>JASDQU010099874.1:460705-542328 GCA_032191745.1 Picea mariana
AACTCTGCTAGTCTCAATGTGACCTCGTGATTGACCCTTGTGTTAGAAGGGCTTCCCAGGACAAAATGTAATAAGTGGATTTAAACGCTCCCTAACTCAAGATTCTATGTTTGTTTGCAACTTTGGAAAGTTATCTTTCACACCTATTCCAAATCCCTACGACTAATCTAATGTAGGTTTGCTACCAGAAAAGATAAAAATGTCTAATCAATTTTTATAAGCGCTTTATTTTATGGCTTTTGTTGCTCAAAAGGAAGATGGCGTGGATAATATGGTGTTTTGACCGACTCGAAAATTATGCAAAGATATGAAAATGCAATCTTTTCATTGCGATGAAATCTATGCTACGAGAAGGAGAAAAAATTTATCATTCCCATATGCACGATGTCCCGAAATATATTAAACTCATCAATATCAAGATTCTCAAGAAATGAGAAAAAGGTACTGAACACCAATGCACGATTCATGGCCCCCCCCGGTCATGAGGGGGAAATTTTTTCATAATTTAAGATCAAAAAACACCAAGAATCATGCAATTCCATTACTTCAAATGCAAGGATGCCCCCAATATAATATAAAGCAAGAAATTAAATCTTTTTGTTTCAAAAATTTCACTAAAAGCAATAATGAACTTTGTTAAAACAAAGAAACCCAAACTAGTCTTTTCAATTGCATAAGAAAAGTGATCTTTCAAACAACAAACAAATGATAAAAGACCAAGAAAACTCAACTTTCAACTGATCACTGGTTCTTAACTAATCAAACACACTCAGATTCCGAAATTAGAGAGTATGGTTTTGCTAAGAAAAGTAAAGAAACGAAAGTCAAGACAAAGGTGACAAGAAGAGCCTTTGAAATCCTAAGATTGTTCATGCATAGAAATTAAGACAAGAAGAAAACCAATCAATGGTCCAATAAACTCTTATGAGGCAATTAAACTGACCTGGGCAGTTAAAAATGCCAAAACTCAAATCCAAAGTTTTGAAAAATTGAGTTCGCAGGCAGGCAATATTACACAGTGTGAGAATCACTGATTCTCGCAGGTGACCCTTGAGCAGGATGCGAGAACCTCGCATTGAAACCTAAAGGTAGAGTGCAAACTCTACCTATTCCCGTAGGCTGCAATGAAGTACAGTGCGAGAATGTCTGAACATAATCAAAATTTTGGAAAATGAAGCAAAATTTGAAAAAGCCTCTGAACCCAGAGGGTCTGTCAGGATATTCTGAAGAGTCAGAGATTGATAGAAAAGGAGAAAATTAAAACCAGAGCAAATGGCCATAGAAAAATATCAAAAGCCACAAATAAAATGGGATTGTTCCCCAGTGGAGTCACCAATTTTGTTATTGGATAAATCCATAGGTGCGGACACTAACCGATCTCCCTAGATCCACCTGGATCTAGAACAAAGCAAGATAGAACATGACTCTTTCCCTAGATTCTAACCATTGAATTAAATAGGAGGCAAGAATGAATAACATACCTTATTATCACTTCCTATGGTCTTTGTTTCTCCTACTTCGCTCCATTGCTCTCATGCAGCCAAGACCAAGACAACACAAACCAACCAAAGTGAAGAAAGCACAATCTATTCAACAGTCAATCTATGTATATGATCAAGGAATTATACAATAAAGTGGAATTAGCTTTATGGGAAAGGGACATATTATTGTATCATATTAATGGAAAGTAAAGATTACAACCTGAGCCTTGATGTCGCAAACTTCCTTTCGATGGCCCTTGGCTTCGACACACACACTTGCTCACTTGCATGAAGAAGATCAACTCTTTGGATAAACTTGCTGGAGTCTCCAAGCTTTTGTAGCTTCAGTCCTTCACACAATTCTTTCACCAATTCTCCAATGAATCTTGCTTAAACTTTTCCATGAGAATTCACTCAATATATAGGAGATAATGAATTTGTTACTTGGATAAGAATGATCCCAAAATATCAGGGAATCCAGTACTAGGATAACCATTCAAATGTCATCTCATCCTTCTAGAAGATTCCCTTCTAGAAGCATCGAGAATTCATCTTTTTCCTTGATTTAGAAAGAGTTCGCACCCTATCAGTTCAACACAGTGCGAACTTATCGCACCCTGGCTTAAGGAAGCCTGCGAGAATCAGGCATTCTCGCAGGCAAATATACTAGCAACCTGCGAACAGTCTTCAAAAAATGAGTTTTCTGGAAGAGATGAAAATAACTTTTTCTCAGGAGAAAGTTCTTATGAAGAGCCTGAGTACACCATCATCAATACATCATCATGATGACCAAAATCATGGGTAACAACCATAGACCCCTATCTCTTTTCCTTGTTTGTCTTGCATCCAACAATGCATTTAATTATTATATATGTAAAATTATTACATTTCCTACGCACTTCGGTCCCTTCCAACTTTACCGGCTCAGTGGCCTAAGTCACAATTACATAATACATTCTAGTTCATAGAGATCAAAATCGAAGTGTTAAAAAAGTCACAGAGATCCATGCGAAGTGGAATTGCATCATTGTTTCATTATGTTTCACTACTACAGGTCAGGTGTTAAATGTTAAACTTACAATTTTGGAGCCCATCAGTCGAATTATGAAAAATGGTGCGAGATTTAATTGGTCAAAACACCTGGAAATTTTTTCAAAAGAAACTGTAAAGAATTCTAAGATCATGGAAGAGGAATCAAATTTCCATCCCTCCTTATATATATTTCCATGAGTCGAATCAGTCCAATCAAGGAAGCCATGTTCACAGTGAAACAAACATCGACTATGAATAATTACCAAATTTTTGCACTTGGTGTAGTGGGTTCGTCGAAATCCCTTCCGGCCGATGAGATGTTTAAAAATTGGGTCACAAATTTAAAGAGTTCCTTTCATAGATGGAGGGTTGAACAGGTAGTCTGACAAGCACTACCTAAACCTAGCTACATCTAGCTTTCTATTGACACCACCAACGTATGGTGCAAAATCGATTTGGCCATGGATCCTAAATATAAGCTTACTAGTCGACCCGAGTGAAAATGTTTGAGAAATTGGAAAGGAATACTAGTATTGAATTCCCAGTCTGGATGGAAGTCTTGAAAGAGGATCTGACTCTCATAAAACCCCTCACAGATGCAGAACACGAAGAGGATATGGAGGCTAGTTTATATATTATACCCTTCATCGACAATCTTGATAGTTAGGAGGGGTCTCATTTGAAGCGAACCCCATTCAAAAGGAAACAACATGAAAAGATGGAATCAACAAAGGATGAACAACTAGTCACGTCCACTTCTTAGCCACTCAACATCAACTAGAAATAAATTTTAAAAAATAACCAGTCACTCAATTTTAATGACCCAAAAATGAAGGAAACTTTTGACATGATTGTTGCAAAAATACTCCACCAGGTTGAGGAAAAAGGAAAATCCACCACACGAGAGGTAGTCACAATACATTAAATCATGAATTCAAGTGTCGACCTGGCATACAAAGAGGCGATGGATCAAATTAAAGAAAATCATGCCAAATTCATGAAAGACAAGTTAGCCATAGAAAAATAGGTGGAAACAAGGAGGAAAAAGAAACAAAGGTTGGGGGATCAACATTAAGAGTTAAGTATTGGTTGGACTAACCCTGTTGGAGGTAGTCGACCAAAACAAAATCACATAGTTCCACCCCCAAAAAATGTTCCAAAAAATAAAAGAACAAGGCAATCTGCAATAGAATTGACAAAATAATCCCCACCAATCGAGCTAACCTTGATTGTAAAAGAGAGAGGGATAGTTGGAAACCCTCGGCCCAACAACACAGAAAAAAAGGATTATATTGAATTCTTTTTTAAAGAGACAGTATTGGACCAAACAGATGAAGCAAAGGATGATCATATGAATGAAATGATGGAACCAGATCTCCCTGACACATAGGAAACAAGAAAGTCAAATAATTATGATAGAGAAAAATAAGAGTAGTCGGTTCATCGAGTCAATTTGACTCATCCAAGCGAGTCAACTCACCCAATCGAGTCAACTCACATAGTTAGTGTAGAAAAAAAGCAATCAATTAACCCCAAGGAATCGACTCACAGTGACATGGGATAACAAGATCAATAGAACATGGAGGGACAAGGAGAGTATCATCACGAGGAATTAGAATAGTCTCATTTATATGGTTCTTATGTCCACAATACAGATCCAATACAACTAACATAAATTGATCCAGTTGTCCCCAATCAAACTAATCAAGGAGAAGCAGAAGAACAAAAAAAGAAACTAACTAACAAGGAGCATCAAGAAGGCTCAAGCTTTCTATATACAACAAAGCATTCAAATATGCAAGATAAGAATGAAACCAATATTGACAAAGAACCAATGGATCTGTTGATTTCCCTCCTAGAGAAGTCCACTGTGAATCACCCACCTCCACAAGATCAAGAGAAGAACCAGAAAGAAGATAAGAAGGATACCAAAAAGGACACTGAGAAAGACATTGAGAAAGATCCATAGAAGAGCCCTGACAAAGATAAGGAGAAAGATTATGATAAAAATCCTAAGTAAGGATTCAAAGAGAGATCCTAAGAAAAATCCAGAGAAGACATATGAGACCAATGAATCATAGAAACAGTAACCAAAATCAAAAGAGAAGAAGAAGAGGAAGAAGACAGTCTGCAGAAAGGAAACTACATCGACTATCACAACATTCACAACTTTCAAGCCCATTGTAACATCCGAACCGATGACATAAATGGTATTTGACCCCTTCATGGCATCTAACTATCAAATATTTTATTTATACAATGAAGTCACAAAGGAATCAATTTCTATATGGAAATGTGCAATGAAGAATGTGGATAGGTTGACGAAAAGAAAAGATAAAGAATAGGAAACATTGCAGAATTACATCCACGTAGTCAAAGAAAAACTCAACTTGGAGCCACTCACAGAGGAAGCTGACCAACTCAATTCATTTGAGAGACTGGTCGAGAAAATAGTCGAGTTGAATCTCCAAGGATAACAGGAAATCCATAGACTAAAAGAGGTGAACAAGAAAATCAAACAAGAACATGCCCAAATAATCATAACAAATAAATAGTTGGTGGTCGACTAGGCTATAATCATCCTTTAACTAGAACATGAAAAGTTCAAGGAAATCAGACAAAGTTTAGATGGGGTGATTTATCAATTGGCTACATTAAACACCATAGTAAGTAACTAGTTGACTTACTTCAAATCCACATTTAGCAAACTTAGAGCCCATAAAGAATGTGTTGGACGACTTAACAAATAAGAAGAATACGACACCCAATTCAAGTATGTGGACAATGCTTGCCACCCAAATCAACAAGGAAAAGGAGTTGGTAGTGAAGCTTACACAACATGAACGAGAATATTTCAGAGAAGGGAAGAAAGCATAGATAGAAACATAAAATTGTGTGGATCATCTTGACCAAGTAATAAAAAATCAGTAGGACGAAGAAAATTTTGACCTTGAGGCGACTGCAATGAAAAATGCATCTATTACAAATAAGTTGGGTTACTTGGCATAGATGAAAACACTTGGAGTCAAGGCACAATATTCGATTGATGAATGGCACACTTTTTCCCAGTATCTACATTGTTTGGCTCCATATATAAGTGTCCTGAAACGATCCTAGAAGAGTCGGTTAGCCATCCAGAATATATGGAGGAGAAATCACACCCCATAGAATCACTAGCACCTGACCTTGCTACCAAAGTCTAAAAAAATGGGAGAGAAAATATATTTTGGCACCATTTGTCTTTCTTTTTTTGGAGTGTATACCAATTTATTGCACTAAAATTTGTTTTCTCTCTATGGAAATGTACCTAAAAGATCACTAGGAAGTGGGGGAGATTTTGAAAGACCAGTCGACTCCATCCACTAGATTGCAACCTCAGTCGAAAAAATCGACCAAACGTTTCAAGGCCACGTTGAGTCAGTTGGCACCGTGACAAGACAGGTTGTCCACTTGAATGATAATCATAACGGGAACTACACCACTATAATCAACAACATCATTTCCTCCACTAACAACCACCCTAGATTCATGAAAAAACTAATATAAAAGAAACTCGAGGGAGGTCACAAGAACCAAGTTGTACCTTTCCAACAAGCTATCGTGTGCCCCAAATGGAGATCGTATGCAAAATTTATGCCCTTGTGAAGTTAGTGTATCAACTACCCCCATTGGGGCCTGCAAACCTTTTGGCATTTCATCTTCTGAGGTTAGGGTTTTGGATTTTCTTTATGTTAAAAATACCTCTAGATCCTTATTGTAAACATCATCATCTTCTTGCGAATGAGCGTAGCTATCACATATCTTCTCAAAGATAAGATTCCACCATTCTAGTGAGTCATTCACTCTGTAATTTTACAATTTTTGTACATTTCTTTCATTAATAAAAAATTGCTCCTTATTGTATCTTTTTGTTTATTTCAATATCTATGTATATTTCATTGTTATATCTCCGCCTTCATTTCATTCTCAAAATAATCCAGATCAGTGGTATCATATCAGGCTATTCATTTTTGTTTCTTAGTGCATGTCCCTGACGAGGTCGAGGTATACAGAGTTGGGTCTTGAGATAGTTTCTCTTGAGTACAACCACTCTCTCCAACCCAAGAAGCCTCCTTTGGCAGATGAAAAGAGAGACGAGGGAGCATCATATATCATCAAGTTGTTTCTCATGGAATCCCTTGCGCAAAAGAGGAACGAGATGCTGGAAAATTTTTCCCAAATCCTTCAATGATTATTGACAATAGCATGCACGTCTTCATCAAGAAATCACTTTGGAGATACTTCCCATTCAAGGTATAAGTGAATTTTTATATTCCCATATTTAAAGGTCAGATCAATGCGGATGCTTTGGAAAAATGGTTAAATTTTCTAGAAGGTTATTTCTTTGTTCACAATTTTCCGAGAGAGAAAAGATCACCTTTTCACTCCTTATGGATCTCCCCCATCTCAAACATTGGTGGGAAACTTAATGGGAGAAAAATTCCACAAATGATTCTGGAATATTTGGGGCCAATCCCACTTGGAATTTTTTTATGGATGCGATCAAGGAGCAATATTACCCTACGGGACACTATGATGACCAATACATGAGATGGACTGCATTACATCAAGAGAGGGGCCAAACAGTACCAGAGTTCACAAATACATTACATAGATTGTGCACCAAGATGGGTATCAAATACTTTGAACGACATCTGGTTCTAAAATACCACGGGGCTCTTCACAGGTAGATCTAAACCAAAATGGAATTTCTCGACATTTCATCACTAGGAGTCACTTATCAATATGTTTTCAAAATCAAGCAGAAATTTAAGCAACAGAACAAGCAGGAGTTTGGGTCTACAAATATGCAACAACCAAAGTATGGTAAAGGTAGCCTAACTCACAGAACAACCAACCTCAAGACAACCAGTCCAAACCACAGGAAAAGAAGAGCAACGGGAAGACAAAGAATGGAATTGGTAAGTGGTGCGACTTCCACAAAAATACCTTGGCACAACACTAATAAATGTCACTCAAAAATGCGATTGGTGGCCTCGACTCAGAGTCTTATTCAAACAATAATAAAAGGAGACAAAAAATTGATGTAGAACCCACTGCTATTGTCGTGACTGCAACAATCCAAACAGAAGAACCAGAGGATCCTGAGGAGGGGGAGTGCATCTTCCATTCACGGATGTGGTTGAAGGGGACCCCACTGCATTTTATTTTTGATAATGAAATCCAGAAGAACCTCATCTCAGCAAATTTCATCAAGCAGTTATATTTTCTAACAACAACACACCCACAGTCATACAACATTAGACGGCTTCACTAGGAAGGATATCTTCATGTCAACCAGTAGTGTCACTTGTCATATGACATCAATCCCTTCAAGGATGAGGTATTGTGTGATGTTTCCCCACTGGAAGTGTGTGATTTTTTACTAGGCTAGCCATATATGTGGAAGCATCATGTTGTTTATGAGTCTCAACCCCGTAGGGTCTTGGGTGTCAACTATACATGATACCAGAGGTAGTTCCAACAATTGTCTTGAAAAAATAGTTCCACAAAGTAATCTCTCACATCGCAAAGTTTATCCTCTTCATAATCTGGTTAGAAGAGAAGGACACTACAACCATTGTAGCCTCAGCCCAAGACCCTTCCATCTAGTAGAAGAAGATCAACAAGATTATAGAAGAGCGCCAAGATATTCCTACTGCACCTGCAGTGGTGCCTCCAAACTTCCCAGTCAAACCAAGTTATACTAAATCCCTTCATGTTCTTCATGATGGATATTCACTGATAGAGTTATCCCACACTCAGGAGATCATGAAACTATATTGGTTAAATGGACCCAATCCCTCCAAAAACAAGTTCATAACATCCTTCAACAAGCTAAGCAGGACACCTTGTTCAGCAAGGCAAGCAACTCACCAAGGTTCAGATTCAACAAAAGCTTCCTCGTGGACTTGACGAAATGGAGAACATTTATTTCTAAGGGGGGGAGAATGATCCAGGAAGAAATCAGTGGCCACCCACCTATTCCAATGGCTCAAAAAATGGGTTTCCACCTTGGCAGTTTTTCTACAGCTTTTCGGGTCCTAAACTTTTGAGGCCCTAAACAACGTTTTTTGCACCCACCACAATCACACTATTGGATTTATCCAAAGTGTGATGGAAAAATGTGTGGTCCTCGGATAGACATTTCCAACAATCTATCATTCACCCCAAACATAGATTGTATGAAAAATTTATGCCCTTGGGAAGTTGACATATCAACTACCCCCATTGGGGCCTGCAAACCTTTTCTTGTTTTATCTTCCGGGGTTAGGGTTTTGAATTTTATTTATGTTTAAAATGCCTCTAGAGACTCATTATAAACATCATCATCTTCTTGCGAATGAGCATATCCATCACATCTATTCTTAGAGATAAGTTGCCACCATTCTAGTGAGTTATTCACTCTGTAGTTTTACAGTTTATGTACATTTCTCTCATTAATAAAAATTGTGCATTACTATATCTCTGTGTTTATTGCAATATCTCTTTATATTTCATTTTTATATCTCCACCTTCATTTCATTCTCAAAATAATATGGATCATGATCATAGTTAAGAATCATGACGGTTGATCCCTCTGCATGGATATTTCCTCCGAAAGGGACCCGTTTCTCACAATGGTATGAAGATATTCATGTGCTTTCACAAAAGAGAGAAGGTCCTCTCTCCATCAACATTGATACATAGTAGCACCGACAAAATATTAGGTAGTTCAACCTAAGGCACTTCCGCACCAACTAGCCACTGATCGACTCCAACACAAATTCAAAAAATGGGTTATAGTTGTTGGCCATCTTTTTCAACAAGGGACTTGGGTCGAGAGGAATGACTATCATTATTCCAACCAATAGATCACCACAACATACAAATACATCCAACGAGAGTGATGATAGAACCAAGTTTTCATCCAAAGCCTCCTAATCCAGGAGTATGCAATTATGTCTGATCGAGCCACCCTAAAGGATCCAGACCAAATAAGCTTGACCTTTTAAGTCTAAACCTCTCCATAGTTGCAAAAAAACAATGTCTTGTTTCTCTATAATTGTATCAAAAATGATCTGCAAGCATCCAACAACATCAATATTAGAAATCGTAGAAGATCAAACAAAGTCATTAGTTCAAATAATTCTTTGTCTTATTCAAAAAATTGTAATCTTTTTCATTGAAAATGTTGTCAATGCAATAGTCACAATCTCCCCATTGCTCAGGATGAGAAAGGAATTGAGGTGGGGAGAGATGTTGTAGGGGCTAGTTGACTCTGTCGACTAGACCCGACGATTGACTAAGTCGGATATGTAATTCAGTCAATTGTCTAGTCAAGTCTGTGAGTTGGTTGACTACCTAGTTGGGTCGACCGACCAAGGAAGTTAGGAATTTATAACAACCCTGTAACTAAATATACAAGTATATATATGTGTCTATGTAATAGAGAAAGAAGGTTGTTGTTGTACATAATAAAGTTCATATTAATGGTATCCCTACTACTTTGTGTATACTTCTATCTATGTATGTGTGTATGTTTGTATAGTAATGTGATGTGTATATTGCTCTATGTGATGAACTACTAGTAACATTTGCATACTTTTCCCTAGATTACAACATTCCTCTTTATTTATAAGGCCTATATTAGTTAGTAGGCCCTCATTATAAGTGGTCTCGTAGGTAGTTAAGATTTTCTATTGATAACTATATATTGAGTATAAGGTTGTGTAATGTTTTGTTAAGAATTTTTATTGTATTTGGAGCTTTGCTCTAGAAGGTTGGCAGGTTCCCCCTTTGAAGAGGCAAGTGAAAATAGCTCTCTATTTTTTATTATCAAGGGATATTTCTCGTGGTTTATTTATTTTCTCTCGTGTTCTTTGGTTTTGTACTACATTTTATGTTATTTCTCTTAAATTTTGGGGTTAAGTACATTACAATGGTCTTAAACAAACACCAGGTGCATGGTACTCAAAGATTGATGAGTAATTACAAAAGTTGGGCTTCACCAAGGTTGTTGTAGATTAGAATCTTTGTTACTTAGATGATAAATTTGATTTTCTTATTTTGGTCTTGTATGTAGATGATTTAATTCTTACAAATAGTTCTAAGAATCTCATTGCATGGTGTAAGAAGAAGTTGGCAAGTCGATATGACATGAAAGACATCAATCTTATGAATTACATTTTGGGTCTAGAGGTTTTGGAGGGTGAAAGATAAGTCTTCCTTGGGAAAGGGAAGTACACAATGGAGATTCTGAGAGATTTTAGATGCTAGATTACAAACCCTTGACCACTCTTTTGGTTCAAATTTGAAGTTAACTACTAATTTATATTCCAATTTGGTATATCCATATTTGTATTGGCAGTCTATTGGTTCCCTTATGTACCTTGTGAATATCAGGCTTGAAACTTGTTTTGAAGTGAATACTTTGAGCCAATTCATGGTGGAATACAAGTAGATTCATTAGAATGTTTCCAAACATGTGCTTAGATACTTGAAGGGTACAATTTATTATGGTATGTGGTATGTGGGAGATGAAGAGAAGTTGTTACATGGATTTGTACATTTATATTGCATAGGATATGCAAGCACGAGGAAGAGTACTTCATGTTACTTCTTCAACATGGGATCATGAGTTATTTCTTGGTTCATCTCGAAGAAAGGGATAGTTTTAGTTTATTCAATTTAAGTAGAGTATATCCTAGTGCCAACTACTTTTTGTGGGGCCATTTGACTTTGCAAGTAAATTGCAAAATTAATCGATCACATGTTGGAGACCTCTATTTTGTATTATGAAAATCAAAGTTGCATTGCTATCTCTAAGAATCCAATGTTCCATGATCGCCCCAACCACATTGATATCTAGTACCATTTCCTGAGAGATAAAGCATAGAAGGGAGATGTATTCCTTGTGTGGTATACCAAATAGAAATACTTAGAGAATAAATCACAGATATTATTTGTTGATGAAAAGTGATAGAAGTCCTTATAGCAACATTTTTTAATATCTCTAATCTAAGGTTAGATAGGTAGGATTATCACCCTGGGTTTATATCCTAGTCAAAAATATCAATCATCCCTCAAAAATAAGTCCTTGGGCCTGATGCTATTTTTATAGTTGTGTATTTCAACAAAAGAAAAGAGAAAAAATTATTGTACATGGATTTTTTTATAAACATAATTAAATAAAAGTTTAAAGAAAATATGAAATATCATCATACAATAAATCCAAAAGTGAGACTAAAATCAAGAGATGATTTTATTGATTTTCATTCCAAATTACAGTAGAAGCCTTTCTTTACAAACCCATGCAAGGGTAAGGACCAACGTTAGACTTAGAGATATAGCATGGAATTTTACATCATACAAAGACCATTTATTTCTTCAAAGAAAGACCAAGATCAGAAAAGTATTGGATCAAACAAGCTACAAATGCATCATTATTTTCACTCTGCAAAATAATTATAATCAACGCTGAAAACTAATTTAGAAATCACATTAAAATTAACAGAATATTGAGACAAATGAAAGACCTTTTGAAGCATGTCAAAAATCTATGCTTCTTAGTCCTTCTTCTTGTCACCTTCAGTATGAACTTGCTATCAACGAGAGGATTCAACTCTATGCAATTCAGAAATGAATGAAAGATGAATGAAATCTCACTTTAGAACAAGAGTTGTTGGTTCAGGAAATTTTTAGGTTCAACATAGTAAACGAAGCAGAATGGAGCAAAGGAAATAGTGCATGCTAGGAAAGAAGGAAAAATAGTGTGAAAAATGGAAATGTTAGGGTCCTAACCCGCACATAGGTAGAGAAATATATTCGGATGTAATAAAGGTCAATATTAATAAGGCCTTTCAATAAAATAGAATAAGGCGGATGTAAGAAGACCTAATAGAAGCTTCCGCTTCTAGAAGGATCTTCCTCTAGATGCTTCTCTTGATAGACATATTTAGTATAAATAAGGGTCAAGGGTATGAAAACCCTAGCTTGGAGATTATTGTAACAGAGCACTGCTCGACTGGAGGTTGCCCCCTCGAAGAGGCTCGTGAACATTGCTTTCTGAATCAAAGTGTTATTTTTGTTGTTGTTCTTATATCATTTATGTGTTATTGTGGATCTTATGCTGGTTATATTACTGTTATTTTTCCATTTCTAGCATTTTATTTTTGTTCTGCATACTTTTTATATCTAGTATATTACAAGTGGTATCAGAGCACTTTCCTTGGCAGAAATTGTGGGAAATTTTTTTCAAGGTAGAGACGTATTCCGATGTCTTTAAGCGACAAAGATATGTCGTTACGTGCATAAACCCATGGTTGAGGGATTCATACACGTAGGAAATACAAGTGGTTCTTAAGCGCACATCTGTTGGCCACCCTTGTAACCTTTGTTGGTACCCCTTCGAGTGGTAGCACATCAGACAACACCTGTGTACGGATCAGCCTAGATTTCTTGAAGCTCTTTTTACATAAACCAATCAGCCTCCTGACTGCTATAGTGCCACCGAGAACAACACTCGGGAAGATACTCTCTAGTACCTGGGTAGTCAGGTAGTACGGCTAAGAGTACGATCTATCCTCCTTAGTTAGTGCCCTGAGATATTGGGTCGAGTACTATTGTTGGACTCCGGACGTATACCAGAGAGCTATAGCACAGGGTAAACCCTTGTCTGTAGAACCCTTGAATACCTAACCCTTGGGGGACAGAAACATAAACAAATTAAAACAGACAAGATCTGTTGCCATGCAACTGTGTTTGGGTTGCCAAATCACTACACTTTTCTTACTGGTTAAGCATTTGGGGATTTCATCGCTGCAGTATTCTTCAGACCAGAGTATAACTCCGCAGGTGTTAAAAAAAAAAAAAGTCTGGAAATTTTTTCACCATTATTTGAGACCTATTCCATTGGATTCATCTCTGCACCCTTATCACATTCATCCATATCATTTTTCGGCAAAAATTTTGACCCCGCCCACCCCTTTTCAGTTCACCCATCCTCATGGCCTATACCCGTAGCCAAGACCTGGAAGCTCGCTTCAACACCTTGCAATTTGGTCTCCTCGAGACCCAAAAAGAAGTGAAACAACTTAGTGCCAATGTTGCCTCCATCGATACATCCATCAATACAACCATAAATACAACCATGCAGTCCTCAATGGATGAAGTCAAACAAGAACTGACCACCCAGCTTGAATCTATCTTTGCATCACTCTGCACCAAACTGAAGATCCCTACTGGCTGGGTAACCCAAATGGAACATTATTTCTCTTTATACGGAATTACAGATGACTTGGCCAAACTCCGGTATGGTGTTCTCCATCTAGATCAAGAACATTGGCAATGGTGCCAATGGATAAAAACTTCCCGTCAAGGGTATATTGCTTGGACCCAATTTGTGACTGAGATTTATGAACGCTTTGACACTGACACCAACCATTTGGGTCGTTTGACAAAGTTGAAACAATCAGGAATAGTATAATACTTCATAGTTGCCTTTGAGCACTTGGTTTTTCAAATAGAGGGCATGACTGATGCTTTCTTTCGAGAGTGTTTTATCAGTGGCCTCAAGGATGAGATTTGGGTCCATGTCCTCATGGATCGACCTTCGAGTTGGGTGGAGGCTACTAAAAAATCTAAAGAAGCACAACAAGTTGTATCCTCTCAAAACCGTAAACCCTCCTTTATCCCTCACCCTAAACCCGTAAATCCCACTACTCCCTCCACCCCATTAAAGATCCAAAAATTGACCAGGGCTGAAATGGCTGAATGCCAAATCAAAGGCCTTTGTTATAATTGTGATGACAAATATTTCCCAGGCCACAAGTGTAAGGAACAAAAGACTTTTATGGCCATCTCTGAGGATATTTTGGAAGAGGATGTTGAAACTCCCCTTGTGTCTGAGTCACTTGAAATCATTGACATAACCCCTCCCTCAGGCCCTCCCAAAGTGGAACCGATCATTTACCTCAATGCTCTCACTGGCTTCTCCACCCCCCAAACCCTCAAGTTAATCGGTTACATCAAGCATCGGAAGGTCATCATTGTGGTTGATATTGGAAGCACCCATAATTTTATTCATCACTGCATTGCCCAAGAAACTCATTGCTACATCCATGTCGTCAATAATTTCCAAATCATGATTGCCAATGGTGGTTCCATGAAATGTGGAGGGCGCTGTGAAAATGTGTGTCTCCAAATCGGTGACTACCACCTAAAATCCCATATGTTTGCTATCGACATGGGTGGTTGTGACATTGTGTTGGGTGTAGACTAGCTAAGGACTTTGGGTCCCATTCTCATGCATTTTAAGTAATTAACCATGCAATTCAACCAAGAAGGCCACCAATATAAATTCCAAGGCATCATTGTTGGTTCACCTGAGGTCATTAGTTCCCATCGCATGGAAAATCTACTCAAAAAGGTCATTCTGGTGTCATTGCCCAACTCCATGCCATACAAGCAACAGAGACACCCCCGGTGCCACAAGACCTCCAAGCCCTCCTTTCTAAACATCAAATGGTATTTTACACTCCCCAAGGACTCCCTCCTTCCCGTAATGTTCATGATCATTCCATTCCCCTTGTACCCGGAAGCCTTCCTCCCAATATCCGTCTGTATCGCCACCCCTTTTCACAAAAAAATGAAATTGAGAAAATGGTCCAAGAACTCCTTAATGCAGGCGTTATCCGCCCTAGTACAAGCCCTACTCTTCTCCTGTAGTCATGGTCCTAAAGAAAGAAGGTTCTTGGAGAATGTGTCCTGACTTCCGTGCCCTCAACAAACTGACCATTAAAGACAAATTTCCCATTCCTGTCATTAATGACCTCCTGGATGAATTGAGTGGTGCCCAATTCTTTACTAAACTTGATCTTCGCTCGGGCTATCACCAGATACGTATGAAAGAGGTAGACATTCCCAAGACAGCCTTTCGAACTCATGAGGGCCACTATGAGTTTTTGGTCATGCCCTTTGGCTTGTGTAATGCTCCCTCCACCTTCCAAAGCCTCATGAATCATGTCTTATGTCCCTTTCTCCGTCATTTTGTCTTAGTCTTATTTGATGATATCCTCATCTATAGAAAAACCTGGATAGACCATCTTACTCATGTGGATTGAGTTCTCCATCTAATCTCTCAGCACCAACTTTTCCTGAAACAATCTAAATGTGCTTTTGGTGCCTCAGAAGTAGAATACTTGGGTCATCTGGTTGGCAAGGATGGCATCAGGGTGGATCCGAAAAAGATTAAAGCTATGCAAGACTGGCCGCACCCAAAGACTCTCAAAATATTTCATGGATTTTTGGGCTTAACAGGGTATTATCACAAGTTTGTTAAGAATTATAGAAAGATTTCAGCACCTCTCACTGCTCTCCTCAAAAAGAACTCTTTCACTTGGACTCCAACCACTGCTCAAGATTTCCAAACCTTGAAGATGGCCATGTGCACCACTCCGGTTCTGGCCCTTCCTGATTTCACAAAGACCTTTATGTTGGAATGTGATGCCTCAAGGAAAGGAATCGGTGTTGTCCTTATGCAAGAGGGTCGAACTTTTCCCTTCACCAGCAAGCAACTATCTGAAAGGAGTCTGGGCAAACCCATCTATGAAAAAGAAATGTTGGTTATTATGCATGTTGTTGATCTGTGGCACCCTTATCTCTTGGAGCAATGTTTCCAAATTAAGACAGACCATCAAAGCCTCAAGTACTTTCTGGAACAACGCATTTCCTCCCCGGAGCAACAAAAATGGGTGACTAAGCTCTTTGGATATGGTTATGAGATCATTTACAAGAAAGGAAAAGACAATGTGGTGGCAAATGCACTGTCTTGAAAATATGAAGAAGGATCCATTTTTTCTCTTTCCTTCATTGTACCAGATTGGCTCCAAGTTGTTCGCTAGGAATGGCTACAAGATCCCAAAAGTTTGCATCTGATCCAGCAATTGCAGACCAATGCTCCATCTCCCCTAGGGTACTCATGGCTCTAGGATGAGCTTCGATACAAAGGCCATTTGTATTTAAGTAAACAATCAAAGCTTAAATCCACAGTACTTTCTGAGCTTCATGCTACACCCACAGCGGGGCACTCCAGGTTCACCAAAACCTATGACAGGGTCAAACGTTCTTTTTTCTAGGATGGTATGAAACAGGACATCTGTAATTTTTTCATTGAATGTGATGTGTGTCAACGCAACAAGGGAGAAACAGTCAAATCTCCAGGCACACTACAACATCTTCCGATTCCACCTGCTATTTGGAAGGATATCTCTATGGACTTTATTACTAGCTTACCCAAATCAGGAAATAAATTAGTCATAATGGTGGTTGTGGATCGTCTTTCCAAGTATGCTCATTTCTGTGCTCTTCAACACCCATTTACTGCATCCATGGTGGCTCAAATTTTCATGGACCAGGTCTTCAAGCTTCATGGCATGCCACACTCTATTGTTTTTGATCGCGACCCAACTTTCACAAGCAATTTTTGGCAAGAAATGTTCAAGCTACTGGGTACCCAATTGCATCTCAGTACAACTTATCTTCCCCAGACTGATGGTCAAACAGAAGTTGTCAACAAGTGTTTGGAAACATATCTGAGGTGTTTTGCCTCTGAAAAGAAAAATCAGTGGGCTCAATGGTTACCCCTAGATGAATGGTGGTACAACACTTCCTACCATATAGCTACACACATGACTCCTTTTGAAGCAGTATATGGACAGAAGCCACCTTCAGTTCTCTCATTCTTACCGGGTACCTCAAAGGTCCAGGCAGTTGACCAAACACTTACAGTTCGAGAGAATATTCTCTGTACCCTCAAAGAAAACTTAGTCATGGCATAGAATTGCATGAAGCAACAAGCAGATCAAGGTCACTCTGAATGTCAATTTGCAGAAGGGGATCAGGTGTTTCTGCGACTGCAACCATACAAGCAAACTTTCCTCAAGGCCGAGCATTGTCAGAAGCTAGTGCCCAAATTTTATGGTCCTTATATAGTTCTCAAGTGTGTGGGACAAGTCGCCTTTCAGTTAGCTTTGCCCAGTCATTCGAAGCTACATCCTGTTTTTCATGTTTCATGCTTAAAGAAGGTGATTGGAACTATGTGCCAAATTCAAACCAACCTTCCCGAGTTAGTTGAAGAAGGATCCATTTGGCTACATCCAGAATCATTTTTGGACCAGCATGAGCGTCGCCTGCGTTAGACAACCATCAAGGAAGTGCTAGTCCAATGGAAATATACAACTCCAGTAGATGCCACTTGGGAACCAGCTACCATTCTGCAGCAGTTTCCACATATCAATCCTTGAGGATAAGGTTGTTTTTAAGGGGGCGGACATGTTAGGGTCCTAACTTGCACATAGGTAGAGAAATATATTCGGATGTAATAAAGGTCAATATTAATAAGGCCTTTCAATAAAATAGAATAAGGCGGATGTAAGAAGACCTAATAAAAGATTTTGCTTCTAGAAGGATCTTCCTCTAGATGCTTCTCTTGATAGACATATTTAGTATAAGTAAGGGTCAAGGGTATGAAAACCCTAGCTTGGAGGTTGCCCCCTCGAAGAGGCCCATGAACATTGCTTTCTGAATCAAAGTGTTATTTGTGTTGTTGTTCTTATATCATTTATGCGTTATTGTGGAGCTTATGATGGTTATATTACTGTTATTCTTCCATTTCCATAATTTTATTTGTTTTATGCATACTTTTTATATCTGGTATATTACAGGAAAAGGAAGCAGTGCACCAAGAAAAAAGGAAGATCAGTGCAAAGTCAAAGAAAGGAACGGTTGGATTGAAGACCAACCGTGTGGAAGGCAGTTAGAAAGTGTACAAGTTGAGTCCACTTAGAATTAGGGTTTGATTCATGATGTGAGGGTTTTTACCCACTTTTGTAATATAAATAGAGATATGAGGAAAATAGGCTATCTAGTCTTTTTGGAGTATCACTTTGTATGAGCGAAGTACTTTGAGCATCTTTTTGAGTTGAAGTTGAAGTAATTATTTTGTTGATAGTTGTGGAGATCAGATGGAGTCAGTGTTGGGATGTAATTAAGGGTCAGGTCGCAAGTTGTGGAGCTTGGTGCGACTTTGGTCAACCTCACCATTCATAAACCTACGATGTAATGCACGCAATGCCATTTGATGAAGAATAAGAAATAAAGAAGAAGATATTTGTGGACGTATCCCATAGGGGGTGAACCACGGTAAATTCATGTGTTTTGATGTGTTGAATGATGTTTTTGTTGTTTCTACAATTATGAATGAATGATGAATGACTAGAGTAGTATTTTATAGCACACAGTACTAATAATGCAGAATGAATTAACTGTTAGATATAGATGAATGACATAATGAATTAAATGATATGATGCATGTTAAAGTAGAAGTAGAACATCCCCAATCCCTTCCATGATTGCAAACATCTGCGTCCTCCAGTCACCCATAAGACATCTTGGGTGAGACTGCGTTGTGCACTCTGTGCGTAGTGTAGCCTTTTGGTTTACTAGAAGGGTCGATGGTGAATAGGTTTTGTTGGAGAACTAAGGTAGAACCTGGGCCAGCCCATATATCCAAAAAGAGAAAACCTTTATCATAATTGCCTCTCTATTTTATCCTCCTTTTCCTTTCTCTTCTTCTCCCTTTTATTCTTCAAAAGGTAGTTGAATTAGTTTTAACTACCTTTAGTTATAGATTTATATAATTTTAATTATGTAGGACATATTTAAATAATGATAAAGGGTAATGACAATAAATAATAATTAATAGGTGAGGACCCCTACATATTTTTATTTATATTTCAATATTCCCTTGTTCCTCCATAACTTGTTCACATATCATGCCATTACATCATAATGAAATATATGTACATCCAAACAATCCAAAAATAACCATGCCATAATTATCAACACTTGTGCCTCCCAAAATGGTATAAGTTTGCCAAAACTAAATCATCATGTTGGTTGTCCCAAATATATATATACATGTCCCACAATCAAACTAAAAGTATCATCATAAAATAAAATTAAAATCATAAATTCTATTTTTTGTCGGAGGTTGTCCTCCTATGTTCACTTCCCTCTGATGGAACCACCTTGTGCATAGGTAAATCTTCCTTATAAGGTTTTATATATTCATTTTCGGACACTTCATGGTGCATATCACCAAAGGTGATATTTTTTGCTTCATTCTCAGGATTTGGGGGAAGGGAGATGAGAGCATGGGAGGAATCCTTTGAGGAATCATAACTAATGGAAATGGCAGGACACTTACCTTTGCTTGATTTAGGATCAAGAGATAAGGATTTAAAACTCTTGGGGAGTTGAGTAGAGAATACATGTGAGGCCACTAAAGCAACTGGTTGGACAAGAAACTCAGGAGGAGGAGGTGGAGGTAATGGAAGTGAAATAGTGGGCCAATGATCAAATCAAGGAGGAGGATTGTGGATCATATCATTCCATACACAATTAACTTGAGGTTGACGCTAAATCTGAGGCTGAAAAGGCACTTGAGGTTGATCAGGAATATCTGCAATACTTGGGTGAGGCTACAAAGGAGGTTTAATAGGTGGTTGAGGAGGCTGAAAGAACCTGTGTCCTGCAAGGTTCAAGTAATCAGTCTGTAGGATTTGGTTAAACTCATCGGAATTAACATCGAAATGGATGGAAATTCTCATCTTTTTGTTTCTACCCCTCTGCCAACTTGCATTGGGTCCTCTTCCCCAATTTCCTTTTTTCCCTCTGTTATTGGAATGCTAACTACCTCAGCTGAAGAAACTCATCTAGATAATCATGAAAGACCAGTTTAATATATACAACTCACAACAAGTAAATCATCAAGTGTGTGTGTGTGTGTGTGTGTGTGTGTGTGTGTGTGTGTGTGTGTGTGTGTGGGATTTAACACTAGAGAAAAATGAATAGCTTTGTGCAAAGAACTCAACTCAAAGACAAACTTTCTTTACACCCAACAACCAAGCACATTTCAGAAAAATCAAGTTGGGAGAGACATGGGTATACCATGTTCAAACCAAAATCCCATTTTCTAACTGTAATATGAGTGAGGAGAGTAATGCCAGGAAAAACGTGAACTCGACTCGTCATACTCCTAAACTTAAGTGGGTTATTTCCCAGAACTAGAATGACAACCTCTTTGAAAAAATATAGAAAGTTGTCACTTCCCAAAACCATTTTAACAACCAAAATGAAAACAAAATAGGAAAGGGAAAAGCACACCAAAAACCAGTTCAAACAAATCCACCATAAGTTGTCATTTGCATACCTGTGGCCAAATGCTTCAAATACTAGTTCGAAATAGGTGGAGACAGTTACCAAACAACTACCAGAGCCGAGTTCTCTTACCAGACTCGAACTGCACCACCTTCCAACAACAGTGAAAATGAAATGAATAATTCTAAAGCCAAGGGTGGTATACGCGGGATGGGGGTGTTAATTCCCTCATCCTTGCAAATTAATTTCAGGGGTGACCATCGCATTGAGCCCAAAACCATATGCAACAACTCTTACCACATCAAATTTCCACCTTCCAACCATTTCCATATCAATCAATCATAAAAAAGAGCGAATGTCAAGTATGCTCAAGGCCAAGCACCATATCAATGCATATCAATGCATATCACAACTATCACTTCATCATAATAGCCAAATGATGGATCACATCAATAACTCGAGTTTAGACTTTTCCATGTAAGACCTATAACCCACATTCGTAACATTTATGAAATGAATCCCATCTTAATAAATCGATTTGAGAATTCAATGTATATCACGTACCATATTACACAAAGCTCGAATGATAGCCCCAAACTTAATGTTGTATTGACGACCCCGAAACTTATATAAACCAAATGTTACATAAAGATTGAAGCTTCAACTTCGACCATCTATGATTGTATTCGATATGTTTGCATCCATGTGCATATGTATGTGTGTAAAGCAACAACAACATCAGATAAATACTTTGGCACACAAATATGGAGAAAGCACTCATATATATGATGTAGTGTCCATGCCAAATAAAAAATGATACATCAAAGTCGATACTGAATCCTAAACCCAAAACCAATACAAAATCATATCACATATATAATTATAAATATATCTCATCATCATGAGGTAGGTGTACAATCACAAATGAAACAAAACTAGCAGCTAGGTATCTAAAATCAATGCCCTCTCCCCCTTTTATGGGAAAATATAATGGGTTTTTTATCAAGCTTTACCCTGATAGTGAAAGGCCCTGAGTCCGAAATTAGATGGTGATGGTGTGTGTAGAAGTAGGTGTATCAATAAGTGTAGAAGGTGGAATTGATACTAACAAGTCACCCTCCATGATGTATTCAAGTTGCTCCTCCTCCTCCTCCCCCTTCTCCTCCTCCTCCTACTCCTGCTTCTTCTCCTCCTCCTCCTACTTTGGCTTATGCTCCTCCTCCCCCCCTCCCTCTATTGCTTATCATGTTGTTGTTAGGTTTCCTCCTCTAACCATGTAGGCGCCTCCTCCATGATAGGAATCTCAGCCTCCACCCTTCACTTACATGATGCATCAATATTGTCCAAGGAAATGCCATCCATATCTAGTGTTCTATCCATTTGTCTCAACCATAGTCAAAGATTTTAATGGACATACACCAAGTCATTTAGACGTGATAACTCCAACCTATAAGAGGGTCATAAAAAAATTAATGATTCTTGAGGGTGACAATATATTAAAGGGTAATAGAGTCATAAATTACAATAAATGTAATTACTCTGTTGAAGTTATAAGTTCTAACCTAGTGTGCTTCTTTGAGTGTGCTTTTTCAAATACACTCCAATTGCGCTCACATCCTGAAGAGCTACAGGTTTGACTGAGGATTCAGATGGAAAATATTTGTGAATTCGATACCCTTGCACCATATTTTCGCCACCAAACAAGAAAGAAAGAGAACATAATTAAACTTTAAATTTTAAAATAAATTATAAAACACAATTGAATTTTAAAAATATAAATTTCTAACTTCTAAATTATAATGACTAACGTGGCATCAAAATGGTCTTTGCAACAACAACATCTTCAAAGCCAAATAATCCAATACCATATCAATACATCTATATCTCGAGATTAATTTCGAGGATAATCTCGGCATTGTGTACCATCCTATGAAGACAATTAAGGAGCCCTTCCATCACCTCACCATCAAAACAAAATTTACATTTGTAGGAAAATGTGGGGTTGATGAAAAGTGATGTTTCATGAATGGGTCGATGGCACATCTCGGTCCACCGACTATCAATCAAATCCCATAATAGAATCTTTATATGAATCCTAGTTCTACCCTTTCCCACATAAAAATCATGGATAGCTTCTTTGGCCCTATCCATGGCCTCATAAAGATATCCCATTGTGGGCTTCTCACTATCAAACAATATAAAAACCTTTACCAAAGGTTAAGTCACTGAGCACACTTCTACCACTCCTTCCCAGGAGGAGTCATTGTACACCACTTTGGAAATGGCTCTCCCATCCTCTTCCTCCAGTTGTATGCACAATCCCGCCACTCATCACAAACAAAACTGAAGAGTAAGGAAGTTGGTGGAAAAACAAGTGATTTCAGGATGCCACAACTCCCTATTTCTAGTGTGTCTCCTCATGAGGATAAGAAAGAAAGTATGGTTATATATGAACTTTGGGATGCTCCTATATTGATCAATCAACTCCTTTATGAAGGAATTTTCCCCCATATCCTCAAGCATCAAATCAATACGGTGTGTAGTTCATGGAGTCCAGACCAATGAACGATGCCTCTCCATAAGCATCCTACCAACAACCACATAATTAGTTGCATTATATGTTATGATTTGCACCACACTATGCAAACCAATCTCATGGATGAACCCATCCATCAACTCACACAACAATGTTGCATATTTCACATGTGTAGATGCATCCACTAATTCGATAAACATGATACCTCTAGGACAATGTATCAAGAAATTGAGAAGGGTCCTACCCTTCCTATCTATACATCCATAAAACATCATTGTACATCCAAAGATATCCCATGACTTCTTCAACTTCATCAATATAGATTTGATGTCATTCTTTTTTTCTTAAATAATTGGCCTCTGCAACTCCTCAAAGGTAGCGCTTTTATACCCTGGGCCAACAATAGAAATGGAATCACACATAGGCTACCAAAATGGATTGTTTTTTGTGATGTTGAGAGGTATGTCACTCCATTAAAGACACCTCCTCATAACCCTATATGCTTCTTCCTTCTCCTTTTTCTTCACCAATGACATGATGGAAGGTTGTGCCTCAGCATTGGTTTGTGGAACAAAAAAATATGTGGACCTCCTGGTAGTTGAATCTATGGATCCCCTCCCACTACCCTCATGGGTAGATACCCCTGAACTTCTAATTATAAGTTCGACCTTCTTTGCATCTGTGTATTCTTTATTTTTATCCTTTGCTTGAATTGAATCATGTGCAACTCTCATAATCTTCAGGGTAGATTTAAGAGAAATCCCAACATCATGCCCAAGGATTTTAGCTAAATGGTATTTCAACCTTCTAATACCTCCCAACATATGCATCCCACACAATTTTTAATTCAATCATTTTTGGTTTGTGCCATCTTCAGGGATCCCATACACCCAAAATTCATCCAAAGGATTCGACATATTTTCTATGGCAATTGACAGCTTCAAAACTCAACCCTAAGGCACAAAAAAAAACAATAAAATGACATTAAACCCCACTAGAAAAAAAATAACAGCCCATCGGTAAAAAAAATCAGACCTCTAGATTAGATTATTAGCAATGAAAAATGACAATGAGAGGGTGGAGAAAAAATCAACATCAAGGTTCAAACTTTTGCTCCCATTAAAAAAAAACCCTTACATTGTTTTATGGGCATGGAAATCATGGCAAAATGACAAAAAAATAAGAAAAATGTAGACAAGAAAAGAGGCAAGCAAACATGCATAAATATTTGGAAAAAAAATGAAATGGTGGGATTTAAATACATACCTATGAATGGAAGATTCAACACCAGTTGTAAAAAGAAATCGAACCCTTGCTCCATTAAAACTTCATGATGGTGATGATGATGGTTGTTTAGTTCTCTCCACTATGTTTGATGAAGACCACAAACCCCTCTCCTTCCTTCTCCAACAAAAAACAACACAAATTATAAAAAAAAAATGAGAAAAACACCTTTGTCGTCACAGGCTACAATGAGATAGCGATTTTTTGGTTCATGGCGCACTTTTTTTGAAAAACTCACATGGTCATATCAAAAAATCATGATTTTCCAGCGTTTTTTGCAACATTGATATATATATCATGATTTTCCAGTGTTTTTTGCAACATTGATATATATATAACCCAATTGTTTGCATAACATTATAACTTTTTGTTATATGACTCAAGTGCCTCAAATCATTAAAACATGATATGTCATAAGGCAAGGAGACCTTTTTGTGTATGTATATTTAACATAAATAAACCTTCTTCATGTTAAACTTCAGGTACATGGCCTCAACATTTTATATGCAACCAAGTCATAGAATAGGCTTCATAATTGGTGCATCATAAGTTTTTTCATCAAAATGAAGAAATGAAAACGTTATCATTGTCATGCATAAAATGGATGTATGTCATATGGTGCCAAAATCAATATACCTTTGAACCTTTAATGAATCAAGAAAGTGTGTATGTTTTCATTTAGAAATAATTGAAAATAAACCTCCATTAGTTTTCTCTTATAGGGGGGCCCACCTACTAATTATATATCATAATAGTTTTTTTTAGTATGCCTTGCAATTATTTGCAGACTATATAACTAGTGGTGAGTTTTTTCGAGTCAACAAATAGAAACTTCACAAGGTAGTCAATTTTAAATTGGATATAACTTTAGAATTTATAGTTTCTCTTTGGAATCATACTTTGTTGATCATTTGTTTCACAAATTTTTCAAAACTACTTGATATACTCTTGCGAAAAATATTTATGGAGGGTAGAAAGGGAAAGTAGAAAAACAGAAATGAGCTATGATCATCAAGTCTTAGAAGAGCATCTATAGGTTTGGAAACAACTACATAAGTAGCGTTGCAGACCAAACGAGACTCATTTTTATCTGTTGTTTACATATTTTTCCAAGGCAGATTGATAAAAACAAATTGCATCAACGTGGTCAATTAAATAGCTTGATTGATCTAGCTTGACCCAAAAATTCAAAAATAAATATAAGAAGAAAAACAAAAGTCGAAAGAAAAACAAAATTTCAACCAAATTATGAGACAACAACAATTAAATGAACATAAAAGCAACAACAAAATAAATATGCAAGTGAATGAAAATAGATCAAGCAACAAAGCAACAAACTACAAAAATCATTCAATGCATGATGTGACAAAATCACTAGAAAAGAAATATATAATCAAATACATTTATTTATTTATGTACAAGGGAAAGGATGGCTAGTCGTTGAAGGTTTAAACAGTGTAAAACTTGGCATAGAGGAATGCATCATTAAGTTCCCCTGTGGGATCTATGGTTTGGAAAGAATTAAGCAAAGAATGTCGATCAACTGATGCATATAATGCATGTGTGAGACCAGTTAAAATCCATAAGAAATAATTATCATCTTGTAAAAGATGCCACTCAACAATATTAGCATGAGATCCCCAACCATTATTATTAGTCTGATTATACTCATTCGGATTATAGACAATAGAAGTTTTTGGTTCAGATTTAGATAGATAGATGGAACAATGACTAAAAGAAAAAGGATGCAACCTTTTCTCCATGGTAATATAATGGGTAATGCTCTTGCAATCATAGAGTACTTCCATGGGATCTATGTCATGAAAAGGGAAAGAGTTGTTATCAATCGCCTCCCCATGCTTGGGAACACCAAAAATATTCTTATAATTATATAGGTAAGGATAGAAGGCTAAACCCATGACTGTAGCCACTTGCAAGTAAAATTTAAAGTGTCTCAATTCTTTCAAGCTATAAAATGGCTTTGTCACTTAATTCCAAGGCACGCTCATGACTTTCCTCTTCTTGAAATGAAACTTCATGTTCTTCATCTAAAAACTTATCATAAATTGGTACTAAATCTTCCCCTTCTCTGACTCTGTGTTCACCAACCAAGTGGCCATCATACATCAAGAAGGAATAGGAACTAAAGGGTTGATCAGCCAAATGATCTTCAAAACAAGGATTTTAGGATTAAGGATTGCATTCATTATTAAGGTATAAACACTCAGTTTGAATCTCTTCATTATCGTTTTCATTTGGCCAATAAATGCTCTTGGGATGTCAGGTATTAGAAAAAAGGTCTTCTACAATGTCCTCAAAATATAAGTCACAAGAGGCTATATCATCCCTTAAATCCTCTTTCTCACTTTCTTCGAAATGATCATCAGGAAGAGGGGTATGAGAGGCAATGCCATGCAATTCAATATTGTTTCCCTTACGATATTCATCTTTGAACAGAGTTTCATCGGATAAAACATGGTCTTGTTTAGAATGATTTTTGAAAATAGCATCATCAAATGGGAAGGCATCGAACAAGGCTTTGAGGATAGCAAGGGAAGATTCAAATGAGAAAAATTCCTCACAAACCTCTAAAGGTTTTGATAAAGAATCATGATATGCATAATTATCTTCTTTTCTAGCCAAGAAGAGATAGGGGTTCGCCTAGTATGCCTGTTTAGACTCTAAGAATAATCTATAATTCAATTGTGCATGAGGGCCACTGCAAAAATCACATTGAGGAGGCGTAGGAAGAATCTCAGGCAAAAAATCAAAGTGTTGGGAGATGGGTTGAGAAGGAAATTCAGTAATGACCTTTGTAAAAATCATCTTTCCCACCAAATTAGTAGGTGTTATGAACCTATACCAATCTCCTACTTGCCCATGAAAAGTAAGAGGGAAAATGCTAGAAGAAGTATAAACATATTGGACCCCAACAGATTGACAAAACTAGATGAACTTGTTAATGTGATCATCAGAAGATTCCCATGGTAACCTTCAAAAATAGGAAATCCAACCATGGTTAAGATGGTAATCAAGTCAAAATTAGGTTTACTCATGATCAGGCAAGGTTAGAAAATGCAATACTACTTAAAATAAATTTAAACATTAAATAAAAAATTAGAGAAGAACCATTGAGTGGTTTCTCCCCAGTATGATTGTGAAATAAATGTTGATTAAAAGTGATAGAAGTCCTTATACCAACATTTTTTAATCTTGTTAGGCTAAGGCTAGATATGCGAGATTATCACCCTAGGTTTATAACCTAGTCAAAAATATAAATCAGCCCTCAAAAATAAGTCCTTGGGCCTGATGTTATTTTTATAGTTGTGTATTTCAACAAAAGAAAAGAGAAAAGTGCTTGTATGTGGATTTTTTATAAACATATTTAAATAGAAATTTAAAGAAAACAAATATGAAATATCATCATACAACATATTCAAAAGTGAGACCAAAATCAGTAGATGATTTTATTGATTTTCATTCCAAATTATAGTCAAAGCTTTTCTTTACAAACCCCTGCGAGGGTAAGGACCAAAGTGATATTTAGAGGTATAGGATGGAATTTTACATCATACAAAGACCACTAATGCCTTCAAAGAGAGGCCAAGATCATAGCTTGGATTAATCAAGCTATAAATGCATCATTATCTTGACTCTGCAAAACAATTCTAATCAGCACTGAAAACTAATTCAGAAATGAAATTAAAATTAATAGACTATCGAGCCAAATGAATGACATTTTGAAGCATGTCCAAAATCTATGCTTCTTTGTCCTTATTATTTCCGCCTTCAGTATGACCCTGATGTCAACAAGAGGAATCAACTCTATGCAATTCAGAAATGAATGAAATATGAATGAAATCTCACTTTACGACAAGAGAAAACCTTTATCAGAATTACCTCTATATTCTTTCCTCCCTTTACTTTCTTGTCTTCTCCCTTTTATTCTTCAAAAGGTCGCTTAATTAGTTTTAACAAATTTTATTTATGGAGTTAGATAATTTTAATTAGGTAAGACAAATTTATTAAATAATGATAAAGGGTAATAATAATTAATAGGTGGGGACCCCATACGTATCTTTATTTGTTTATTTTTCAATATTCCCTTGTTCCTCCATAATTTATTCACATATCATGCCATCACATCATAATGAAATATAGTACATCCAAACAATCCAAAAATAAACATGCCATAATTATCAACACTTGTGCCTCCAAAATGGTAGAAGTTTTCTAAAAATAAATCATCATGTCAGTTGTCCCAAAAGATATATATGCATGTCCCACAGTAAAACAAAAAGTATCATCATACAATAAAATTAAAACCAAAAATTGTATTTTTTGTGGGAATTTGTCCTCCTATGTTCACTTCCCTCTAATGGAACCACCGTGTGCATAGGTGAATCTGCCTTAGCAAGTTTTCTAGCTTCATTTTCAGACACTACCACCAAAGGTGATTTTTTTTCTTCATTCTCAGGATTTGGGGGAAGGGATCTAACAGTATGGGAGGAAGCCTTTGAGGAATCAGAACTGATGGAAATGGAAAGATGCTTACCTTTGCTTGGTTAAGGCTCAATAGCTAAGGCTTTAAAATTCTCGGGGAGTTGAACAGAGCGTACATGTGAATCCACTAAAGCAATTGGTTTGAAAATCATCTCGAGAGTAAGAGGTGACAATAATGGCAGTGAAATAGTGGGCTAATGATCAAATCGAGGATGAATATTAGGGATCGTATCATTCCATCCATCATTGACTTGAGTTTCAGGCTTTGTGATGTCTCGTTCCCAAGATTAGGCAAGCAGGGACTGACTTAGTAGTCTATTTGTTCCCGTAGACTATAGTCAGGCATAAACATGGAACAAGGGGAGAAATAAGGGTGAATAAGTGGATAAACGATGAATTAAGACAAAAATCTTAGGAAAAGTCACTTAAGCTAAAGTCAATGGAGAAATAGAAGAAAAAGGTGTTTAGGCGGAGACGTAATTAATTAATCACTCACCTTAGGAGGAAGAGTGCCTAGCTTAAGTGATGTCAACAAATAATTAGATCGAGGAAGGTATAAAAGGAGGAATTTGACCTAATTGCTCATTATGTTATGATTTGATGTTGAGAACGGTTTCCAGAGGAGGAAGTCGACCTCTTTGATGTTTTGTGTATTTTTGGAGGAAAACACCACTCTAATCAGTTTCATTGTTGTAAGACACACCCTATCCTATCAGAGATACCATCCAGGTATTTCACCGTGCCAGTTCAGGATTATTCAGATCTATTACAGAGATTTTGTAGTGCAGTTAGTGAGGGTACAAGGGTTAGAGAGGGTTTTGTGTAGTTGCAAAAGACCAGGGCTTATCTCGTTGATTCCTTCCGACCCAGTTGAGGATCATCCAGGGTGCTTCTTTTGAGACACCTTTCAACAGATTATGATGGTGTAATCTACCAGGGCGCATCATACAACTAGGAAGTGCACAACTCTTGAGGAAGGATGTTTAGGGTTCCAAGGGGATTTTCAGATGAGATCAGAGGAAACCCTTACTAACCAATACATAGGAGTCCAAGGAACACATTTCGAGATAGATATCAGTGGATTCCATCGGTGGAATCACTAGGGCGCACTCTCAGAACCTAGGAGGTGTGAAACCCCCCAGGGGATGTCATCTGGGGTTCATCCAGAGATTTAGTGAGAATATCTTCAGTTTGAAAGTTATCATGAGGATCCTAGAGACCAAGGCTCTCATTTTGGGACAATTTTTAGGTTGATCAGTTGAGTATAGCCACCAAGGAAAGTTTGTTCAACATTTGCAGCAGTTGTCATGAGTTTCTAGAACTACATTTTGTCAATCTATCCATGCATGTGCAGATCTATCCACATCTTTTGATCACATGTATTTTTTATTAGTTTCATTGTATTCTAGTGATGATCCATTAGATCTAGCTGATGATTATTTCTATGCTTTCCGCATATCAGTTGTATTTCCTACTTTTTCCATATAATACATGTTATTGATATTATCTTGGCTCATTACTTCGCATGCATCATATATATTGTTCAAACCTTATTTGTATAACACACACATGCGAAAATCACCAAGTATGTTAAACAATTAACTAAAACACATCCAGAAATCCCTAGAGTATCAGAGCCAAGAGTCAAAACACTAGTCAGCAGTAGATATCCAGATCAACTGGATTTGGGATATTTCAGTTGTATCTAAGGCTTCTTCCTCCCATCTTGTGAAGAAGTGCTTCTCATGACCCCATGATTCCAATAACAGGTGAAAAATACCCAGAGATTAGAGGACATATTGGGGACGAGTACATTCAGTACCATAGAGGACATAGTAGAGATAGAAGAGATAGGAACAGAAGGGACTATACTCTCTTCCATACTTAGTTAGAAACAGAGCCAGACCTAGAGGACAGAGATCACATTAGCTCTAATACAAAGGAAGACATGGAGAGAACTATGGGTGACAGTCGGGAGACACCAAAGGGTAGGGAAGGAAGGCCCTGAGACAAATTTTAATAGTATGCAAGCCATCTTGAATGACCTAGCCAGAGGATAGTGGGACATGATGAATGTCATAGCACATATGTCCATCAGTACATAGATGATCTAGCACAGCGTGAGCACTATGGGTTCCAATGCCGTAGGAGGAGAGAGTGGTTCAAGAGGACACTAGGGAGGTGGGGCCATTGGATCTCAGGGTGGAGTGAGTGGACACCCTTCACCTATCCATGCCTATACATAATCTAGGAGGATTATCCAACCACTATATCCGCAGTTCCAGGGGGGACAATCATTGGGACAACTAGGGCAGGCAGGAGGACAACTAGGCCATGGACATGCAGTGCCACAGGACCCATTTAGAGAGTAAAGGAGAGATTATTTGGCATTAGGACCAAAGTTCCATGTAGACATGAGTTTTCTATACTATTGTTCAATCAGGTATCGGAACAGACCTCGGGAGGCCCAAAGGGGCAATGCGCAAACTCAAAACATGGATTTCATCAAGAAAGTGGGAAAGTTAAACATTCCTACTTTCGACAAGTCATCATGATGCTCATCTCAGGCATGGGTAAAAAAACTTCACACATATTTCAAGATTAACCCGATGATAGAGTCAGAGGCTATAAGCTTCACCACCTTGCACTTGGATGGGGAGACCCATGAGTGGTGGTACCATGGGTTGGTGACCTTGGGTCACAGCCACATTACTTTGTACTTGTAGTTCATCGATAGGTTGATGGAGAGGTTTGACAGGAGATATCCAGAACTCCATTTCTGAGATATTACATAGTTGGGACAGACAGGGTCAATTGAGGCCTTCATCATAGAGTTCCAGTGGAAGGAATTGGTTGTATCAAATATATCATAGAACAGGTTGGTGATGCTTTTCACTGAGGCATTAACAGAGCCATTGAGGGGTTGGATTAAGGATTTCAAGCCTCACACCCTATAGGAGGCCATTGTGTGCACGAGAGACATGTGGTACTCAATGGTGAACCCCAAAACATTTACCAAACCATTTGTACCACATAGAGACATGGATCAGAAAAATCCTCAAAGGGAATGGAAAGGTAAGCCCAAGTTGGATGATGACACCAGATGGGAGTCAATGAGGAAGAATATTTTCTTCTCTTGCATAGACCCTTGGGTCCCAGAGAATAGATTCATGGGAAAGGGGTAGATCCACTACATTTAGGTGGAATCAAGCAGTGAGGAGGAGGATGAGGAGATTAGAGCATAAGAAGACAATGATTCAGAGGATGAGAGTACACACAAGCTGGAGCAACATCCAAAGAGACCTCAGATTTAGACAGAGGCACAACCAAAGGAGGAGACAAAACCTCGTAGAGAGGTGAAAGGGGGAACCATAGAAACCCTTTTCGGAGTACCCAGGTACAACACTCTCAGGCTCAAGGGTCTTGTATAGGGGTAGTGCATGATATCTCTAGTTGATGGTGGGGTCAGCCACAACTTTATAGATGCATCCTTAGTATCTAGGAGGGGGTTACGCACTAAGGAGTTTGAGGGGTTCCATGTGGCAATGGAAAACAAATACACCATGACATTCTTGGACATGGTCCCAGACCTAGAGGTCAATCTAGGCAACTACACCCTGATGAACACCTTTTATCTAGTTGACATGTCAAATATAGATGCAGTGTTTGGAGTACAGTGGCTATATTCATTGGTGAAGATTGGGTTCAACTATCAGATGTTGACCATGAGCTTCATAGATGCCAATGGATTGAGAGTGTTACTAAGAGGTATTTCTACAGGAGCACCTAGAGCAATATCAGCAAAGAGGATAGAGTGGAACTTCCATCACAATGATGTAGCATATGTAGCAGAGTTTTTTATCACCACCTGGAAGGATTCAGAGGGTAGAGAGCATTACTATCTATGGATCGGGAAGCTTATGAGTCAATATGAGCCAGTGTTTGGACATATACCACTAGAGAGACCACCAGACAGGGGATTCGAGCATACTATTGAGCTGGAGGCAGGGGCTACATCGATGATCACCGTGCCCTATAGGCACCCCAAGAGATTCAAGGACGAGATCGAGAAAGCAATCAAAGAATTACTTGCGATGTGGCACATCAGGCCTAGTACGATTCCTTTTGCTTCTTCATTCATTCAGGTACTAAAGAAAGATGGCACATTGAGAATGTGCATTGATTACAGAGCTCTCAATCATAAAACTATCAATAACATATACCCAATTATGTGCATAGATGAGTTGTTGGATGAGTTACATGGGGTATTTTTCTTCACTAAGATTGACTTGTGGTTAGGATATCATCAGATTAGCATCATAGAGTAGGACATAGAGAAGATAACATTCAGATGCCACTTTGGACATTATGAGTTCTTGGTCATGGCATTTGGGTTGACCAACACACCAACCACTTTTCATTCTTGCATGAATTACATCTTTAAGGGGCAGTTGAGGAAGTACCTTTTGGTATTCTTGAATGACATATTGATTTAGAGTAAGACATGGGATGAGCATCTGACACACTTGGAGGAGGTCTTAGGCATTCTGCAGGCACAGTCATTATATGCCAAGGAGTCCAAGTGTGAGGTTTGGATGAGAGAACTATTGTAGTTGAGGCACATCATCAATGAGCAAGGATTACAGGTTCATCAAGAGAATATCAAGGCCATTCTAGATTGGCCAACACCCAAGAACCTCACGGAGCTTAAAGGATTCTTTGGTTTATTTAGTTACTATAGGCAGTTTTTCAAAGGCTTTTCACAGTTGGGAGCACCACTCATAGATCTAACCAAGAAGGGTGTTTTTTATTGGATGAATGAGTCATAGCAGACATTTGAGAAAATGAAGGAGGTTATGAGCACATGCCCTGTTCTATCTCTTCTGAATTTATCTCAGCCATTTTTCTTAGAGTGCGACGCATCAGGGGTGGGTATTGGAGCCATTTTGATGCAGGGAGGCCATCCCATTTGTTTGAGAGTAGGAATCTCAACGATTCAGAGAGACACTACTTGATTTATGACAAAGAAATGTTGGCAATCATGCATGCCTTGACCAAATTCAAACAGTATTTGGTGGGTAGCATATTTGTAGTGAAGACTGATCACAATAGTCTCAAGTATTTCCTAGATCATAAAGACCTCAGCAAGAGACATCATAAGTGGGTTTCAAGGATCCAAGCCTTTGAATTTGACATTGAGTATGTTAAAGGAAAAATGAACCTCATAGCAGATGCTTTGTCTAGGAGGTCGACAGGGTGTTCGATGATGGATATTTTCATAAATTTTCTTGTGAGGTATTGGATGGACAGGTAGTTGATGATAGATATCGGGTGCTAGATGATGTCATTTTCTACAAGGACCATATCTACTTGGTTCTAGAATCTACCTTGAAAGGGAAGGTTCTAAAGTTGTGTCACAATTCTCCTGCAACTAGGCATCAGGGGTAATTCAAAACTTATAGGCAGCTCAGGGAGAGATTCTCATGGAAGGGTCTCAAGGATGATGTATTGAAACACGTATGGGAGTGCATGACTTGTCAGCAAAACAAGTCTGACAATACACACCATGCGAGGTTACTTCAGCCTTTACCCATTCCAGAGTAGAAATGTGAGAGAATTTATATGGACTTCATTACAGGTCTTCCTCAAGTGTAGGGCAGGGACTGTATATTTGTAGTGGTCGACAAGCTGACTAAATTTGCACACTTATTTTCCATACCCACAAACTAAAAGGCCATACAGGTAGGAGCGAAGCTATTTTTCAGAGAGGTTTTCTGGTTGCATGGTTTACCCAAGTAGATAGTCAGTGACATAGATGGGCTCTTCATCAATGTGTTTTTGCAAGATCTCTTCTGATTGGTGGGCACAGAGCTAGCCATGAGTACCACCTACTACCCACAAACAGATGGACAGACAAATATTGTCAACAAATGGGTGGAGGGGTATTTGAGAAATTATGTTGGGGGGGCAGTAGCACACATGGGTGAGATGGTTGCACATGGATGAGTATTGTTAAAACACAACTTACCATATGTCTATTAGGATGTCACCATTTAGAGCATTGTATGGATACAATGCACCCTCTTTTTTGGAGACTGTGTTTGGGGATAACAGGGTCCTGGGGCCAAATACTGAGTTGAGGAGAGTCAGAGAATTCTACGGGCAGTAAAGGAGAAATTACAGGTATCTCAGAACCAGTATAAGATCTATGTAGACAGTCAGAGGATAGAGCGCAGTTTCGAGGTAGGGGACTTGGTTTTTCTTCGATTACATCCATACAAACAGTCTTCCTTGAAAATAAGCGAGGTAGAGAAGCTCAAGCCTAGATTCTATGGACCATACAGAGTCATAAGGAAGGTAGGCAAGGTGGAATATGAGCTAGAGCTACCAGAGGGTAGCAATATTAACAACGTATTTCACGTTTCTTTCTTTAAAAAGGTAGTGGGACAAAAAGTTTGCATTTCAGAGGAGTTTCCACCCTTGGATGAGGTGTGTCAGTTGGAGTTAGTATCATAGGAGGTGCTAGAGAAGAGAGAGTGAAAATTGAGGATCAAGGTCATCAGGGAGTGCTTGTTCAGATGGAGGGGACTTCCAATGGAGGATGCCACATGGGAGGGAGAGCATCAATTGTAGCACCTAGGATTGATGTTGCTTGAGGACAAGCAATATCAAGAAGGGAGGATTGTGATGTCTCGTTCCCAAGAGTAGGCCAACAGAGAGCAACTTAGTATTCTATTTGTTCCCATAGACTATAGTCAAGCACAAACAGGGAACAAGGGGAGAAATAAGGGTGAATACATGGCTAAACAATGAATTAAACCAAAAATCTTAGGAAAAGTCACTTAAGATAAAGTCAATGGAGAAATAGAAGAAAAAGGTGTTGAGGGGGAGACTTAATTAATTAATTACTCGCATTAGGAGGAAAATCACCTAGCTTAAGTGATGTCAATGGAGAATTAGATCGGGGAAGGTATAAAAGGAGAAATTTGACATAATTCCTAATTATGTTATGATTTGATGTTGAGAATAATTTCCAGAGGAGGAAGTCAACCTCTTTGATGTTTTGTGGATTTCTGGAGGAAACCACCACCCAGATCGGTTTTGGTGTTGGAAGACACACCCTAGCCTATCGGAGATACCATCGAGGTATTTCACTGTGCCATTTCAGGAGTATTCAATGGGGAATTTACCTTTACTTATACTAACCTGAACCTGTCAACAGAAGTGTATATTGGCACAATAGGTCCAACCTCACTAGCTTATAATATAATTAATATTAACCAGATTAATTATCTTTTACATTAATTATCGGTCACATTAAGGTGGGGAGGACTTGTACCCTTTACATTACAATTAGGGTTACAGGCAGGTCTGACTCTTGAGCAATATAGCAAGAGATCTTATACACCCACCAGTGCTCATCAACTAGGGTCACATCCATAGGGATTTCCATATCTGTGGCTCACTGCATTACACAGAAGAACCATTTCTTCACACGATCACATGTGCTCTTCCATAGGCACATCCACTCAACAGATCTTATTTCCCACTGCATCACACAGGAGATTCATCTGTAGTTTCTCGTCAACTTTGTTGCTCAGAGGAGGCTAATACATCATCTTCATTTATGTTCGCATGACGATGCACCCAAAACTTTAGGATTTCACACGTTCACCTTATGCTCAGCCATATGCACGTCCAACTCAGTAGATCACCTTTCCCACAGGATAATCATCTGGACTTCTTCTCAACTCTTTGAATGGAGGAGGTCATCTCTACATTCCAGCTCTATCTCAGATAGGAACCACATACCCTTATTAGGGGATTTCTCTCAGGTTTGTAAGATGGAGAAAGTCTCACATAGCTGCAATGATCCACATCTCACAGGTTTGTAAGCTGGAGAATGTCTCACATAGCTGCAATCATCAACACTCCCTCTCAGCTAAGGAGGAATTCTTCATCATGCCAAGTCTCACACAGATGTACTCTCAATTTTTCTTGGATGGAATCATCAATACTCCCTATAAACTAGGGAGGCATTCTTCATCAAGTTAGTTTGGTGAATGTGTCTGCAATCTTCTCATGTGTAGGAAGGTACTGCATGTGTACGATTTTCCTCGACATCATATCTCTAATATATGAATATTTCATCTCATCGTGTTTTGATCCATTAGGAAACACTGGGTTCTCAGGGATATTTATACATGGCTCTTGGTTATCATCATAGGATCTATCTCATGATCAAGCAAGTTTGTCAGAATCATGTGAAGCCATACTGCTTCGCACACTCAATGGTACATACTCTGCTTCTGTGGTATTCAAGGGCACATAGATTTTGTTTCCTATTGCATTAGGAAACCATGGAAAAATTCATGGTACAACATCGACCGGATGTGCTCTTATGGTCTGCTATACTTTCTTCTCAATTTGAATCGGCATATCCTCCAAACTCAAGTTCACTTCGGAGGCATATCTCAGGCCATATCCAACTATGGCTCATGTTTTGTTGTTGTCTAGTGAGTATGTCTCGGTTGACTCATGAAATGAATAAGAACATTCATTGCATGGAATGAATCAAGTATGGTGTTAACCAAATACATCAGTGATCCAATCAGTTGTGGATCAGTCTCGTTTGAATCATCATCAATCTTCTCCTTTTAAATTTACCACGGTGGATTTTTCATTGTCATACTTGAACTTCTTGAATATATTCAATGTATATTTTCCTTAACTCGGGAAAATCTCATCAGTCCTCTATCATACTTCTTGTCCCAAGAAGTAGTGCATCATACTCAGATTCTTCATCTTGAATTCAAAAGTCAAGGATTGCTTGTATCCAACAACAAGGATTTATGAATAAGTCACCAAAATCAGGCTCTCGTCATCAACACTGTAATGATATAGGTGTGGATCAGCAACACTCTTGTTGAACTCTAAACTCATCAAGAATTTATCTATCTGATATAGTTTCCAACTCGTGGATGGTAGTACGGATGGAAGTGTATCGGGTTTACTGGATCAAGTGTCTCATCATAGACAACTCCCTCTGTTTGTGAGAAACCTCTGGCTATAGATCTTGTTTTGTATTTCTAGACACTTCCATCAGTTGCATGTTTGATCTTATAGATCCACTTGGAAATTACCATGGACTTCCCTTATGATCCCTGAATAATATCTTATGCATCATTCTTTAAGATATATTGGTATTTTTTTGTTATGGCATCTTTCCATACCTGTTTTCCTGTTGATTTTATAAGACAAGGAGGCTCAACATCAATAAGGTGGCTCATGACTGAAGGATATCTTGAAAATCTCTTTTATTTTCTCGGGATGTGCCTTGAGATGATTGTATGTTTATCTGCCTCTTGTAGAGTGAGTATATGTAGGCATTTTATGCCCTACTGCAATGTCTCTAGACATATCAACTGCAACAACTGGATCAACTTGAATAATGTCCATCTCCCTTTGAAATGATGAAGGGGGAGAAGGTATTGTCTCACCATCAATCTCCATCTGATATTCTTTGGATCTTTGAAAGGCTATCTCTTCTTCAAGAACAACCTCTCTGCTTGTCTCAATCTTTCTCTGACTAGGGATGTAAATCTGTAATGTCTTATAAGATTCATTGTTTTATCCCATAAATGTATCATTTCTCCCCTAAGGGTCTATATTGGACTTCTTATCTTTGGGTACATAAAAATACACTGGGCACCTGTCACATACCCACTACGAAAACTTAGATTTTTTGTCTTTTTCTTCGAGGGATAGAATCCTTGAATTTCTATGGGGGCTAGCGCAGACCATCCCTTCCCTTATCCTCCTCCAAGCGATCACAACCTGGCCTTAACGCAAGCGCATTTCGCAACTCGCGAGTTGGGAGTCAAGGCTCTCGACTCCTCTTTCTCCAAACGTCGATACCAGAGACGCGATACGGGTATGGCTCCCTCCTCACTAGCGCCTACTACATATAACCGTAGGCTAGGCTAAACACTAGCACTACTCGCAACTTCTGACTTCACTAGTTGGAGTGTTGAGCCCTCGTGCTCCTCCTTTGTGAATCCCCGAGACGCGAGAGGTCAAAGTTGAGTGGACTCTGCCAAGCGATGCATACATGCCACTTGTCTCCTTCGCTGTACTCTACTTTTGAGCTGTGTCGCTGCCACCCGTCGCACGAGACCTCGGCTCTCAGCGTTTCGTGACCTTTGCGATCAAAGTGCAACTTCTTCATCCTGTGAAACCCCAAGCCACAATAAGTCAACAATGGGTTTACTCATTCCTAGGAGACATGTGTCCACCACCTATCACCCGCTCCCACCTTTCTCTGGGTGCTTGTTGCTACGCCACATGTCAACCACATGGTCCCCACCTAACATATGTGCCACGTGTTCGCATGAGCCCTCGGTGCTCGGCACTTCGCAACTTTTGTAGTCAAAAGGAAGTTCTTTCAACCTTTGAACCCCCGATACACGATACCACACGGAGTTTCTGATCCAACAGTTCTCCCATGGCTTGGATCCAATGAACATGATCATGTCACGATTTCATGAATCGTGAGTTCATGCAGTCCTACCCTTGACCACTCCAAGTCGCGAGTCAGCGAAATGCTACTGGAATTCCGCGCGTCCTATGTCGATGGATGTTTCTGAATACTCCAAAACTTTCAGGACGTTGTTGAGTCCATTCTCCTACCTATGCAAAAGTTAAGATCGACGGTCAATAGAGCTCTGACAGATCCTTGGATCTACGGTCCTAGATCTCATCGCTACTTGTGAAGGCTAAGAGGGTTGAGGTGGTAATGCATATGCTCCTCCTCTAGATCCATCAGTCTTGACATATCTAGGGTATTTCTGAAAGGATTCTGATCGTTCATCTACCAAACGATGGGGTATTCTCTTTCGATCATTGAACTCGCTATCCTTTCTGAGCTTGAATCATGAAATTCAACCTCTTGGAGATTCAAACTCTCACGACTCTGAGACCTTAGAGAGCTACTCTTTCTTGCATAAGGTTTCCAGACCTGGATCGCATGAAACTTTAGACTGTTCTCAGGAAATTGTCCCCGATCTTAGTCGAGTATCTGGGTAAAGGTTCGGTACGGTTCCAAGGTTTATGGGGTAATTCTCGGGGAAGAGTACTCGCGAGGAGCCTTCCTAGAATATTACGAGAATCAGGCAAAAAAGATGATTCTCGATGAAGCAAACTCATGCCCCAGACTTAATCATCTGTACAAAAACCAACTATGGCATGTAAGTATACACATGCATCCATTATTTCTAGTCTAAAACACCAGGAAATCATTCCACACAGAAATCATTATGGGCATATAAACATGAGCATGTATTCATGATAATCAATTCAAAATATAAGGCATAAAACACTTATCAGATCCACCATGTGTGATGCAACTGCTGAGAGGGGTGCTCGTTTCCACCCAACCGTAGGCTCAGTGACTCCAAACAGATTTACCACTAGCCACCCCCAAGCTAGACCATGATGCTTTGAGATTCAGTCTCCTAATTCTATCTCAACGGAAGTCAAGGACGAAGTTTACTCTCCTTCTCTTGATACAGAAAAATAATCTAGGATGAAGGTTACTCTCCTTCTCCTCTGTTCAGAACTCCCTGTGTTTCCAGAGTTTCTCTAGTTCTCTTTCGCGATCCCTGTCGCGTGTGCTTTCTCTCTACCCTTTACCACACCTCCTCTCTTGCCTTTTCTCTGCAAGATTGTGTGTGGCATGAATTTCCCTACCCGTGGTCGGGTCTGGGAGCTTTTACGGATGGGCGATTCACCGCCATTCCCTCATTAACTCTTGAGTAGCCTCCCCACCTACCAATCTGATGAAAAATCCATTCTAGGGTCAGAGAATTGCTTTGGTCTTTGAGCAAGTAAAAACCAGTATGATACTGGCTCGATGGAAGTTAACAAAACCATTCCAGGTCCCTTCCACTACCTCTCATTAGCCATCGTGGTCTCTTTTAGCACATCCCCCTCCCATTAGTCATGCAACACATATTCATAATATAATTTACATTCATCGACCTTTTATACAAAGGTCTGTCAAATCAAACATTCACATCTTTGAGTTTGCCATAGTTCTTGGCCAATATAGTTATTTTTACAGACTAGGGGAAACAAGGTGTTACAATTCCCTCCCCCTTAAAGGAACATTGTCCTCAATGTTCTATCTATCAATATGATGTGTATGTACAGAAGTAAACAAAATCGGATATGCATGATTCATGGCATCTTCCATTTCCCACGTAGCCTCATCTGGGCCAAAATGTTTCCTCTGCACCTTGACCTGTGAAATGGTTTGGTTCCTGAGTGGGGTTTCCTTTCTATCCAGTATTCATTGAGGTTCTAGAAGGAATTCTCCCTCTAGTTCCACCTGGATCACAGACCAGTCAATTATATGATTAGAATCATGTACATATTTCTTCAATAATGAAACATGGAAAACATTATGTGCTTTCACTGTGGGAGGAAGTGCTAGCCTATAGGCTACAGGTCCCACTCTATACAGAAGTTCAAAGGGTCCACAATACCAGGATGCCAACTTGGTACAAGCTCCCATCCTCAAGGAACTCTTCCTGGGCCTAACTCTGAGATATACGTGCTCTCTCGTCTTGAATTCTCTTGGAGTTCTCTTTCGGTCGGCGTAACTTTTCTATCTGTTCTGACGGACCTTTAGATTTTGTTTTATCTGAATCACTTGTTGTTCCATTTCTTTCAACATGTCGGGTCCAATAGTAATTATGTTTACGGGATTACTCCAACTGACTAGAGTGTTTCAAGGCCTATCGTAGAGGACTTCGAAAGGACTCATCTTCAGGGATTCTTGGTAGTCGTTGTTGTAGGCAAATTCCACCAGTGGCAGGTAATCTTCCCACTTTTGGGGTTGATGCATTACATGCATCCTTAGCATGTCTTCTAATATTTGGTTCACTCTTTCCGGTTGTCCATCGGTTTGAGGATGATAGGCTGTGCTAAACAGTAATTTAGTCTCCAGACCATCCATCAAGGATTTCCAAAAGTTGGAAGTAAATTTCGTGTCTCTGTCAGACATGATCTATTTAGGCATACCATGTAGTCTCAATATCTCCTTCATGAATACGTTGGCTATGTCTATTTCCTTGCAAGTCAACTTGACGGGGATAAAATGAGTGGACTTGCTCAATTTATACACCACTACCATGATGGAATCATTCTGTTTGGTCGAGGTTGGTAATCCAATGATGAAATCCATGGAGATGGTCTCCCATTTCCATTTCGGGATTGGTAGAGGTTGTAATAATCCTGCTAGGTGTCGGTGTTCTGCTTTAACCTGTTGGCATTCTATGCATTTGGCTAAGTACTCAGCTATGTCTTTCTTCAATCTAGGCCAATAGAATCATTTCTTGGTGGCTGTGATCATCTTCTGGTATTCTGGATGACCAGTATATGGTATTTTATGTAGTTCATCCATTATGAACCTCTTCAAGTCATCACAATCTGGAATATACAATCTATTTTTGTAAGTTAGCAGACCTCCATCTATCATCTGGTAGCCTTCATACTTTATCCCTGTGGTTTCTTGCTCCAGGTACGAGGTCATGGTCTAGAAGAATGTGTCTATTTCTTGTGCATTCCTGACTCTTTCCTTGACATTTGTCTTGCAAGTGCTCACCACTGTTAGGTGAATTGTTTTCATATTTCTTCTAAGGGCATTGGCCACCTTATTTTCCTTTCCTTTAATATGCTTGATTTCAAAATCAAACTCGCTAAGGAAGGCCATCCACCTAGCTTGTCTAGCATTGAGCTTTGGTTGGTCAAATAGATATCTCAATCCACAGTGGTCTGTCATAAGTACAAATTTCCTTCCCAGGAGGTAATGCCTCCACATTTTTAAGGCGTGCACTATGGCGGATAGTTCTAGATCAAGGGTCGCATAGTTGACTTTGTGCTCATTCAATTTTCAGGATTCATAGTATACTACACTACCTCCTTGCATAAGGACTCCTCTGAGCCCTTCCTTGCAGGCATTTGTGCACATGAGGAATTCATCTTCAGGATCGGTGATCTTCAACACAAGTGAGTGGGTCAGTAGATGTTTTAGGGATTGAAATATTTCTTCACATTCTTGTGTCCACATGAATTTAGCTCCCTTCTTTTGGAGGGTAGTGATTGGACAACCAATCTTGGAGAATCCTTTTATAAATCTCCTATAGTATCCTACTAAGCCCATAAAGGATCTGATATCTGAAACGTCCTTTGGGGTAGGCCATTCCATGATAGACCTGATCTTGTTAGGGTCCACTGCTACTCCTTCTTTAGATATGACATGGCCCAAGTAATGTATTTGCTTCTAGAAAAAGTTGCACTTGCTAAATTTGGCATAGAGTTGATGTTCTCTTAGCACTTGAAGCACAATTATAAGATGTTCCTTATGTTCCTCTCTATTCTTGGAGTAAATTAATATATCGTCAATAAAAACCAGTACAAATTTGTCTAGGAATTCGCTGAGCACATTGTTCATCAAGCACATAAAAGTGGCAAGGGCATTGGTTAATCCAAATGATACTACCACAAACTCATAGTGACCATATCTCGTCTTGAAGGCAGTTTTGTGGATGTCTTCACCCTTGATTCGGACTTGATGGTATCTAGATCTCAAGTCAATCTTTGAGAAGATGGAAGCACCTCCCAATTGATCGAAAAGGTCATCGATCATGGGTAAGGGGTACTTGTTCTTTATGGTTACCTTATTGATTTTTCTATAATCTATGCACAGTTGGAGGGTACCATCTTTCTTCTTTACAAACAGAACTGGTGCTCCCCATGGGGAAACACTGGGTTGGATATAGCCTTTGTCCATCATTTCTTTTAATTGTAATTTAAACTCAACTAGCTCAGGTGTGCTCATCCTATAGGGTGTCCTAGACACTGGCATCGCTCCTGGTGCAAGTTCTATCGAGAAGTCAATGTCCCTTCTTGGAGGTAGACTCGATACCTATTCCAGAAATACATCTCTATATTCTCTTAGTGTAGGGCGGTCTTCGAGGATTGGTTTGTCATATTCAATTGAGTCCAACACCTGTATCATATATAGTGGACATCCCTTTCTACAATACTTCCTCATTTGAAGGGTTGATATTCATCTCATCAAGATAGGTTTTTGGATCCCTCGAAGGGTTATCCTTCTTCCTTATTCACTTACACATTCTAAGGTTTTATGGTAACAGTCTAGTCTGGCTTTATATGTGTCTAGCCAGTCCATACCAATAAACAAGTCATACGATCCTAGGGGTAGTATGTTAAGGGTTTATTGGGTGGGGAATTCACCCATAGTGAATTGGCAAGCTGGTATGACCTCCACTACCTTTCTTTTGGTGCCAGTGGCTAACTGTACCAACCATGGCTTGGCGTGTTTATGTGGCTGTAATTTACACTTATCAACAGCCTTAGGATCTATATAACTCAAATTTGAACCAGGGTCAATTAGAATAGACACTAGATGGTTGGTGATCATACCTTCCGTCTCCACCACTGAAGCTTGGTGGTCAGCTTGTTTATTAGCCACGGCTGCATAAATTTTTGGCATACTCCTAGCCACGTCATTGACGGTGGTAGCTTCTTGAACGTTGTAAATTCTCTGACTGTTCTATTTTCGATGCGGGCAGTCCCTCGGTAGATGTTCTTCTCCACAACCCCAACATTTCAAGGGTTCTCTCTTTGGGTTATCAATCTTTCCTGGGGTAGATCCAGAAGGTTTATTTTCTCTCTAGGAGGGGAAATTATGCTGGTGTACACTTCAGGTTGGGAAGCTCATCCTTGAGTCCTTTTTATAGTTTTTAAATCTTGGGGATTTAAACCCCTTTTTATGGAATCCCAAACTATTATTCTGCTTCCATCCTTCGCGAGGTTCTATCTGATGCCCCAGCTATTCATAACAATATCTTTCCTTTCGGATAGTGTCTTCTAGGGTCTTTGGCTCGTCGAACTCAATCCTGTTTTGATAGTCCTTAGGTAGTCCACTGATGAATCGTTGCACCTTTTCCTTTTCTGCTTTTATATAGGTTACGTACCTCAACAACTCGAGGAATCTGCTAACATATTCCTCTATGGTGAGTTTCCCCAGCTTGATTTCATAGAATTCTTTAGTCTTTTCGTTGAAATACTTTTTCGACAGATACTTCTTCCTAAAGTATTTCTCAAACCGTTCCCAAGATAGGTCCTCTTCGTGAATCCCTTTTAAATTCTTAAGGTCTTCCCATCAAATGGAATCCTTTCCATTCAATTTGAAAGTGGCTACTCGGGCCTTCAGGTTTTCTAAGAAGTCATGGACTCTGAAATACTTCTTTAGTCCAAGCAGCCAGGCCTCTGCTTCCTCCCCCTTCTTTATTTCACCGTAAAAAGAGGGTGGTTTGGCCTTCTTGAATTCTTAGAGATTATGACTTTTGGAATGTTTTTGCTTCTTTTGTTTTCTTCGGGAATAAGAACTAGTTCTGCTACTAGAAGATCCCTCTGAGTCACCAGTTTCCTTTCCAAAGGAATCATCCGACGCTTGTCCCTTATCTCTGGGGTGGATCTTTCTCGAGGTGCTCTTCCCAGTGTGGCCACTTAAAAGACCACGTTTATGTATTTCAGGTGGACTTCGACTTTTCTTTGTCTGTCGTCAGTCTACGTGACTGGTGTTAGGTCCATGTTGCAATTGTCTTTGTATGTCAGATAAACTCTACAGCAAGACTGCATTAATTTCTGTTTGCTTCTCTTGCTCTTTTATCAACCTCTCATTGTCATCCTTGCAGCTCTATAGTTCGACTATGAGGCTCCTCACAGTCTCAGCTATATCTGGAGGGGTCTCTACCACTCTCCTTTCATCAGACTCCCCGTCTCTATTGTGGGAGCCATCCCCCACTTCGTGGTGCATCACCATTCTATGCGTCTGCAATTTCCCGTGGTTGATCATCCGCTTGTGTGCAGGAAAAACACTTGTTGTTAGTCAATATTTATGTTCATTCATAACCAGCACATAATTCATATTTTTCAAATGCATACACACAATAGGAATTTTCATTCTTAACTTTGACTTTTGATAAAGGGGGTTAAGGTAGAGGTTTACTCCTTTTAAGAGTACTCTAAATAGAGTTTCTGTGAAACTCGTTCATGAGCCCAAGCAGGCCAAGTGTTGTAACCATGCTCTGATACCAATTTGTCACACACCCACTATGACAACCTAAATTTTTCATCTTTTTCTTCGAGGGACAGAATCCTCGAATTTCTATGGGGCCTAGCGCAGACCATCCCTTCCCTTATCCTCCTCCAAGTGACCACAACCTGGCCTTAGCGCAAGCGCCTTTCGCAACTCGCGAGTTGGGAGTCAAGGCTCTTGAATCCTCTTTCTCCAAACATCGATACCCGAGATGCGATACAGGTATGGCTCCCTCCTCACTAGCGCCTACTACATATAACCGTAGGCTAGGCTAAAAACTAGCACTACTCGCAACTCGCGACTTCTCTAGTTGGAGTGTTGAGCCCTCGTGCTCCTCCTTTGCAAATCCCAAAGATGCGAGAGGTCAACGTTACGTGGACTCTTCCAAGCGACACGTACACACCACTTGTCTCCTCCAGTATACTCTGCTTATGAGCTGTGTCATTGTCGCCCATCGCACGAGACCTCGGCTCTCAGAATTTTGTGACCTTAGCGATCAAGGTGTAAATTCTTCATCTTGCGAAACCCCGAGCCACGATAAGTTAACAATGGGTTGACTCTTTCCCAGGAAACATGTGTCCACCACCTATCACCCACTCCCACCTTTCTTGGGGTGCTTGTTGCTACGCCACCTATCAACCACGTGGTCCCCACCTAACGGATGTGCCACGTGTTCGCATGAGCCCTCGGTGCTCGGCACTTCGTGACTTTTGCAGTCATAAAACACTTATCAGATCCACCAGGCATGATGCAACTGCTAAGAGGGGTGCTCATTTCCACCCAACCATAGGCTTAGTGACTCCAAACGGATTTACCATTAGCCACCCCTGAGCTAGACCACGATGCTTTGAGATTCAGTCTCCTACTTCCATCTCAACAGAAGTCAAGGATGAAGGTTACTCTCCTTCTCCTAATACAGAAAAATAATCTAGGATGAAGGTTACTCTCCTTCTCCTATGTTCAGAACTCCCTGTGTTTCCAGAGTTTCTCCAGTTCTCTTCCACGATCCATGTCGCGTGCGCTTTCTCTCTACCCTTTACCACACCTCCTCTCTTGCCTTTTCTCTACAAGATTGCGTGTGGAATGAATTTCCCCGTCCATGGTCAGGTCTGGGAGATTTTACTAATGGGCGGTTCACCCCCATCCCCTCATTAACTCTTGAGGAGCCTCCCCACCTACCAATCTGACGAAAAATCCATTCCAGGGTCAGAGAGTTGCTTTAGTCTTTGAACAAGTAAAAACCAGTACAGTACTGGCTCAATGGAAGTTAATGCAACCATTCCAGGTCCCTTCCACCACCTCTCATTAGCCATCGTGGTCTCTTTTAGCACATCCCCCTCCCAGCAGTCATGCAACACATATTCATAACATAATTTACATTCATCGACCTTTTATACAAAGGTCCATGAAATCAAACGTTCACATCTTTGAGTTTTCCATAGTTCTTGGCCAATATAGTTCTTTTTACAGACTGGGGGAAACAGGGTGTTACAACACCCAAATATCTTGAAGTGTTCAATCTCAGGCTTCACTCCGGTGAAGGTTTCTTTGTGAGTTATGTTTTTTTTTCAAAGTATGATGAAGAATCTTATTCTTGAACATATACTTTTTCATGCATGCTTCTACCCATGGAATCATAGAAATATTCTGATCATGCATTATTGCATTGGTTATCTCAATGATGGTTCTATTCTTCCTCTTTCTCAAATAGTTTTGACTCCCTCTGAGTCAAGTGACTCCCTCTGAAGGATGAGCATTTTCCTTTGTTCTTAACTTGTCTGGAACAAGAAAATAAGAGGAACCAAAACAAGAATATATCCTAGAGGAGAATAATGGGTACATCTCTACAATCAAAACAATTAAAGGATTGTTGTCACAACTACAACACCTACTTGTAATGTAGCAAACTTTAGAAATATAGGTTAGAGGAATGAAAATTACAACAATCAAACCTGGACTCTTCACTTCCATTGTGTTGTTCCTCTGAATGCACTGAGATCCCTCTAGATCCAAGACTTCATCAAAATTTTCCTTCGTCCTGTAATTACCCTCATGACAATGATACAAAAAATAAATATGCAAGTGCATACCTAAGGGTGCTGATATGATTTCTCTAATGGCACATGGTTGATCTATTTCCTTTGACATATTCATGAAGGAGGTGGTCACAATGACACCTTTTTGTATCACCCATAATAAGTCTTCCTTAGAAGCCCTATCTTCCAGGAACTTGAAGTTTCTTGATTCATCAGGCTTATCTTCCAACATAGTTTTGTTCATCATAATTTTAGATTCTTCACAACCCTTTGTCAACTGGGATAGAAAACCTAACGGCTAGGATAGTCTAGCACTTTTAGGTTTTGTTGGAATTATGACTGCCAACAATAATCCTTTGAAAGATAGGAGAACACCGGTGAGATGAAGAGCTCCTTCAATGAGTTGTAGAAACCCTAATTCTGAAATTTCTGTAGAAATTAGCAAAACCCTAAGGCCAAAATTTCAAAATTCTTGGAATTTTACTTTGAGAGCTTCTGGAAATGCGTTGGAGGAGTTCGTACTCTTATATGCCAAAAATATCTCCAACATCCAAGTATTTAGGGATGGATCACCAAATAAAGGAGGGTCGTATGGATTTTTCTGGAAACCCTAGGAGGGTTGTACAATTATGCAAAAGTGAGAGGAGACTTGGTAGATTCTTGTGCAATGGGTTCTTTCAAGACCTAAGCTCTAAAACCATGTTGATTTTTCAATAAGATAGGTTAAGCATGTATTTCATTCTATTTTTTTCATTTGTCTTAACCATAAAAAATAATGTTGCAGAAACCAAGATCATAAGAAGAAACGCCATGCACAAGAACACAAGAAGTATCCTGAGAAACCCTTCTCAACAAGGGAAGAAAACCCAGCCAAATCCTTTGCTATATTCCTCAAGAGAAATACCTTCACCACCAAGATAAAACCTAGCACACAAGACGGTGTTCAAACCCTAGAAGACTAGCACTCAAGAGAGGTGTGCACTTTTCCCAAGAAGGTGTACTTGCTGAAATTTCCAAACTCACATGAAAGATATGTTTTCTCATTGGGGAAATTACCTTTACTTATACTAACTTGAACCTGTCAACAGAAGTGTCTATTGGCACAACAGGTCCGACCTCACTAGCTTATAATATAATTAATATTAACCATATTAATTATCTTTTACATTAATTACCAGTCACATTAAGGTGGGGTTGACCTGTACCCTTTACATTACAATTAGGGTTATAGGCAGGTCTGAATCTTGAACAATATAGAAAGGGATCTGATACACCCACTAGTGCTCATCCACTAGGGGCACATCCATAGGGATTTCCATATCTCTGGCTCACTGCATTACACAGAAGAACCGGTTCTTCACACGTTCACTTGTGCTCGTCCACACGCACGTCCACTCAACAGATTTTCTTTCCCATTGCATCACACATGAGAGTCATCTGGAGTTTCTCATTAACTATGTTGCTCAGAGGAGGATAATACATCATCTTCATTTAATTTCTCATGACAATGTGCCCAACACTTTGGGATTTCACACATTCACCTTCTGCTCAGCCACAGGAATGTCCAACTTAGCAAATCGCCTTTCCCACAGGATAATCATCTGGACTTCTTCTCAACTCTTTGAATGGAGGAGGTCATCTCTACATTCCAGCTCTGTCTCAGATAGGAACTACATACCCTTCTTAGTGGCTTTATCTCATGTTTTTAAGCGGGATAAAGTCTCACATAGATGTAATGATCCACATCTCATAGGTTTGTAAGATGGAGAATGTCTCACATAGCTGCAATCATCAACATTGAGGAAGGTTGTTTGGGGTTCCAAAGGGATTTCTGGACCATATTAGAGGAAACTCTTCTGACCCAGTACAGAGGATATCAGGGCACACATTTCAAGACAAATATCATTGGATTTCGTTAGTGGAATCACTAGGGAGCATTGCCATAGCCCAAGAGGTGCGCAACCCCCCAGGGGATGTCATTTGGGGTTCATCCAGAGCTTCAGTGAGCCGATATTCGGTCCGAAAATTATTGGGAGGAGCCTAGAGACTAGGGCACTCAGTTTGGGACAACTTTTAGGTTGATCGGTTGATTATAGTCACCAGGGCGAGTTTGTTCAGCAATTGCAGCAGTTGCCGTGAGTTTCTAGAACTGCATTTTGTCGATCTATCTGTGCATGTGCAGATATATCCACATCTTCTGATCACGGGTATTTTTTATTAGTTGTATTGTATTCCAATGATAATCCATGAGATCTATTTGATGATTATTTCTCTTATTTCCTCATATCAATTGTATTTATTGCTTTTTCCATATAATACATGCTATTGAGATTGTGTTGGCTCATTACTTCACATGCATCATACATATTGTTCAAACCTTATTTGAATGACACACACATGAAAAAATAACCAAGCATGTTAAACAATTAACTAAAACACATCCAGAAACCCCCAGAGTATCATATCTGAGAGTCAAAACACTAGCCAGCAGTAGATATCTAGATCAGTTGGATTTGGGATATTTCAGCATCTGGGGCTAAAAAGGAACTTGAGGCTAATCATGCATGTCTAAAATACTTGGGTGAGGTTGCAGAGGAGGTCCAATAGCTGGTTGAGGAGACTGAAAGGGTCTGTTTCCTGCAAGGTTCAAGTAATTAGTCTATAAGAGTTGGTTAAATTCCTCTGAATTACCATCAAAATGGATGGAAAATATCATCCTTTTGTTTCTACCCCACTGCCAACCTGCATTGGGTACTCTACCCCAATTTCCTCTATTTCCTTTGTTATTGGAACTGTTACTTCCTCGACTGAACAAACTCATCTAGATAATCATGAAAGACCATATTAGTATATACAACTCACAACAAGTAAATCATCAAGTACTATTTTTCATAAGATATAATTTACAATGGCTCTGAATTGACAAGCAATCCAACATGCAAAGGAGTATGAGGGGGGGGAAGGTTAACCAAGGAAGAATCAAACAATCCTTTCTTCCTTCATACATTATTCCACAATGTGCATCACCACCATCTTCTGAATTAAGATTTATCATTTACTTTAGAACATGGGAAGTATAATGAAATTGGGAGTGATGAGAGGAATTGTAGCTTATTTAAAGGGAAATGGATGCCAGGAATGCATGATACATATTCATAATCCATTTAAGCTTCATCTAATTTCAATATGCACTCATTTTTTTCACTATATTTTATACATTTTCTCATATCAATCAAATTGTTAAACCATATATGCCAAGCTGTCAACAAACTCTTCTTTTTTTAAATCATTTTCTATTTATACAACAGGGGGAAAAGATGTGAAATTACATGATGCATGACTTTGGGACTTTAGGAATAATGTCTGGAAAATGATATAATGAGGGGGTTTGGTCCTCCATATATAAAATAAAACAAGCAAAAGGTTTTCTTTATATTTATATCAAAAAATAAATTATCTTATAAACCTTCTTAAAGAAAAATAAATTTCAGTTAAAATACATTCAAACTGTTGTAGTCAATAGAGGAGTTGTGACTTCACAATAGTCATAATGCAAAGGCCTATCAAACCATATTTATACTTTAAACTAAGATTAAAATGAAACCATATAGTTGAGTTTCATGCAAGAAAGTAATGATATTTTATAACCCATCATCAAATAAACAATTTCTGAAAGTGAAAACATTAAAGCCTGAATTAGCAAATAGAAAAAGAAAATTCTTATAAATATCAAATTCGAAACCATGCATGAGGGTATTAAAATTTTGACCAAGCATCATAACCAAACCATTAATATTTTTAGATTTAGAACCAAATCAAATAATAAAACTCTATATGGAATCTTTGTAAGCCAATTATCGTTTTAGAACACGGGTTTGATACACGACAAACTAAAAGTCAGACTCATCAAAAAAAATTGTGCATGCCTTCGAAAATAACCAAGAAATGATCCTCAATTTGAAACCAGGGCCGAACGATAGCTTACATACATTCCACCTAAGACCCATCAAGTACAGGTTTCGAAGCCGAATTCAACCTTGATGAAAACAATAGAATATATACAAGATTTAAATTGTTGGATTTACTTCACACAAACCTAGGATTTATTTTTCCTAAGGTTATTCCTTGTTTATTAGTCATAATTAGTCATTATCTGGTCTCCTATATTTTAGGGGTGAATATTCCACCTAGAGAATATTCTCTTTTAGTTGACACTTCAGTTTGACTAGTTGAGTTGAGTTTAGATGTTGCATTGGGATCATCACCATGATAATTCGACCTTGCCTTGGTATCATCACCAGAGTGGCGCATTAGCCTTGATTCCCTGAGTTAACTCCTCACTACTCTCTGTTCAATTAGTTAACTGAAGACTAGTTGACTAGTTAACTCAACTAGGTGGCAGTTCACTCCCGTAACTGCCTGAGAAACTAGAATAGGTGGCAGTTCACTTTAGACCACCACTATGATACATTGGTTCACCTCAAGTCGAACTCATTGAGTTATACAGAATATATCATGTGTAAATTATTCATTATTCACATCGGTTAATGAGAATTATTCCATTCTTTCTCTCCTTCTTCTTCTTTCTCCGATTCTCTCTGCAAATGTGTGTATTATTGTTTAGATAGATCTATTCTATGTAGGTTCAACACATTTACATGGTATCATAGATGATGGACTGCTAATCAAAATCTACACCAAAATTTTTTGTAGGTAAAAAAGATTGAAGACAACGGAAAGATGGAATTCCAAAAAGAATTCATCCTTACACCTTACAACTATTTTGCATGGAAGGAGAAAATATCCATACATCTCTGGTCCAGAGGGTTGTATAGGTTAACCATGAATACATATCTAGAGCCAACATCAGCCATAGAAAAATCCAAGTACTTAAATCGCATGGATGAGGCACTCGAAACAATTTGCAGTCTTATTTCTCTCGATCTCCTTTTTCATATATATTCCTATAAGACTCCCAATGAAGCCTGGACCATATTGGAAGGGCTCTTTGGAAAACAGGATGAGATTAGGGGACACATGTTGGAGGTGGAGCTGCTCACATTGGATCCAAAAAGCTTCGAGAATATCCAATATTTCTTTACAAAATTCAAGGATTTACTGTCGCAACTCAAAGCTTGCGGGGTTTATAAAAATGGTTCTCACCATTATCTCCAAGATTGGTCCTGAATTCTTTGTATTCATATCTACATTCCATATTTTCAAATTCACCTATGGAGCCACCTGGAAGATGCCTTCTCTTGAGGACTTTATCGAATCCCTGACACAAGAGAAAACCAATCTCATCAACATGGGCGCAATCAAAGGCCCAAGGGCGCATGCACTCACTGTGCATGATGGCAGACACAAATATCATAAATATAAAGATAAATATAAGTGGAAATATCATGCACATATGAAGAAGGAAGGGTACACAAAACCCTTCACCAATGCCTCCGGATCCAAAGGAGAAAAGGGAAGAAAATGAGAGAAATTCACATATTGTCACAAAGGATTCCATTTGGAATCCGCATGCATGCAAAAAAAAATAGATATGATGTCTCAAATACTTCAGAAAAACAACCTTGGAGATCGCAACGTCGAGGATGCAAAGAAGAAGAAGCTAGAAGATCTGAATTCCAAGAAAGGAAATTCTAGCCATGCCTTGATTGCCATCAACTCCTCTTTCGATGCTTGGATTGTAGATTTAGGAGCATCACATCAGATGTCTGCCTCAGAAGCAGTCTATTCTTAATTGGATGCATGCAAAGGCCCTCCTATTCTGATGGGGGACAACTCTTATGTCGAAGTCAATGGCAAAGGAAGGATTGAACTCACCAACAGAAGCTTCGAGAATGTGCTACATGTTCCCAAGATTTTTGTCAACCTTCTCTCTGTGTATCAAATGACGAATTCCATCAATGGAAAGAAATTCATATTCACACCAAATTTCATGGACATCTATGACATGAAAACCAACTCCAGGGTTGCTACCGGTGAGGTAAATCATCCGTCTAGATTGTATACATTTTATGAATTCATTGAACCTGATTCTTCTTTACTGCTTACTCATGCTGATGAAAGTAGTAGGATATGGCACGAAAGGTTTGGACATTTGAATTTCAGATACATGTAACATCTTAGCAAACACATATTGGTTGATGGTATACCAGACATCCATTTCTCCAAGGGAGTGTGTGCAGGATGTATGCTCGAGAAACACCCTCAAGAGAAATTCGACAAGGGAAAGTATAAGAGAGCCTCTGCACCTTTAGATCTGATCCACAGTGACCTTATGGGTCCCTTTCTGCATCCATCCATCAGAAAAGTGAGGTTTGTTCTCATTTTTGTTGATGATTTCTCACGTTTTATTTGGATCTACTTTCTTAGGAAAAAATCCAAGGTCTTTCAACACCTCAAAGATTTCAAAGCCTTGGTTGAGACACAGTCTGGAAACAAGATCAAAGTCCTCCGAACTGATAACGGGGGAGAGTATGTGATCATGAGATCCACAATATTTTCCATGAGGCAGGGATTCAGTTGCAGCATATAGTTCCCTATACTCCACAGAAAAATGGAGTTGTTGAGCGGAAAAACCGATCTCTAAAGGAGATGGCATCTTGCATGTTGCATGCAAAGTCACTACCGCGGAGACTATGGGCCGAAGCACTTAATTGTGAAAAATACATCCAAAACAGATCTCCTCATAGATATGTCAAGGATAATACCCCCTAGGAGGCTTGGAGTGGCCTCAAACCAGAAGTGACCCACTTTCGCATTTTTGGTTCTCATGCATGGGCCCAGATTCCATCTGAAAAGAGGAAGGCACTTGATCCATAGAGAACTAAGTGCATTTTTGTTGGATACGCTGACGGTGTGAAGGGATATCATCTTATTGATCTTTCCTCAGACCGACTCATCATTGAGCGTAGTGTCCAATTTGAGGAAAGTGTCTCGCATGTACCTCAGCAGCCGCATGCAAACACCTTCACTCTTCCACCTGTTCGAGATGATGAGCATGCACATGCCAACTCTTCTTCAGATGAGAGTTCTAATTCAGAGGAATCAGATGATTCAGATTCAGATTCAGAGTCAGTACAGTCAGATGCAAAGTCAGAGCATCCAGATGCAGTTGCAGAGCCAGAGCAGAGGCCCAAGTGGGCACAGACTACTCTTCAGGATGCAGGGGATCTCGTCGGTGATCCAACCGATACTAGGAGGACTCGATCTTATTTTGAGGAGCCTCCTGTTGCACTCACTACCACTGAACCATTGTCTGCTAGGCATATTTTCTTGGTTCAGTCTTCAGATCCAAAGTCTTATGGTGAGGCTGATGGTAATCCCTTTTTGGAATCCGCCATGCAGGAGGAGTACAACTCCCTCCTCAAGAACCAGACTTGGGATCTGGTTCTCCTTCCTTCTGGGAGGAAACTTGTCAGATGAAGATGGTTCTACAGGACCAAGAGCGCAACTGATGGAAAAATCAGTAGATACAAAGTCAGGCTTGTCACCAAAGGCTTTCAATAGGTTCATGGTATTGACTATGATGAGACCTTTGCTCCAGTAGCGAAGATGGATTCCATACGATTGGAAATTGCCATTACGGAAACCAAGGGATGGGAAGTCCATCAGATGGATGTGAAGAATGCATTTCTTCATGGTGATCTCTCTGAGAAGATATACATGGAGTAGCCCCAGGGATTTATGCAGGACTCATCTTTGGTTTGTCGACTGAAGAAGTCACTTTATGGCCTCAAGCAGGCTCCGAGGGCATGGTATGCCAAGATGGACTCATACCTGTTGTCAAAGAACTTTGTACGTTGTAAATCAGACCCGAATGTATGCATGCTCAGGATGGTTGATTCACTTCTACTTTTATTTCTATATGTCGATGATTTGTTGATCACTGGTTGCTCGAATTCAGCGATTGTTGCAGTCGAGAGGATTCTTCATGACAGGTTTTTGATGATGGACATGGTTCCACTACGCTTCTTCCTTGGACTTGATATCAATTAGGATGCATCAGGCATCAAACTGTATCAACCCAAGTATGCACGATATCTCCTTGAGAGAATTCACATGACAGAATGCAAGTCTGCTCCGACTCCTTTCCTATCAGGATTCAAACTTGAGGATGGCGGGGAGACTCCACTAGTTGACATCACACTATACAGACAACTAGTGGGGATCTTGTTGTATCTCACACACTCCAGACCAGACCTCTCATATGCAGTTGGTGAAGTTTCCAGGTTCATGCAGGAGCCGCATGAGCTACATTGGAAAGATGCAAAGCGTATCCTTCGATACGTACATGGCACCATCACCCTTGGGATTCATTATGAAACAGACTCTACATTAGATCTCATTGGGTTTATTGAGTCAGACTGGGCAAGCGATAGCATTGATTGCAAGTCCACATCTGGTTACTCACTCGGTATTGGTTCCGGGCCTATCTGTTGGTCGAGCAAGAAGCAAGTTTCCATTGTTCTATCTTCAGTCAAGGCAGAGTATAGAGGGGTAGGTAACATAACCATTTAGGCTATGTGGCTACAATATTTTCTCACTGAGTTGGGCATTCAGTTTCATCGGTCGACCGTCATCTGGTGTGACAAGCAAAGCACTCTGAAGTTCTGTAAAGATCCATTTTAGAGGCAGCAAATGAAGCACATCGAGATCCACATACACTACATCCGAGACTTAGTACACGAGGGGATCATCGACTTAAATTTTTTTCCTTCAGCAGAACAAACGACAGACATTTTCACTAAGACCTTCACTGAGCAGAAATTCCATTCTTTGCGAGGTTGTCTTGGAGTGAAGGACACAGTTGCCTAGCAACTATAGTTCGTCTTTATACATACATTGTACCTTATGGGAGGGTTTTCCCATGAGGTTTTCCATCTTTCCTCGCTTTATTTTCAATGAATCTTTTGTACTTGGGTACCTAACATGGCCTCTTTGCCGGGACCCAATCTTTATTTTCACCATAGTGATGTTCAGGGGGGGTGTTGGAGTTACTTCACACGCACCTAGGATTTATTTTTCCTAAGGTTATTCCTTGTTTATTATTCATAATTAGTCATTATCAAGTCTCCTATATTTTAGGGGAGAATATTCCACCTAGTTAATATTCTCTTTTAGTTGACACTTCAGTTTGACTAGTTGAGTTGAGTTTAGATGTTGCATTGGGATAATCACCATGCAACATTGGGATCATCACCATGCTAATTTGACCTTGCCTTGGTATCATAACCAGAATGTTTCATTATCCTTGATTCCCTCAGTTAACTCCTCACTACTCTCTGTTCAGTCAGTTAACTGAAGACTAGTTGACTAGTTAACTCAACTAGGTGGCAATTCACTCCCGTAACTGCCTGAGAGACTAGAATAGGTGGAATTTCACTCCCGTAACTGTTGGTGTGTGTCCAAATCACTCTAAACCACCACTATGGTGCATTGGTTCACCTCAAGTCGAACTCATTGAGTTATACAAATTATATCATGTGTAAATTATTCATTAATCACAATGGTTAATGAGAATTCTTCCATTCTTTCTCTCCTTCTTCTTCTTTCTCCAATTCTCTCTGCAAATGTATGTATTATTGTTTAGCTAGATCTATTATGTGCAGGTTTAACACATTTACATAAATTAGAGGTTGACTGAGACCATAAGCAAACAAAAATCATAACTAGCAAAGTCCAGCGTTGTATGGGATTTTTGCATGAGTGTATAGAATTTTTTGACAAAACCCTGACTGGTGTATNTATATATATATATATATATATATATATATATATATATATATATATATATATATATATATTGGATTTAACGTCATATAAAAATGAATATCTTTGTGCAAAGAACTCATCTCAAATACCAACGTTCTTTACACCCAAGGACCAAGAACATTTCAGACAACGTGAGTTGGGAGAGACATTGGTATACCATGTTCAAAATAGAATCCCACTTTCTGACTATAATATGAGGAGTGGGGAGATTAATGCCAAGAAAAACTCAAACCTAGGTCACCATAGTCCTAAACTTAAGTGGGTTATTTCCCAGAACCAAAAACACAACTTCTTTGAAAAAATATGGAAATTGAATGCATGAACTATGAATGAAAACAAATACAGAGATGTCACTTCCCAAAACCATTTTAACAACCATAACGAAAAAAAATAGGAAAGGGAAAAGCACGCCAAAACCCAGTCCAAACAAAGCCACCATAAATTATAGATACAAAAAAAAATGCATTTGATGTGTAAATGAGCTGGAATTTTCATACATGTGGCCAAAAGCTTCAAATACTAGTTTGAAACAAGAGGAGACAGTTACCAAACAACTACCAGGGTTGAGTTCTCTTACCAAACTCAAACTGTAGCACCTTCCAACAATAGTGAAAATGAAATGACTAATTCCAAAGCCAAGGGTGGTATACGTGGGATGGGTGCATTAATTCCCACGTCCTTGCAAATTAATTGCATGGGCGGCCATCACGTCGATCCCAAAACCATATGCAAGAACTCTTGCAACATCATATTTCCACCTTCCAACTGTTTCCATATAAACCAATCATAAACAAGAGCAAATGCCAAGTATGTTCAAGGTCACTTACCATATCAATGTCTATCAATGTTTATCACAACTATCACTTCATCATAATATCCAAACTACAAGTCGCATCAATAAATAGGGTTTAAATGTTTCCATGTAAAACCTATAACCCACATTCATAACATATATCAAATGAAGCCCATTTTGATAAATCGATTTGAGCATTCAATGTCTATCACATACCATACTGCACAAAGCTCGAATGATAGCCCCAAACTTAATGTCATATTGATGACCCAAACATTTATATAAACCAAATTTTATATAAAGCTTGAACCTTCAACTTCGACCATCTATGATTGCATTCGATATGTTTGCAGCCATGTGTATGTGTATAACCCAATTGTTCACATATCATTATAACTTCTTGTTATATGAATCAAGTGCCTCAAATCATTAAAACATGATATGCCATAATGCAAGGAGACCCTTTTGTGTATGTATATTTAACATAAATAAACCTTCTTCATGTTAAACTTCAAGTACAACTTTTTATATGAGACCAAGTGATAGAATAGGCCTCATAATTGATGCTTCATAAGTTTTTTCATCAAGATAAAGAAATGAAAATGTTATCATTGTCATGCATAACATGGATGTATGTCATTTGGTGCCAAAATCAATATACCTTTGAACCTTTTAATGAATCAAGCAAGTGTATCTGCTATCATTTAGGAATAATTGAAAATAAACCTCCATTTGTTTTCTCTTATAGGGGGGCCACCTACTAATTATATATCATAATATTTTTTTAAGTATACCTTGCAATTATTTGTAGGCTAGATCTTTTCAAGTCAACATTACTCAGATATATTGTAGAAAGAAATAGAATTGCATGCATAGTGGAAAATATGAAGCAAAATATTGTACCTTTATTGATATGGAAGCAACATTCACTTGCCTCTTCGAGGGGGAAACCTCTAATAGAGTATATTTCATATTAAAAATGATATCCAATACACCTTTTATAATGCTCCTACATCTTTATATAGTAGTTTGTATCCCCTAAGAACATTCTAGAGAAGGAACTTTCTAGTAGGCAGAACGTTCTAGTAAGCCTTCTTACAAACTTGTGTTCACATTGCTACACAGGCCTTATTTACTAATGATAACCTCCATACATAGAAATACATAGTAATATATCTACTTAGGTGGTTAGGGAGGTTAGTACCCTAACATGTCATCCCTCTTAAAAAGAAGACTTGTCATCAAGGCTTGAGATGTGGAAAGTGTTGCAGAATGGTTGCTAGTTCCCATGTGGTATCCTCAGGTTGTGTATCCTCCCATTGTATTAAAACTTCATGGATCATGAATTGGTGGAGACGATGCTCTTGGTTTTCAAGTATGGCCTCTAGTTGCAACCAAATGAAACTTTTGCATCCAATTCAGACATATTAGTTTGAACCCGACAATTGGATCCAACCACTTTGTTTAAGCAGGAGACAAGAAAGACTGGATGGATATTAGAGTAGTTGGGAAGTGCTAATTTATAAGACACTTGCCCAATACACTTGAGGATCATATAGGGGTAACAAAACTTTGGAGCCAACTTCTGGTGGTGGTCTTCTTTGAGGGAATTTTGCTTGTATGGTTGTAGATTAAGGAAGACCTAATCTCGTTCTTCAAGATGGCATTCAAAACAATGCTAATTGGCTTGTTGCTTCATATAATTTTAAGCCATGAATAGAATATATTTGAGAGAGAATAGAATGTCATCCCTAGTTGTAAAGGTTGCGTCAACCTCTTTTACCTTGGAGACACCTAGTAGGTAAGATAATATGGATGGAGGCTTTTGGCCATAGATTTCCTCAAATGGGGTCATGTGAGTGGCACCATGATAAGTTTTATTGTAGCACCATTCAATTAGGGGTAGCCACTGAACCCATTGAGACTATTATTTTTAAGTGAAGCACCTCAAATATGCTACCAAACACTTGTTGACAACTTCCATCTGACCATCGGTCTTGGGGTGATAGGTAATGCTAAGATTCAATTATGTGCCCTATAGCTTGAAAAATTCTTGCTAGAAAATACTAATGAAAGTAGGGTTACAATCCCTGACAGTAGATTGTGGCATACCATGTAGTTTCAATATATTATCCATGAAAACTTGAGCAACCATGGAATCTTTAAAGGGGTGTTAGAGGGCACAAAAATGAACATATTTAGAAAGTTGATTGACCACAACGATAATCATTGATTTATTTCCATATTTGGGCACCCTCACTATGAAGTCCATAGAAATGTATATCCATACAATATGCAGAATAGGTAAAGGTTGTAGTGCACCTAGGGTCTTCACTATTTCTCCATTGTGTCATTGGAAAATATCACATTCAGCCATGAAAGTGTGGATGTCATTTTTCATGCATTCCCAAAAGAAGGAACGTTTGATCCATTCATATATTTTATGAAAGACATAATGACCTACTATTGGTGATTCATGGAGTTCAAATAGAACAGTGGATTTAAAATTAGACTGCTTGATCAAATACAAATTCTCTTTATAGCGGAGTTCATCATTGTGCTAAGTGTATCCAGGAGATACATCATAATCATGTTGAAGTTGTTGGATCAGGATGGAAATCTTCGGATCGGTGAAGCATTCATTACAGACTTCATTCATCCAATCAACTACAATGAATGAGAGTGAAAAGAAGGACCCTTCCTCTTCATATTTTATAGAAATAGCATCAACTACCATATTCTCCTTACTCTTCTTGTAAATGATCTCATAATCATATCCTAACATTTTGGTAACCCATTTTTATTGTTTTGGTGATGAAATCCTTTGATCCAAAAAGTATTTGAGGCTACAATGATCAGTTTTAATCTTAAAATTACACCCAAGCAAGTAAGGACGCCAGATATCCACAGTGTGCAAAATGGCCAATATTTATTTTTCATAGGTGGACTTGATGAAGTTTCGGTCACAAAATTGTTTACCATTATAGGCCAATGGTATTCCTTATTACATGAGAACTTCTCCTATGCCTTTTCCCAAGGCATTACATTCCAAAACAAAAATATTATTGAAGTTGGGAAGAGCAAGTATCCAGGTGGTACACATAGCATCTTTTGAATCCTAGAAGGCTTAATCTATAGTTGCATTCCAATTGAAAGCATTTTTTTTAAGTAAAGAAGTGAGGGGAGCCAAAATTTTTCCATAGTTCTCGATGGACTTTCTATAGTACCCTGTTAGACCAAGGAAACCTTATGAACTTTTAAGAGTCGTAGGATGGGACCAATCCTTCATTGCTTCAATTTTCTTTGGGTCCACTTGTACACCATTCTTACTAAAAATATGGCCCAAATATTCAACTTTGGAAACCCCAAAGGAACATTTCGACCTCTTGAGAAATAGTTGATGATGAGAAAGGAGTTGTAATACTTAGTCTACATGGGTAACATGGGCCTGCCAAGTTTTTTTGTAAATAAGGATGTCATCAAAAAAGACAAGGACAAAATGACGTAGAAAGGGTTGAAATATTTGATTCATGAGACTCTGGAAAGTGGAGAGTTCATTACAAAGGATAAAGGGCATCACCAAGAAGTCATAATGGCCTTCATGAGTGCAAAAAGTATTTTTATGAATATCAACCTCTTTCATACGAATTTGGTAATATCTTGAATGAAGATCAAGTTTGGTAAAAAAATTGGGCACCTTTAAGTTCATCCAAAAGATCATCAATGACTCGAATGGGAAACTTATCCTTGATAGCGATTTTGTTGAGAGCACGAAAAATCAAGACACATGCACCAAGTGCCTTATTTTTTGAGTAACATGACCACCAAGGGTGAATAAGTACTGGTACTGAGGTAGATGACACATGCAACTAACAATTCTTGAAAAATATTTTCAATTTCATTTTTCAGAGCAAAGAGGCGGTGATAAGGGTGAACATTGGATGGGAAGCCACCAGGTATGAGTGGAATGGAATGATCATGGGCACCATTGGAGGGTGAGAGGCCTTTGTTGATTTCAAAAACTAATTGGTGTTTGGTTAAGATGAACGGTATGTTGGGATGAATTGTTTGGGAAGGGGTCTCAAAGGCTTGAATAGCATGAAACTGGGAGATAATTCCATAATGGCCCTTTTTAAGGAGTTTTTCCATACAATGTGAGCGAACGATCTCTGGAGAACCTGCAATGATTCGTTAGAAAGTGTAACGATGCCCATCCTATTGGAATCTCATGTATAATTCCTTGAAATCCATGGTGATGGAACCCACTGTGCACAACCATTCATCACCTAGAACAATGTCACAACCACCCATTTCAATGGAAAAACATGTGGGATTTCAAAGAATGATCACCAATTTGAAAGCACACATTTTCACAAGACCCCCACATTTCATGGAGCCACCATTAGCAATCATGATTTGAAATTTTTTCACTGCATGGATATAGCAATGTGTCTCTTGGGAAATGCAGTGATGAATAAAGTTATGGGTGTTTCCGCTATCAATTAGGATAATGAATTTACAGTGCTTGATATAGACAATTAATTTAAGATCTTGGGGAGATGAAATAATAGTCAAGGCATGTAGAGACATTGTGGGTTCTGCATCTGGTTGATTAGAAGGAGGAATGTCATCATATAATTGAGGATGAGGTTCTTGACGGAGAGCATCACCATAATCTTCTAAAATGTCTTCGGAAATGGCCATAAAAAGTTTTTTCTCCATACATATGTGCCCAGGAAAATATTGTTATCACAATTTTAACAAAGGCCTTTGAGTTGAAATTTTTCCATTTCAACCCAAATTAATTTTTGCAGTTTGAGAGGAGGAGAGGGAAGAGAGGGACTAGTGGGATGGGGGCGGGGAATAAAGGATATTTTTTTATTTATTTAAGTTGTAACCCCCTGTTGGGCTTCCCTATCTATGTGAGTGGCTTCAGGCCAACTGGTAGGGCGAGCCATTAAGATGTGATCATGGATTTGTTCCTTCAAACCACTAATACAACATTATTGAAAAAAGGTATCTAACATGCCTTCAGTTCAGAAAGCCAGTTTCTCAAAAGCCGAGATGTAATATTCAACTATACCAGACTGTTTAATCTTGGTTAAGTGGCCCAAATGATGTGTATCTATTTCAAAACGCTCATAAATATATACAACAAATTGATTCCAAGCAATATAACCTCTGTGGGAATTTGTATGCCATTGTCACCATCGTCAATGCTTGAGATGCCATATAAGACACTAACACGTGGTTTCATTTAGTCATTAGTGATGCCATGCAATAAAAAATAACGTTTCATTTGAGTGACCCAGCCAGTGGGGTCCAATCCATCAAATTTGTTCACATCCACTTTAGGAAGGTGCAGATCACAAAAAAAGGGGTGAGAATGAAGCCCCATGGATTGGGATGATTCAAATCCCTCTTGGTGTAAGGGTTGTTCCAAGTATTGGGAAGCTATGAATTTAGTAAAAATTTCATACAGACTGTCAGGTACATCATCCAATCTGCTAAGCTTGGTGTAACTATAGCCAATTGATAATTAATTGTAGAAATTTTTTTAGCGGTAGTAGCTTGATATTTCGTGAGTTTGGTTTGCAAGTCATCACATCATTATTCCAAGTTAGCAACACGATTGCCAAAATATTGGTTTCAGGTTTTCATTTGGATCGGGTGCACAAGAAAAAAGGTGATGGGAGGGTGGGACTAGGGATATGGGAGAAGTGCAATGGGGATAGCAGGTCCACAAAAAAAGACTTGCTGGAGATTTATAGTATTGTGATCAGTGAAAATTTCTAGAGTTGTTGAGATAGAAAGTGAGTAATGGGGCGAGTGGGTCCACATACAAAATTCTTATGGAAGAGGGGTACCACTACGATCAATGCAACACAAAGATTTAATTGAGATAGTTCCCAAATAAAGGTGTGGGTGGGACCACTTTATACTCTTTTTTATAACTCTCGTGGATTTATACTTCCAACCGAAAAATATTGCACTAACATAATGCTTGTTGTAGGGGCTATTTGGCTCTGCCAACTAGACTCGCCATTCAACCAGACAAGTTGATTACAGAAGTCGAATAGAAGAGTCGATCGAATAGACAATTAGAGTCAACCAACCAGGCAGTTAAGAATTGTAACCGACAAGTAACTATATGACATATGTCTGTGTGTGTGTAGAAAGAGAGAGAGAGGAAGGTTGTTTTACACATACAATAAAAATGCATTTGATGGTTCTCCCATTATTTGTGTATGCTTCCATGTATCTCTATGTTTTCTTATATATAATTTTGTAACATATGTTGCTCTGTGTAAGGAACTACTAGTGACCTTCTCATACTTTCTCTCAGACTACAATATTGGTCCTATTACCGATAGTTTTGAACTTGGGCATGTATAAAATAAAAATCACATAGGTGTTAAGCTTGGAAAACATATGTGAATGGTGGGAGCGCAAAATTAATAATTACATCAAAATTATGCAAGGAGGAACTGACTAACACTAGCGTAGGCATGTACACATTTCTTCTCAAAAACACACCAACGATCCCTGGAAGCTATTCCAAAGGCACTATTTGAATATCTCAATCAATCACCTAATGTGCAAACTCACTCCAGATGAAGAATCGATGCACAAAATAATAAACAGAGGAAAAAAAAACGTGAACGAGTGGTTTGAAATAATAGTATGTGATTATATTGAAGAACAAGAAATCGAAGAAAGTTCATTAGTCAAAACCGTAAAACACAAATTATACACCGACTTGCATGATGGTTTCCTTTGCATCATATCGTCCTTGCTTCATAAATTTATGTTAGACAAGGGAGTTGAAGACATTTTCGAATATCGACCCCTCTTGGCCAATCCTCCACCAAATTCAAATTGGAAAGAAAAGAAAGAAGAGTGGGAAGAGTTCCATCCAAGCCAATTGCGAAGACACAAGAGAAACCTGGGATTATTCTTTAAAGAAATGAGAACAACAACAATGATGAAGACTGTCGACTTCGAGTAAGTTGGGTTGGTGATGGGGGCTTGGATAATCCATGAGATGATATAATTCGAAGTTGAGTGCACCGAAATTTGAAAATGTCTAAATTCGGAAGGAAGATAACTGAAACAAGAGATGCATTAGATTCAAGAGGGAAGTATGCATGACAAAGGTAGATCTATAAACCCTGAACTGACATCCAAATACTGAAATGGGACAAACAGAAAAATAGGAGAGAAGAGTTACGAAACGAAAGAGATCCCAAAAGTTCATATCGAAAACCTACCCAAGCCCGACAATTCATTGGAGCAACCCTAGACAGCGCCCCGACAGCTCTTGGGAGGAATGCAAGCTTGTGAGTGAGTGTGTCAGCCAATGTCACCTAGCACGCAATCAACAAAGTCGATAGTATGGAGATTGATAATTCAAGACCCATGATTCGACATTCTCCCACAAGAAGTCATAGCCCGTGCTTTATAGAGTTCCTCTGTCAGAGACTTCATGTGGATACTCAATCACCAAAGTTATGGTGTTGAACTGACAATTACAGTCACATAAGAGACACGCTTCTAATTGAAGCACGAGAGAATATCCAAAATAAACTAGAGGATATACTCCTCCACATAAGAGATCTCATGGACTCTACCCCTGCCAAATTTACTTCTTGAAGATTCTAAAATGACAGATAGTGAAAATAAATCGATGCAACCTTTAAAAGGATGATTCATAGAATATATAGATAAAGGTTGTCAGATAGATGATATAATCCCAAACAGAGAACAAATGCAATTAGCTCTAGATTACGATCCAACTAAAGACCAACGTCGGATTGTCTTAGTTGAGTCGAATAAATGCAACCTAACAAAGGATTAGTTGGAGTGGGTAACTGCTCCAACCATCTCTCTATTGTACAAATACTTATGAAGATGGAATATAAACTTGGATGGATATCCTTCCCACAAATCTATCTCTCTTCTTGAGTACGTGTGTGTCCCTATTATTCCTCCTATAATGTAACTCTCTTCTTGAAAGCTTGTCGTTATTCCCTGAACTACAACACTTTGGTTTCGTTGTTGCATGACCTTTAACCAAGACTTTGATATTGGATAGAAGATTTGTTCGAGATGCTTGTGGAAATAAAGAAGCTTGCATGAAGATGATCTTGGAGTAGCCTTTTTTCCATGGGTGAGAACCACATGGAAGAAGCTTGCATATAAGAAGAACGAGAAAATACAAAATCAAAGATAAGTATATCTTTAGAGAATAAAAGAATAAGAAAGTAGCTACTATAGATATTCACTTCTAAAGATTCTTAAGAAAAATTATTGAACATTGGTGATTATTTATAAATTTATTATGGATATTGTTTCATGTACTATGAGTTTGAAAGAGATGAAAAAGATTCACAAGTCAAGGGTTTGCATGTAAATAAACTAAAATAATGCTCTGAGCCCAACATGCGGAGACTCGGTTACGAATGAATTTAGACACAATTGCCTAGGCATCGATTCATTGTTGGAGACTATTGGCTAGAAGTTCCAACGAGAAAATATCCATGGAGTGATGATGGCAAGTCCAAACAAGATTTTTTAGATGTGGCCTGAGATCAAGTGTTTGAATGGAAACCAATTTGCTCACTAAAATTTTGAAGATAATACAATCTGCTCTGCCCATGATATTGTTTGGTGGTGTGCGAATTGATCTAGATGTATTATGCTAAATTTGCACTCGGGTTATATATGGGGGTTTCACTGGTACAGGATAATGCACAACAGATCGACCACATGTATGAAACCATGCGTAGAGTTTTGGTGGCACTGAATTTATTGGTAGATCTTAAGTGATATAATGAGCCCGACTCTACCGGTGAAGACCATATCCCTTCACTTTCTACTCAATCCCGGATAATTCTTGCATTGATAGCAACAAGTCGAAAGGATTGATCGAGAATGATTTCTTATTTTACTCACCAACGAAAAGGAGAGGTTACTGTTGTCTTGTTTGATTATTGCTTCAAAAATCTATGACGTAGATGGAGAGGTTACTGTTGCTTTTGAACTAGTCGACCAGGTCAAATAATTTAAAGAATATGTTGAAACCGAAGCTACAGACATTGTACACTTTGAAAGTAAGATTCTAATGGCGTTGTCTCTCAATGATTATATCGTTCCCACAGCATTAACTTTTATCAAATTCACACTTTCAATCACCAAGCCAAAATCTAGGGTGGAATATTGGAAATTGAAATATCTTGTCGAGTACCTAGCAGAATTGACATTATGAAATGACAATTTCTTCATTACAATGTATCCTTAATTGTTGTCTCTATAGTGCAGGGATGATTTTAAGGATGGAAATTTATTTTAAAATGTAGGAACTTTGGCGAATCTTACTAATCCTTCATATGTCAACTATAAATGTTTGGTGATAATTTTGTAAAAATATTCAAATTTCTAAGTATTTTATATAGTTTTTATAAACTTTTGGCTATTTTTAAGGTAAAATAATTTTATCATATAGAATTTGGGTGAATAATTTTTAAAATAGCGAATCTCGTTTTTGGAAAAACCATGGAAAATTAGCCCATGAGCGAAATTTAGCCCCTAAAATCATCCTTGCTATAGTGTAATATGTCTTGCTAATCCTTAATCCAAAAGGCAATAACCCATGGGAGCGAAGACTTAACTGGTTAGTCTCTTATTCACATGATGGACTGTTTGAAGGATTCAACTGCTTAGTCTCTTATTCACATGATGGATTGTTTGAAGGATGTCCATTTTATGTGTAACAACATAGAGTTACATGAATATTGTGCTACCATAGATAAAAATTGTAGTGTTATGGAGTCCAAGTGTGTCACCATATTGTCTCCACTAGTTCTTCCTCCTTATTTTGACTCTCCAAGTGAAAGGATTAAGTGGAATAGAAGGATATTATCTAGAAAAAAAAATGTGTAAGAGTGAATTGTTTTCCAAAGGGAAAATTGGTCTTAGCATGAGATCACAACATCAATACGAAGTGAATGTGTCAATTGCACGCACAACATAAAAGCAATGGTAGTTTATTTTATATGGAAATATGAAAGCAAATGATACTTTGTAAGGTGTATGAGCACAAGCTTTACTCTACACCATTTAATTCATGAAGATGTTTACTTAGGAGGTTGCCATGCTCTTATACAGTTGGTGCTCCATAAATATTGGTAAGGGTTAAAAAAAAATTAATATATCAAGAGTACATCGAAATTCTATTCAAGAATGTACAAATTAATGTTTCACAAAGGAGTTAAGTTGTGAATGATTATGAGAGTATTTTTATTCAATAACCTTGTGAAGTTGTTGTTGAATTCATATGAAAAAAAAAATTACATGAAGGATAGTCAAGTCTCTAGGTCTAGTTGGAAAAAGAAAAAATATATTGTCAATTGAGTCATATTTTTTGAAAAAACTGAGTTGAAGTAGAAAGGAGGGTGTTAAATGTGCATCTTCAAAGGCAGGAAATCCCCTCCATCATTGTAATGTAAGTCAATTTATATCCAATGAGATTGATTCCTTGTTGATGTCAGTCGATACCCAGTCAACAGCATTTGGTTGATTTTGTAAAACTATGGTTCCAGCAAAAAGGCGTCTTTCTTTTGAGTCGTTGAATCAAGTCATGATCATATAAAGTCGTAGTCAAATCCTCCTTCATTTAATATCAACTGCAGACTCTATATATTCTCATATACCAAAAAAGCATAAAGAAGCACATCCATGTTTGACAAGTAGTAGAGCGAAGCAGTAAAAGATTAATCATTGATGATTATCATTTTGGTAGCAGATAAAGACATTCAAGAAAGAGACATAAGATGATGAGACATACACACAAGAGCTTAAAATAAAAGATGACGGCACAAGAAATATTGAATTGATTAAGCCCCCTAGTGTAAAAGTTGCAGGATAGCTCCTGAGTTGTGACCTCGGAATCTAGAAAGTAGAGAAATGGTAGGTTGGTCGAAGCATGATGTTCCACTGTAGTGTGTGTGCAAGGGAAAGAGAAGCACAAGTCGAGCCAAGCACCGTTCCGAAGGCACAATGGTGCAACAAGAGAGTCAAGAGGACCAATGTTGGGTGGGGTAGTTGAGTGTCAGAGACTCACTGACTGTGCAGGAACTTACCAGATTGAAGACAAAGGCTAAATAGTAATAGGTCATTAGTTATCTACACACTTTCTCAGGATGAGCGAGGATTTGAGTGTGGGGGAGATGTTGGGAGGCCTTTTAGTCCCTTGTAATAATCCATCATATATTATACACTAGCATAATAATGTATGGATACATGTAATAAAGTATGTAAATGCACATATAGGATAAAGGAAACCTAACAAAGGATTATTTGGAGTAGGTACAACCATTCCAACCATCTTTCTATCATACAAATACTCATGAAGATGGAATACAAACTCGAATGGATATCCTTCCCACAAATCTCTCTCTTTTGTAGTACATGTGTGTCCCTATTATTCCTCCTATATTGTATCTCTCTTCTTGAATGCTTGTTGTTATTCCCTGGACTACAACAATGCTCAAATTATTAACATTTAATATTATGTAGGAATTTCCCAAGTTTGAAGCATAAAGTAAGGTTTCTAGTGATTGAATGTTCAGAATTTCAACATAGCCCCTTGTTTTAAAATGTGTTTGGACTAACAACAAGGAGGATATTTGCAGGGGTCCTAACAATAGTATTCAGTCGAATATCTCAGGGCTCTAACTAAGGAGGTTCAATTATAACCTTAGTTGTGCTACTCGATTACCCAGGTACGAGAGAGTAATATTATCGAGTGTTGTTCGCGATGCCATTATAGAAGTTATGCAATGAGTGACTTATCTAAGGTTGGTTTCAGAACAACTACATGAATTTTGATATACTTGATGGTACATGGAAGTGAATTTTGTATACAGGCATTGTCGGATGCGGTACTACTCGAAGGGGTACCAACAGGTTTGTCCTATAACTACAAATATACAGGTGTTTGTCCTATAACTACAAATATGGGTTTGTACTTCTCTTTTTTCCCATCAATAACATGCATATTCTTGAACAACCATCATGAATCTATCACTAATTTTCCAATTAGTTATGGAATAATCTCCTAGACATCATTCTTTGAAATGGAGTTATACTCCTCAGTCATGGAATTCCACCACATTGTTCAACAATTTCCTCCTCAAACCTAGAAGGTTTTGTAACAATGATAAAAGTCATCATTGTAACATAAGTGGGTAACTTTTTAGCTGGATGACTCCCTCGAAAAGTAGATTTTGGCAATCCCATTTAGTATTGTTCTTCTTGCAAGGTTTGGGTAAACCATCTAAGCTTCGTCATTGAAATAGCTGGCAACGAGGCCTGTGTTCTCATTGAGGTCTCAACAAGTCCTAAGTTTTTTGGAAAACTTGGGGACCTTCTTTTCATTGATTTGAATCAATTCTATAGATTCCATCTTTGGTTTTCTCTTGTATTTTATTCAGTTTGGGAAAAGTTTCATTTGATTCATTTATAAGTTTTGGATTGTTTAATCTTCTTTGGTTGCATTATATTATACCATTCAAACATGTTTCAAAATTACTTTGATAGGGGTTATGTTTCATTGTCTCTTATTTAAGAATTAGGCCTTATTCTTTTTAGTATTTCAAGTTTTGAAACCAATTTTCAAATTGATCTTTCCCTTTACCTTTGGCCTTTTCACTGTCGATGTTTTACCCAATTTCTTGATTGGGCCCAATATTTAAATCAAGCCGCTTATTTTATCTTTTGAATTTAATTCTCACCGATTTAGTAGGTGGTCCTTGTTTGCTAATTGAACCTCATTTTCCTTATGATTTGAACTTTTTGAATGGTAGAACTAATTTTTGGATTGGGATAGCCTTTCTTATTTCTCTTTTGCTTGGATCCTCTTTGGTCGATTTTCAAATTGAGCATGATCCATTGGTCAAGCCTCTTTCTTACCTTATGATTTTTCTTCCCTCGATTGCAAAATAAGTCCACATTTTTCAATTGAGTAGATCTTGTTTAATCGGTCTTCCTTTTACCCTCTTTTTCAATTTTGGTTTTGATTTTTGAATTGGTCACATTGATTATTTCTTGTTGTGTTTTCCTCTTGATATAGGAATCTATATTGATTCATTGACCAACCCCTCCTTTATATATTTTGAAAGTACGTTTAATTGATTTGGATATTGTTCCTAATTCGTCATTTGAATCGATCTCCAAATTAGCTCTCTCTTTTATTTTTATTCCATTTTTTCCTCCTGACTATCAAATTGGGCCCTTTTTGGTTTCACCTTTTTGAAATTGTGACCTATTCAAATATTAGGTCGAACTTTTTCTTTATGGCCTTCATGATTCCCTTTATGAAATTCTTTGATTAAAATTTAATCTAACCCGATTTTCAAGTCAGGGCCTCTTAACTCATCCTTATACCGAAGTTGTGGCCCAAATGCCTAAATGAAGCCTAATTTTACGATTGAACCCTCTTATGGTTTCTCTTTGAAAATCATTGTTAACTCCTTCATCTTGTTTCTTTATCGATTTTCAAATCATTCATTCATTCTAGAAGTTCAAAAGAACATTAGAGGAACCATTGGGGGCATTTGAGTGTACTGATTAATACCTTTTTTCATAACATTACATGTTTGGTGGTGCCATAACATCAAATATCACTAATTCAAAATCTTCATCATAAATGGCATACCATGGATTGACATTAAAATTAAATTGAGGCTTGACACATTATTTCCCCTTAACGATTTAAAGGTCACATTTGAATTGTTTGTTACCCATAATTATGATGATGTTGGTGAGGATAATTAAAATCCACTAAGACCAATTGGTCTATCAAACCTTAAGAAGGTAACAGATTACTTTTATTTCTTTAAAGTTGTATTTCTATGCTCAAAAAGCATTGAGAGAAGCACTCCATGATCACCATAGTTTTGATGATTGAGGAGGTTAGGAAGGTCTGTATTGTGGCAAATATTTTTAAATTGGGATCTAATATGGGTATAGGTAGGGCATTCTAAGGGTAATTTTTTTTCATCTGCTATCCTCATAGTGTCACAAAGATGACAAATTATTTCATCCTGGTGTGTTTTTGGAATTGTCCAACAGCCAGTTTGGCTATGTAGTTTGTGAAATTTTATTCTTATTTTAGCAATGATGATTTTCTTCTTTCCACTTCTCATAACTGAGAGGTACTTTTGATCTTCTAAATTAGGGTTTGTTGGATTATTGAGAGGGGGGTGAATCAGTAATAGAGAAATGTAATCCTTTTTAACGATATAATCCAAGTGTTATATCAATGAATCATTATCATCCAATAACTACAAATTAAATAAGCAATGAACAAATGAACAAACTTACACATACACAGTACACCAGTGTTTTACGTGGAAACCCAAATCAAGAGAAAACCATGGAATGTTTTTTCTTATATGTCTTGAAGAATTACATTCATTGGAAGCACCAACTTCCTTTGTTTTCTAGCTGCAACTGGAAGGAGGCTCCAACCCCCTAGTTTCTTAGGCTACAACCTGAGGGAAGCTTCAACTCCCCAATTCTCTGGCTACAACCAGAAGGAGGCTACAACCACCTGTCCTTGCCCCATCCTGCCACCCTGAAGTAGAAGTAGAATGATGGAACCACTGTCAACCTGTCACTGTGATATATACCGTTGTAAACCTGTACCAATAAATATGAACCATGCATCAACCTGTACCTCAACCTGTAATCAACATGTACCATAAACAAGTGCATCAACCATGCACCAACCTGTACCAAATAACCTGTAATCAACCTGTATCATAAACAAGTGCATCCAACCATGTACCAAGTATGTACCAATCATGTGTCAACTACTCATAAACTACGACTCATCAATATGTACCAACATCATCAACTATACACCTCATGTATGTGCCAACTCATCAACTACTTGTCTCAACCATGTACTCAACATGTACCTCAACCAAATGCCCTCATCAATTTCATCATCCAAATCTGATTTGTAGCTCTATAATAGACCTGGTTTATATGATCACATTTCTACAAACCTTCCTTAACTTCAACAACAAGAGACTAGCATTATCATCAAACTTTTCTTTAGTCTCACATGCCTAGTTTTGGATTAGTCAACAACCCTAACTTGAAGTAATCATAACTTTGTACCTGTAATGTATGAATATCTAAAACTGATACACAATGTTCTTTAGTGTGTTTATGTAATTCCTCCAGGTTTCACTACTTGTAACCTCTTAGAAAAAAAGTTATAGCAAAAATGGCATACCTTGCTGAATTCTGGCTTATTCTAGAGAGAGACCTTGTAGAGCATGTCTCGCACGGAATATTTGTTGAATTGATATGAAACTATTACATAGAATACTACATAATGTACCCTAACCAACACATTTTGTTTCACTAAATTTGGATCTGTTATGAAGAAGTTATGACGTTTTTACCCAAAACACATGTTTTTGACTAGTTTCAGGACTAGCCACAAACCCTATTTTCCACGGAGTGTAACTCCAAAAATACAATGACCCTCAAGCTTAATTTTTTAATACATATGCTTGCATATGTTTTCTCAATGTAATAGAGATTTCATGGTCTGAATAATTATATAAAAATATTCATAGCGAAAATGGTGAGATGGCATGTAAATAACATACCTTAGAAAGCACCATCAAAAGAATTTATCCTTCCTTGCATTTCGGCCTTGTTTTCTTCACCTTCCCTCAGAATTTCAGCTTATATATCCTTGGTTACCTCAAACACCTATAGATATTCAATATTCTCAAGTGTTATTAAAATGAGAGAGCCTTGCCTCTTATTTATACTCTCCAAGTAGCTTCCTTAAAAACATCTTCTAGGTCACTTGGCCCCACTTTCCTTATTTTAGGGTTAACCCACTTCTAATTTCTCCATTAAATTTATTATTGAAATAATTTATTTTGTATTCACTTTGAATTATAATACACTCATTACTTCACTTTATTATTTACCTTTTATAATCTCTTAAACCACTTTGACTACTTTGACCTTTTGGGGCTTCTAGATGACATATGAGGGTCCTCCAACTTCGTAAGGCCATAACTCTCAAATCATGAGGAGTTATGTGACGTTCCACATACCACCAGAAATGGAATGACATGTAATATCTATATAGAATAGTATTATCTGAAAATATATCATAACTCATACTGTTATCCATCAAACAAACTTGGGTCTATTACCCAAACCTGGGGTCTCCAATTTCTCATGGCCATAACTCTCTAACCATGAGGAGTTATGTGGCGTTCCACATAACACCAGAAATGGAATGACAAGCACTATCCATCTAGGATAGTTTACCTGACAAATTCATTGTCCTTCATCTCATTATTACACAATTAAGCATGGGTTCTCTTACTCCGCAAAGCATATTCCAGTGGGAGATTTCACCATAAGGGGACCACTTTGGAGTTCATCCATATTTACTTATTATCAATAATTACAAGACAATAATGAGTCATCTTTACATCAAACAATATTCGGTCCATTACCCAAACCTTTGTGCTACGGGGTTTTCTTCAAGAGTTGGCATCAATGACAACCAACCTTATTTAAGAATCTCCCCCTTTGGCATTGATGGCAACACTCTGATGCAATACTGAAATCATATCACTCATGCTCCCCCTAGAACCATGCCTCTGTCCTCTGTATCTGATAAATTTTCCTATTTCCTCTGCATCTGATAAATATTCTCCCCCTAGAACCATGCCTCTGTCCTCTGCATATGATAAATCTCCCCCCCTTTGTCATCAATGGCAAAGGTATCTTTTCATCCGGGGTTTCTCCCCCTAACTAAACTATCCTCTTATGGTGCTTCCTCGTGTACATCTAAGACATATAAGATAAGCATTCAAAAAGCATTCATTTTGAAGTAGAAATAACTCCAAGTCTTTGGTGAAGGTATTCAAAGGCTTCCTGTGGAAGTGGTTTTGTAAAGATGTTTTCCACTTATTGTTTTGTGCCCATATACTCAACTCTGATGTTCTTTTCGGCAACCTGTTCCCGTAGAAAGTGATACTTGATTGGAATGTGCTTTGTCTTGGAGTGCATCACCGGGTTTTTTGAGATACTAATGGCACTTGTATTATCACAATATATTGGAATGGGCTCATCATACTCAACCTGTATATCTGTCAAAGTTTGTTTCATCCAAAGAACCTGTGTACAACATGTTGCTACTGCAATATACTCTGCCTCAGCTGTAGATAGAGATATTGATGATTGTTTCTTGCTTAGCCATGATACCAAACATTCACCTAAGTAGAATGTTGCTCCACTGGTGCTTCGTCGGTCATCAATACAACCTGCCCAATCTGCATATGTGTAGGCAATAAGTGATAGATCTTTTCCTTTTAGATACCATAATCCAAACTCTTATGTTCCTTTGAGATATATGAAAATCCTCTTTACTGCTAATACATGTGATTCCTTTGGTGCTGCTTGAAATCGTGCTACCTATCTAACTTCTTGCATTACATCCAGTCTAGATGTTGTCACATATAGTAGGTTGCTAATCATTGACATGTATTGCCTCTGATCTGTAGACTTTAAATCATCATCTTTGCTCAACTTACAACTAGTTTGCATGGGAGTGATAACTGGTTTGAAATATTCCATTCTGAACCTCTTTAGCATTTCTCTAATATACTTGGTTTGAGAAATAAAAATTCCTTGGTTGCTTTGACATATCTGAAGTCCTAGAAAGAAGGATAGTTCTCCAAGTAATGACATTTCAAATTCATTATGCATGTCTTTTGCAAATTTTTGGCTTAACCTGTCATCATCACTACCAAAAATAATATCATCAACATAAACTTAAATTAATAAAATATTACTTTGACTTACCTTGATGTAGAGGTTGTTGTCTGCACTTCCTTTTCTGAACCCTACCTGTTGCAGATACTTATCCAGTCTGGAGTACCATGCTCTAGGAGCATGTTTTAGACCATACAAGGCCTTCTTTAATTTACATACATAGTCTGTGTTCTCTGACAACTGAAATCCTTCTGGTTGTTCAATGTAGACTTCTTCTTCAAGTTCCCCATTCAGAAAAGATGATTTTACGTCCATCTGATATACTTTAACATTTTTGGAGCATGCATAAGCTAAAAGTAAACGGATTATTTACATTCTGGCAACTGGGGAAAATGTCTCTTCAAAGTCGATTCCTTCAATCTGTGCATATCCTTTACATACCAATCTATCTTTGTTCCTTGTAACCTTTACATCTTCATTCAATTTATTTCTAAAAACCCATTTTGTGTCAATCACATTCTTATTCTTTGGTCTTGGAACCAATTCTCAAGTGTCATTTTTCTCTATTTGATCCAATTCTTCATCCATGGCCTTATTCCAAAATTCATCCTTGTTGGCTTCTTCAAAACAGTTTGGTTCAATTGTAGATAAGAGTGCTAGGTGTGTTTGTTCTGGTGAACGGATTTTTCTTTTAGTCTCAACTCCTGCATCTTTGTTTCCAATAATCTGATCTAAAGGATGATTCTTCTGTACTCGTTTGCTAGGTGTCTTTGGAGATACTTTCTAAAATTTCTCTTCTGCTTCTATCGAATTCTCTTCATATTCCTCTTCTACTTATTTTTCATATTATTCTTCGAAAAGTTGTTCCATTGATTTGTTTTCTTCTTCCTTTGATTTTGGTCTACCTGTTTCATCAATTTTTACATTGATTCTTTCCACAACTTTGTTCAATATTAGATTGTAACACTTGTATGATTTCCTTGTACTTAAGTAACCAACAAGTATTTCTTTGTCCACATGAGAGTCAAACTTTCCTATTCTTCCATCTTCTCTTTTGATGTAGCATTTGCTTCCAAAAACTCTGAAGTGCTTCACATTTGTTGGTCTTCCTTTCCATAGCTTGTAGGGAGTTTTATCAGTGTTGTTTCTGAGCATTACTCTGTTTCGAATGTGAACTGTTGTATGCATTGTCTGTGTCCAAAATATATCTATCAATTTGGAATCCATTAGCATTGTTCGAGCCATTTCTTGTACTGTCTTGTTCTTTCTTTCAACAACTCCATTATGTTGAGGTGTCCTAGCAACGAAGAATTGTCTTTTTATTCCATGACTTCTACAGTAGTCCATAAATTCCTTTGAAGTGAACTCTCCTCCATTATTAGATCTCAAACATTTGATTCTTGAATCCATCTCATTTTCAACCATTTTCTTGTAGATCTTGAAGTTTTCAAAAGCTTCTGACTTGTTCTTAAGAAAGAAAACTGCAGTCATTCTTGTATAGTCATCAACTAATAACATAAAGTATTTTTCACCTTTTAAGCCCTTTGTTATAGTTGGTCCAACTAGATCAATGTGCACAATTTCCAGTGGTCTTGTTGTTGAATATTTATTTTATTTGAACCTGGTCTTTGTTTGATTTCCTTGTTGACGATGCTTGCATAAAGTGTTGGTTGGTTTCGTGATCTGGGGCATTTCTCTGACTGCTTCTCTTTTGTTGACTTTGACAAGGTTATCAAAAGGCATGTGACCCATTCTTCTATGCCATAGCCAACTTTCATTTTCCTTTCCTAGACAACACTTTTCATTTCCAATTTCACTTAACACATATATGTTGTTTGAATTTCTTGTTGCTGTACCGACCAATTTCCCTGAACCTTCTTTTCTCATCTCACACTTTTCTGAATCAAAAGTAAGTTTATGACCTTGGTCACACATTTGACTCACACTTAGAAGATTATATTTCATATCTTCTACCAGTAGAACATTTTGTGCCTTTTCATTCTTGTTCCCAATTTGGACTGTGCCTTCTCCAATGATTTTGGATGAATTATCATTTCCGAAGGAGACTGATCCATTTTTTTTCTTTTCATAATGTAAGAAATTTGTCTTTATCACCTGTCATGTGTTTTGAACATCCACTGCAACCATACCAACCGTGTTTATTCTGCTTATCTTATAGAGCGACTATGCATTCTTCATTGTTATATTGATCTTGCTTTCTTATCCATGTCGTTTTCTGAGGTTCTTATCTGTGACTGTTGTTATTCTGTTGAGTTTCTTTAGGAGGTACTGTCATTCTACAATCCTTGGCCATGTGTTCAAAATTGTTACATTTGTAACATTCCACTTCAGTGCTCAAATATTCAAACCCGTTGTAACTTATTCTTTGTGGGTCACTAGGTCTCCTTGAATAATCCCTTTGTGTATAACTCTCAAAGTTGTTACTGTTCCTATTGTTAGCTCTGCAAATCACAACTTTATGTACAAAATTATTACATGCATAACATAAACCAAAAAATATAGTTTGATATCTGGGAGTTGAAGATCTTATGAAAGGAGGTGCTCTTATGAATCCTTCTTCTTCTTCTTGAGGCCTATCTGTCTGTTGTTGATTCTGAAATCTGAATCTTTTTGGTGGAGGAGTGTCCCTGTAATCTTCCTTGTATATATTCCTATCCTCTTTGATTGTTTCTTCATAGCTCTTTGGATTTGTTTCTTTCTCTGTTGTTTTGGAGTTTGATCCATTTTCTGTCTGATTGTATCCAAGTCCGGACTTGTCAAAATGAGATTTTTGACTACTGATAATGTCATCTAGAACTTTTGAATATTTTGCATATTTTTCTTTTGAATATCCTTTCTTAGTGTGACAAGCTCTGCTCCCAAGTTACCAATGATCTTTTCCTTTTCTTCTAGTTGTTCTTTGAGTGCTTCTTCAATTTTTTTATCTTCTTCTATTTGAACCTTCAATTTTGTGATCATTTGCTCTAGTTCTCGAGTGTCATTTTTCTTGTCTAGTTCTGCTTGTAGTTTCTTGTTTTTCTTCTTTTCTCTTCTGATAACTTCTATGAAACACATTAATTCTTCTTGATAGTCAACTTTTGCCTCTTCAATTTCTTCTTCTACTTCTTCACATTCTTCTTTGGCTTCTTCATATTATTCTTCAGAGTCTTCTTTGTCAGAGTCTTTTACTGTCATGAATATAACTCTTCATGTCTCATTGTCACTGACTTCATCTTCATCTGATGATGAGATGTCTTCTTTTGTGTATAATTTTTTCTTGAAAACTTTCTTTGTAGTTCTTTTGACTTTATATATGTGTTTTCCTTTTGAGTAACCTTCATCATTTCTCTTTTCCTTATGAGGACATTTGTTAGCAAAATGACCAATACCATCACAATTAAAACAAATTAAAGGGAGCTTACCTCTATACCTACCATTGGTTCCCTTGTTCAGTCTTTTGACAAATTTGGCCACTTCTTCATCATCTTTCGAGGCGTCAATGTTGTTGCTATATTCTTCTTGTTCCTTTTTCTTTTTCTTTGATCTTTTGGATTCCTTGAAAGCTGCTTCTTTTACATCTGGATTTTCCTGCTCAGTTCTCATTTTATATGTTATGAAGATTCCATGCAGTTTGTCCATGCTTATTGAGTCCAGATCCGATCTTTCTTCTAGTGCTAATATCTTAGGGTTGAATCTCATAGGAAGAGATCTTAGTATCTTTTGAACAATTACATATTCTTCAATTTCTTCTCCCAATCCTATGATTGCATTCACTATTTCATCGACTCGTAAGAAGTAGGCTACAATATCTTCATCTTCCTTCATTTTTAATTGTTCGAACTTACCTCTGTAAGTCTGAAGCTTTGTTGCTTTGACTTTTGTATCTCCTTCATAAATATTTTGAAGCTTGTCCCAAATCTCTTTAGCGGATTTACAGTGTGCAACTTTGGTGAATACTGTATCACTGAGACCATTCAAAAGTGCATTTGTGGCTTTGGAATTATTCACACTGAGTTTTACTACTTTGTCATTTGTTGGTGGAACTGTTGGTGTTGTGTATCCATCTATAATTGATTGACAAACTTGAAATCCATGTGCATGTATGTATGTCCTCATCCTTATGCTCCAAAAAGCATACTTATGTCCATCAAATTGTGGTATTTCATTTTTATATGAGTTGGTACTCTCCATGATCTACCTTTCAATGGTTAAACTGATTTCTGAAGGAACCTGTTCTAATACCAAATGTTGGATTACTGAGAGGGGGGGTGAATCAGTAATAGAGCAATGTAATCTTTTTTAACCATATAATCCAATTTTTATATCAATGAATCATTATCATCCAATAACTGTAAAGTAAATAAGCAATGAACAAATGAACAAACATACACATACACAGTACACCATTGTTTTACATGGAAACCCAAATCGGGAGAAAACCATGGAATTCTTTTTCCTATATGCCTTGAAGAATTACATTAATTGGAAGCACCAACTTCCTTTGTTTTCTAGCTACAACTGGAAGGAGGCTCCAACCCCCTAGTTTCTCATGCTACAACCTGAGGGAAGCTCCAACTCCCCAATTCTCTGACTACAACCAGAAGGAGGCTACAACCACCTGCCCTTGCCTCGTCCTACCACCCTGAAGTAGAAGCAGAATGATGGAACCACTGTCAACCTGTCACTATGATATATACCGATGTAAACCTGTACCAATAAATCTGAACCATGCATCAACTTGTACCTCAACTTGTACCATAAACAAGTGCATCAACCATGCACCAACCTGTACCAAATAACCTGTAATCAACCTGTACCATAAACAAGTGCATCCAACCATGTACCAAGTATGTACCAATCATGTGTCAACTACTCATCAACTATGACTCATCAATATGTACCAACATCATCA
>JASDQU010099874.1:542378-601469 GCA_032191745.1 Picea mariana
AACCTGTAATCAACCTGTACCATAAACAAGTGCATCCAACCATGTACCAAGTATGTACCAATCATGTGTCAACTACTCATCAACTATGACTCATCAATATGTACCAACATCATCAACTATACACCTCATGTGTGTGCCAACTCATCAACTACTTGTCTCAACCATGTACTCAACATGTACCTCAACCAAAAGCCCTCATCAATTTAATCATAAAAATCTGATTTGTAGCTCTATAATAGACCTGGTGTATATGATCACATTCCTACAAACATTCCTTAACTTCAACAACAAGAGACTAGCATTTTCATCAAAATTTTCTTTAGTCTCACATGCCTAGTTTTGGATTAGTCAACAACCCTAACTTGAAGTAATCATAACTTTGTACCTGTAATGTATAAAGATATGAAACTGATACACAATCTTCTTCAATGTGTTATATGCAATTCCTCCAGGTGTCACTACTTGGAACCTCTTAGAAAAGGATTTATAGCAAAAATGACATACCTTGCTAAATTCTGGCTTATTCTAGAGAGAGACCTTGTAGAGCGTGCCCCACACGGAATATTTGTTGTATTGATCTGAAAATGTTACACAACATACTACAGACTGTACCCTAACCAAAACATTTGGTTTCACTGAATTTGGATCTATTATGAAGAATTTATGACGTTTTTACCCGAAACACTTGTTTTTGACTACTTTCAGGACTAGCCACAAACCCTATTTCACAATTTCATATCAATTCCATGGTCTGAATCATTATAGAAAAAAAGTTATAGCGAAAATGGTGAGATGACCTATAAATAACATACCTTAGAAAGCATCATCAAAAGAATTTATCCTTCCTTGCATTTCAGCCTTCTTTTCTTCACCTTCCCTCAGAATTTCGGCTTAGATATCCTTGGTTACCTCAGACACTTATAGATATTCAATATTCTCAAGTGTGATTAAAATGAGAGAGCCTTGCCTCTTATTTATACTCTCCAAGTAGCTTCTTTAAAAACATCTTCTAGGTCACTTGGCCCCACTTTCCTTATTTTAGGGCTAGCCCATTTCTAATTTCTCCATTAAATTTATTATTGAAATAAATTATTTTGTATTCACTTTGAATTATAATACACTCATTACTTCACTTTATTATTTACCTTTTAAAATCTCTTAAACCACTTTAACTACTTTGACCTTTTGGGGCTTCTAGATGACATATGAGGGTCCTCCAACTTCGTAAGGCCATAACTCTCAAACCGTGAGGAGTTATGTGGCGTTCCACATACCACTAAAAATGGAATGACATGTAATATCCATATAGAATAGTATTATCTGAAAATATATCATAAATCATACTGTTATCCATCAAACAAACTTGGGTCCATTACCCAAACCTGGGGTCTCCAACTTCTCATGGCCATGACTCTCTAACCGTGAGGAGTTATGTGACGTTCCACATACCACCGGAAATGGAATGACAAGAACTATCCATATGGGATAGTTTACCTGAAAATTTCATTGTCCTTCATCTCATTATTCCACAATTAAGCATGTGTTCTCTTACTCCGCAAAGTGTCTTCCCGTGAGGGCTTTCACCATAAGGGGACCACTTTGGAGGTCATCCATATTTAATTCTTATCAATCATGAAAATACAATAATGAGTCATATTTACATCAAACAATATTGGGTCCATTACCCAAACCTTTGTGTTGTGGGGCTTTCTTCAAGGGTTGACATCAATGACAACCAACCTTAATCAACAATTGACCACCTCCTTGTAGTATCTTAATTTCCTTTTATCCACTAATTCTTTATCACACCAAATATTCTCCTTAAATTTAGAAGTGATAATATTTTTAATATTATTTTTATTATCCATGGTGTCTTCTTCTTGTATTCCCCAATGATTTAGCCAAGATATGGCATATTTATGCCATCCGCACTTGAGTAGTTGGTGGTTTTGGCTAGAGTTTGAAGCAATTTCGGGGATCCTTTTCTCATCCATGTTGTTTATCTTGTTCTTGTAATTTAGTTATCTAATCATGGAAATGTTCTTAATGGGGGTAAGTCTTGCTTCTATGATGATCCAGGTGGATATTGGTGGCCACCCACCTATTCCAACTAGCTCATCTTGACATTTTTAGTTTAGCATGTTTCTCTGTAATGATGGCATTTATTTGTAATTGTGCGTTATGCACTTATGACGTTTTCCTGCATCCATACACAACATCTAGATGGATATTGGTGGCCACCCACCTACTTCAACTGGCTTATTTTGGAAGTTTTCATGCCACTACATCTTTTTGTACTTCCAGGGCCATTTTGGGGCCCTAAACAAGGTTTGTTTTTTTACTTTCCATAGTCAAACTGTAGATAGATTCATACATTGAAGGAATAATGTGTAGTTCTCGAAAAGACCTTTCCAACAGGCTATCACACGCCTAAAATAGTGTTTGTATGCAAAATTTACGACTCCGGGAAGTTGAGGTACCAACTTACCCATCAGGGCCCCAATAACTTTTGGCATTTCATCTCCTCAAGTTAGGTTTTTGGATGTCTAGGGTTTTGGAATCCATGAGTAATGTTAAAAATGCCAATGGAGCCTCATTGTAATCATTCTGCTCAGATGAATTTGTGTAACAGCCACATCTCTTCTCAAAGATAACTACCACCATTCAAGCACGTTGTTTTCAATTCTGCAGTTTTAAAGTTTCAGCCTATTTTCTTTATTCAATAGAATTTATTGCTCACTGCATATATATTGTTTTTTTGTGTATCTTTTTGTTACTGTATTCAATATTTTATTCATTTTGTTCTGCTCATAAATCTGGATCAATGGTATCAGAGTGGTCTTCTCTTCATTTGTTTTTCTTTGTGCGTGTCCTCGACAAGATCTAGGTACAAGAAGTTGGAACTTGAACCAGTTGAGCCTTTGAAATATCGGTCGCATAGAGCCCAAAAAAAACTCATGGGGGATGAGAATAAATATTATGGAGCAAGATATCCTTTTAAACTGTTGCTAGAGGAATCCCTTGTGCGACAAAGGAATGAAATGATGGACAACTTTGCACAGATCCTTCGGTGGCTACCCACAGGAGATGCATCTTCATCAAGCAACCACACAACCCCCTTCAAGGTACAAGTAAATTTTGATATTCCATTATTTGAAGGACCGATAGATGCAGATTTTGTAGATAAATGGTTGAATCTGCTCGAAGGGTATTTTTCGGTCCACAATTTTTTTGATAGGGAAAAGATTACTTTTGCACTCCTCGAGGTCGTCCCCCATGTTAAGGACTGGTGGGATACTTACTTTGAGAAAAGGGACACCGAGGAATCTACAATATTTGTGGTCACCCCCACATGGAATTCCTTCATGGATGTCATTAAGAATAGTACTACCATGTTGGAAGCTACAAGAACCGGTACACAAGATGGTCCATGTTGTGTCAGGAAAGGGACCAGACAATACCATATTTCACCAATATTTTCCATACCCTGCTCACCAAATTGGGTATCAAATACTTTGAAAGACATCTAGTTCTCAAATACCTCGGTTGTTTGCATAGATAAATTCAAACAGAAATGGATTTTCTAGACATCGCATTATTAGGTGCAGCTTATAGATATGTTGTCAAGATCAAGCAGAAATTTAAGTAGAAGAAGCAAGAGTTTGGATCTACAAATTCCTCATAGTCGAAGAAGGGAAAAGGTGGCCCCAACCAACAAAAAAGGGGACAGAGAAAATATGGCCACTCTCAAGACAACCAGTCCAATCCACAACCCAAGAAGGGTAATGAGAATTTGAAGAAGGATATAGGAAAGTGGTGTCAATACCATAAATCTCTTGGAACAACACCGAAGAATGTCGCTCCAAGAAGTCACTAGTGGCTGAGATGAAAGATTCTAAGTCAGAGGAATATTCTAACTCTGAATCAAATCAAAAAAGAGGGAAGTGGATTATCGATGTTGAACCCAGTTCCACTGTCACTACCACCAAGGTCCAGCCAAGCGAACCAGAAGAACCAGAGGAAGGGGAATGCATATTTTACTCACAGATGTGGGTAAATGGGGCTCCACTTCATTTCATCATCGATAGCAGAAGTCAGAAGAACCTAATCTCAACAGAGGTCGTCAAGTGGTTGGACCCACCAATAATAGCGCACCCATAGCCCTACACCATCAACTAGTTTCGCCAAGGAATAGATCTTCGCGTTAGCCAACAGTGTTGTCTTCCCTATGGGATCAAGCCCTTCAAATACAAGGTATTGTGTGATATTTCTCCCCTTGAAGCTTGTGATGTTATTTTAGGCCATCCATATTTGTGGAAGTGACATGTTTTGTATGATTCTAGACCCTACAGTGTTATTATTACTTTAGGTAGACAATTGTACAAGATACCAAAGGTAGCGCAGCCTATCATTATTTCTTTAATATCTACGCAGCAATGTAGTAAGTTCATTTCATAGACTATGAAGTTCATCCTTTTTTTTATCCATGCTCACGATGAGAAGAAGGTCGTCGCCACATCTGTGACCTCTACATAGAGCCTCTCTTTGCAACAGAAGCAAGTGGATGGGATCGTGGAAGAATACAAATACATATTCTCCTCACCCACTGTGGTATCAACGCACTACCAAGTCAAGCATCCAATTGATCTAAACCCCAGTGCATCTCTGCCTAATGGACCTGTCTATCATCGCTCGTTAATGGAAACTGACAAAATCAACTACCAGATCCAAGAGCTTCTTCAAAATGGGCACATATGACCCATATCATCCCCTTACGAAAGCTCGATTGTACTGTTGCAGAAGAAATATGGGACCTGGTGGCTCTGCATTGATTACATACCATTAAACAAAATCATAGTCAAGAACTGATAACCAATTCCCTGAATTGATGACCTTCTTGACCAACTCAAGGGGGGTAATTTTTTCAATAATATTGACCTAAAGTCTAGCTACCACCAGGTTCCCACCGAACCCAATGATGTATGGAAGACAACTTTCAAATCTAAAGAAGGTCTCTTCGAACAGTTGTCCATGTCCTTTGGCTTAACAAATGAACCAACAACTTTCATGAGGTTGATGGATGATGTATTGAGAACCTTCACCAACTCTTTTTTGGTGGTATATCTGAATGGCATCCTCATCTTCAACATAACTTGGGAGGAGCACATTCAGCATATCCAACAGGTTTTGAGGACTCTGTGGAAGTACAAGCTATATGCCAACTTGGAAAAATGCTCCTTTGGCATGAATAGGGTCCAATACTTGGGATACATTGTTGATGAGCATGGGATACATGTGGATCCAGCTAAGATCCAAGTCATCTGTGACTGCTCATCCCTGGCCACATTAATCAAGCTTTGGAGCTTCTTGGGACTTGCCAAATTCTACAGAAGGTTCGTGTTGGGATTCTCCCATATTGCATGGTCCCTCAACCAAGAGACCAAGGGTGGTGGAAAGGAAAAGTTCACATGGGGGAAGGAACAACAACGAGAATTTGATGATATGAAGCATCGCTTGTGGTCAGCTCCATTACTTTCCTTACCTGATCCGCAACAATTGTTAGAGACTGAGACTGATGCCTCCGACTATGTTGTAGGCATAGTTCTCACTCAACACGGTCATCCAATAGCATACCATAGTGAGACACTCTCAGATATCGTCCAAAAATACCCCACCTATGACAAGGAAATGTATTCCATTGTGCAAGTTTGTCGTCAATGTAAACATTGCATTTTGGGAAAGGATACAATGATCCACACTAATCACAAGCCTCTGCAGTTCATACAAACACAAGGGAAGTTGCAGAACAACCGCCATCAAAAGTGGTCCACATACCTGTAGCAGTTCCATCTCAAGATCAAGTACAATATAGGGAGCAAAAATCGTGTCGTTGATTGCCTTAGTCGACCTCCCTTTGCTGCACTCACCAACATGCTCCATTCCTATGGGCATGAGGAATCTGAGTGACCCCAACTTTATTAGCGTGACCCAGACTTCGCCACCACCTATCATCTCTTGGGTACAGGCGCGAATGTCACCGATTTTCACATTCAGCATGGACTGTAATTCCATCTAGGCCACCTTTTTGTTCTCGTAAGAGAGCGTTCAAAGATTATTTGGGAGGCTCACTACAGTCGGATGGTAGGAAATTTTGGTGTGGAGAAAACTATGGTCGTTCTATAGAAACATTTTTATTGGACAAAACTTTGACAGGACGTCAACAAGTATATCATATCTTGCACTACCTGTGCCATTACCAAGGCATCCATCAAGAATCAAGGCTTATACACCCCTCTTCCTACTCCTGAGAGGCCTTGGGAATCCATCTCGATGGATTACATGTCTGACCTTACATCGACCAAGCAAGGAAATGATTGTGTATTTTTGGTGGTGGATCAGTTTTCGAAGATGGTCATTCTCACATCCTACAAGAAGAGCATCATAGTGGCAGATACTACCAAGCTCTTCTTCGAATGAGTGTGGGTCAATTTTGGGATACCACAGACCATCATCTCATATCGGGACAGCAGGTTCCTCAGCACATTTTGGTTGAGTCTTTGGTCACTATTGGACACCAATCTCACTAAATCCATTTTCTTCCACCCCCAAACCGATGGCCAAACAGAGGTCGTCAATCAGATGATTGTGCACATCCTACACATGTATAAATCTAAGAATTCACATACATGCTATGAGAGTCTTCCCTATGTTCATCACAGCTACAACAGGGCTCTTCATAGCTCCATTGGCCATAGCCCATTTCAGGTGGGGTTAGGATTCCAACCGTTGGGTCCCATTGATGTTGCACTACCTCTTGCAACCACACAGGAAAAATATTCCCATGTTTAGTCCAAGGCCAACAAAGCCACCATATTCATTGAGAGGATTCATCACATTCGCCAACAAGTCCATGAGATTTTGCAGAAAGTTGGTGCTAAGTACAAGAAATGTCATGATCAACACCGGGTACCGCACAAGTTTCAGGTGGGAGACATGGTTTGGTTACATTTGAAGAAAGCATGCCTTGCAGAGCCCCATCGGAAGCTTCTTCCACTGCACTATGGGCCTTACACTATCACCAAGGTTTTGGGTGACAATGCTTTTGAGCGCAACACTCCCCCCTTCCTTGGCTTGCACCCAGTGTTCAATGTGGACCTCCTTCAGCCATATTTTCCACCATTATTGGGCACCTACGAGATCGCAGAATAGTTGACACCAACAAATATCAACCCTAACTACATGGAATAGGAATCCACTAATCATATAGTGGACACACAGGTCAAGGGCACTCTCTAGTAGAGGATTCATCTTTATCAAGTTGTCAAGGCAGGCAGATCCTGCACCAAGGAAAGTGGCTCACCTGGGGACAAATTCAGCAGAAATTTCCTCACCTAATGGGGGCACTCAACGCAATGGATACCATTTCTTCCTAAGGGGGGACGATTGATATAGGTGGATATTGGTGGCCACCGACCTATTCCCACTAGATCATCTTGATAGTTTTAGTTCAACATGTTTCTCTATAATGATGACATTTCTTTTTAATTATGGTTTTTTCACTTCTGGGGCTATCTTGCAGCCATACATAGCATCCAGGTGGATATTGGTGTTCATCCGCCTATTACAACTGGCTTATTTTGGAATTTTTCATGTCAGTACATCTTTTTGTACTTCCAGGGCCGTTTTGGGGACCTAAACAGTTTCTTTTGGCTTGCCACAGTCAATCTATAGACAAAGTTAGATTTTAATGATTTAATATGTATTTCTCAAAAAGACCTTTCCAACATGCTATCACACGCCTAAAACGAAGGTCGTATGCAAAAGTTACGGCCCCGGGAAGTTGAGGTACCAACTTACCCATCGAGGCCCACATAACGTTTGGTGTTTCATCTCCTAGGGTTAGGTTTTTGGATGTCTAGGGTTTTGGCATTCATGAGTAATGTTAAAAGACATTTGGAGCCTCATTGTAATCATTTTTCTCATACGAATGCACGTAGCAACCACATCTCTTCTCAAAGATAGCTACCACCATTCGAGCAAGTTGTTTTCAATTCTGCAGTTTTACAGTTTCAACCTATTTTCTTTATTCAATAGAATTTATTGTTCACTGGATATATGTTGTTGTTCTTTGTATCTTTGTTTTATTTTATTCAATCTATTATTAATTTTGTTCCACTCATAAATTCGGATCATATGAGGAGGATAAGATAGGGTGTGTTTCCCTTAATTTTGAGACTATGAATTATAAAATTCTTTTGGATCTGTTCTATCTTTCTCTAGGATTCTCTAGATATGTTGCAACCTCAAACTTCACATCCATATAAGATAACTGGAGTGATGAGTGTGTGAAAAAATATTTTTTTTAATCCCAAATCCAAAGTTCCATTGATTTACAATTGTTTTCAAGCCTATAATAAGATTTTCACCCTCCATTTATCATTTTTTCAATGCTATAGTTCCAATTGATCTTGTGGTGGATATTGATTCTAAGATATGTGTATGAAGACACTTCCTCCAATGTATTGTTGTCATAAAAAAAGGTATTGTAGGTGATCCTTTTGGATTTTATTATCATAACCTTTGTTTTGTCAATATTCACAGTCATTCCCATGCTAGAGAAAAATTCCTTGAGGATTATTAGTTGCTTACCTAGGTCATAGGGACTCTTCTCCATAAGAACAATATTGTCAGCATAAAGAAGGAGGTTGATGACTATACTAGCGAGAGTTAGACCAACACAACCTGCACCCTCCAAACAATCTTCTAACTTATCCATATAGATGTCTAAAAGGGTAGGGGATAGGGGGTAACCTTGTTTGACTCCTCTTACCAGCTCTTAGTGCTCCTAAACTTGGAAATAACTTTCTCATAAATCCTTACTGTGACATCTCTTAACTTGGAAGGGACTTTAAGATCTTCTAACCTATTCCAAAGGTTAATCCTAGGCACAGTGTCAAAAGCTTAACATTTGTCGGTGCATTGTGTTCACTTGTATCGCTAGAAGAACTTAAGGATGTGTGTTAATATGTTAACTGGTGTTCCTATTTTCTAGTTGCACATTTGAAACTTCTAGTGTGCATTAACTTGAGGACGTTTGTACAAGTACTCAATTTGAAACTTTCACCTCCTAATCACACATTCAAAGCTTGAAATTTTGGACTAATGATGCTCATGCTTTACTAGTTAAGCCAAATACACTATATTTTAAAACATTTTCATCATTTAGAGTAATACGTTGTGATGATTAAGAGATCGTCTTTGTATGGACTTTTAAAAGAAGAATGATTTGAATGGTTTTCTCTTGTAAAATATTTGGCCCCTCTGGTTATCTTTTTCCATCAATTTTAGGGTACAACCCTCGAATATGTGGCCTATAATAGACTACTCTAGGGAGAATTTTGATTCCCCTTTCAAATGTAAAGTTCCTTCAATCTAGAAATGCATGCAACATTCATATTGATTTAACATATCTTGGTTTATGTTTGATAGTTGTAGTTCAACTTGGAACAAATGTTGTCTTTTCTTGGGCAACTTTCCCTTTTGTCATTTTCAAAGTTCCATTGTTTTGACTGAAAATTCTATTTTGAAAGGGGTAATGAGATTTTTGAAAGATTGAGAAAAATTTTGCTCAAGTCTAGGTGCATATTTTGATATTTCGAAGGAGTTAATTTTAGGTCATGGAATTATTTCAATTTCTTAGCTAAAGACTATGATATGTTATGTTGTTCGAAAGGGTGAAACATAGGCTTATTTAAGTGGATCCAAAGGGACAAGTTAGAAAGAGAAAATCAGTGAAGCATAAGCTAGTGGCATAGCAATGTGTGGAAGATAAGCCAGCAAAAGAGAAACCAACATTAGAGAAACAATCAATTAAGAAAAAGAAATAACTAACTAAAGAAAAATAGGCTTCCACGGAAATAATCGCTAAAGAGTTTAAGATTCCTATACAAATACTTCTCATTAAACTAGTATTGATAATGCACACGCATATATAGTGAATTGTTCTTATTAATAAAAAATGGGAAAGGATTTCCTACCACTTTAGAACCAAATGATAGGCTGCAGGAAAAATTGATGAACCACAAAACTTAAGAAAATCATGTATCCATAATATTGTTGCAAGATCACTAGTGTCTCCATGTCCTGAGATGATTATATGGTTGATGAATCGAATTGATGTAAATACAAAGAAGATATGCAACAAATAGGGAAAGTGCATAGCCACTTTCACGCCTATTGATTTGGAAGCATATTATAAGTTTCCTAAGATTGAAGCTTATTTGACCACTAAATGCATGTGATATTTGACATGCACACGTGATTGTTATGATATTCTTGTTGTATGGTATGATGAATGAAGGATGTTTAAATCTAGGGACACTAGAGAATTTCCCACAACCAATTTCAAAGGTAATTATTTGTTTTCTATTCAATTGATAATAGTTCTATATGGAGAGAATTCATCATCTCATATGAAAATAGCAAGGGTTCCCTTAATTTATGAAATCATTGAAAAAGGCATAGTGTTCAATTGGGAAACGATTTTGTCATTCTTTCAGTGAATCCATAAGGAGGTCCAAACCTGGTCAATCCCCCAACCCTCTAGGATTATATATGCCATCCTATATTTTGGAAGTGGTGTGTGCTTCCAACTCATTCACATGCATGGGTTGGTTTTGGTTGTCAAAACAACCCTCAATTCATGTGTATTACAAAGACCCATGGGAGAATAAGTACATGTACCAGTGGTTCAAATCCGTGACTATTTCCTTGCTTCATTGTATGAACTATATTTTTGCAAACCATGTCCAAGAATCTCACCAAAATCCATTGAGGGTGTGAAGAAAATTGGAGACTAGTATATTGATGATTGGTCCACCTACATGAGAATATATGGGACAACCAAGCCACCTCACTCACTTTCATCATATGTTTCCAACACACTAATCATTTGAGAAATTGGTTACCGAATGACTTTCCATGGTTTAAACACTTGTCTTATTAAGCATCAAAAGAAGTTGTGTCCTCCATATCCCTTGTTTATAGACTTGTATGGATTGATTGATTCCTTGTGGGACAAAATGGAAGGAGAAAATATGGATACTTATCTTTCCTTTGGAGAGGTATCAAATGCACAACCCTCTTGATATAGTTGGAAATCATGGGTTTGAGATGAGAATTGCCTTTCCTTTTTAGTGTGAGAAAAATGAAGTTGAAGAGAAAAAAAGAAGATCCCTTACTTTTAACGAGGTACAAAAAAAAACAACAAATTCAAGCAGAAGAGAAAGAGAAAATATGAGAGGAGGTAGAAACAACTACTATAAAAAGGTAAACATTGCAAGGAAAAAAGAAGAGAACAAGAGAAAAATATATTGAAAGTTCTAGAAAAAGTGAAGATTGATGCTAAGGCTAAGAAACAAGTAGAAACACAAGCCAAAGCCACAAGAAAGGAGTAAGCAAAGAAAAGGAAGCTCGGGTAAAATCACAAGTTGATGTTGAAGGCAAAAATAAAAGAGAAGTTGAGGCCAAGGAAAGAGAGGAAGCTAAGGTAAAGAAGAAAAAATAAGTTAATGAAAAATCTAAAGTGGATGTAGAGGCTGAAAGGATAAAATAAAAAGTCTAGAAACAATGTTGAAGTTGAAGTAGAGGAACAAAGAAAAGTAGAAGAAGATTTAAAGGGCTTGGGAAGATGCTAAGATGGAAAAGAAGAGAAAAGAAGAAGAGGAAAGAAAAGAGCGGGAATAACAACATGGAGGAATATTGAAATGGAAATCAATAATTAATGGAGGTGTGCACCCCTCAAAGTTTCACTAGTTCAGTTTCTCCAGGAATGGTTACTAAAGTAGAAGGATATTTTCCCACAACAACCGATGAGGTCACCAACTTTAAAATGTTCAATTTTGGTACAAAGAGGAATAAAGTTGTGAAACAAATTCATAAGCACAAGAATATTAATGTTGACAAAGAATTGGTACCTAATACCATGTTTGTTGTGATATATACTAGTGAATCGGGTCTCAAATCGGTTGTTTTTATAGGAGTTACAATAGCGCAAGCATTCATTAAGCAATTAATACAAAAAGAAAAATAAAGGAATATGAAGACAAAATTGCTTTGCTGGAAAATCAAGTGGATTATTACATATCCAATCAATATGATGTTTCAACATTTATTGAGTATGTATTCAAGAATGAGAATGAATTAAATGGTGTTCAAAGAGTTTTATAAAAGATCCCAAAACTTATAAGCACAAAGGCAAGACATTTTGAATGTACAAACTCATATTCAAGCCTGGAAGATTTCATATGAATAGGCCCAAGTACAGTTTGATAATGTTAGAATGTGAGAGACGTGCATTAAGGTAATTGGTCCATGAATTCCCCTAAAATTCCCTCATTTAGTGAGAAGGATTTGTTAGACACTAAATATGGCCTTGGATATTGGAAGGACTGATATTTGATTGATCTAATGGGAGTCCAACATTAGATAGCTGATTATTTTATGATGTTGCAAGTAACTGAGAAAATGGTTGAAGAACGTCATCTCCCATCTTTTGGTCCAAAAGATGATTGAGAATGTACATATGTATTTTAAGGACAATATTTAAAAGATAAGGTAAATGATTCAATCACTCCCTAGCATGAAAAATGAATCCATGAAAATCCACATTGAATATCCCACCAAGCACATCACTTTAATTAAAACATTATTTCTTATGCTAAAAAAAATTGAAAGGAGAATGAGTCAAAGTAGATCTTCTTATAAAGCTTCTTTCTCACAACATCACTTTCTCCAAAGTGATCTTGTTAAAAAGACCTTTGAAGCATGGAAAATATATATCGAGTATGCCAAATAACATGGAGTTGAAATTTATTAGTGCATAATAGCTGGCACAAATCAACTGCTTTCTTGGTTGGCTTAAGATGCTTGGACTTTAAGCATCTTAAAAGATTGTTACTTAAATTTGATCCAAACAAGTCTGAACACCTTGAAGAGTACATTAAAAAAAATTATGCTAGTTTTTTTGTTAATGAATGTTAAACATGAGGATGTTGTATACCATATTTTCCCTTACATATTTTAAAATAAAGCTTCACATGGTATTTTAACTTGAGCATTGGATATATCACTAATTGGAATCAATTTGAAACAACATTCTTAACTAAATTTGGTGATGAGAGAACCCCAACTACTTTGGTAGTTGGTATTATCATCGTTAAAGATGAAAGTGAATAGTAAGGAATGAATTAAGGATTGTAATCAATGATTTAAAACAATTTTAAATAAAAACATGAAAGATTATGGACCTATTGCAGATGTATATGTTGAATTTTACACATACACTTTATCCATTTCCATTGCAATGTTCATCAAAAGAGCAAGTAAAACTACTTTGGCATAAAATTTCAAAGAAATAATTAAAGTAGAAAAAGAGATGGTAAGTCTAAAATGAAATCTTGGGTTGGAAGATAAGAAGACTATACCTGGCAACAAAAAATCACTGCTACTAAATAAACCAAACACAAAGAGAATAAGGACAAATATTTTCTTCAAAGAATTGGAGAGAAAATTTTGAATGAGATAATTGATTTAAAAGAAGAAAATTGATGAGGGAAATTCAAGAAATAAATTGTTCAAACCGTTATTTAATAAAAATCTAATACCTCTCAAAATCTCTTAAATTAGTTTGAATTTAAATTTGGAAAATTTCACTATGGATAATTTCTATAGAGTACACATGGCTAACCATTTGGAGAAAACTTGTATGTAATGCATTATTATGTGTGGAGTATTTGTCTCTTCACCAACACACTCTATTACTTCAACTAAAGCGATTGAAGAGGTTGCTGAGAAGACCGAACATGATGATGATACTAAGAAACAAGAAAAAACATCAATATTGATGTGGGATGTATTACCTAGTGAAACTAATGAAGATGACAAAGAGGAGGTAGTTAAAGAGATACATATAATCCAAACCTCAAAAAATTATTATAACCTTATGAGTAAAGGAAATCCCTTCTCAACAAAAACACCTTCAACCTCTTCCAATCTTAAGAAAATAGTTTCTAGTACCACAAAAAATTCAACTTCTTCTTCTTTTATTCTTGACTTGAAATATAACATTATTGAGGATTTAAGAAAGGAAAGCAATGTTTCAATGTTTAATGTTTTTAATTAAATTTAGAATAAGAAGTTGTTACTGAAAATCCTAAATGAACTTGTTGAAAACAAACAAAAATCAACCATTTTTATTGAAAAGCGAGAACCTACAACCAACACAAATGCCAAAAAAAAATCGATAGTAAATACAACTATAATTGGAAATAACTTTGTTTGTTATGCTACACTTTTCCTGTTGAGTTTTAAAAATTTTAATTGGATTGTTCATAACTGTTAAGTTGATTCTAGAGCCTTTTCCAACATTATGCCTTATTTTGTTTCCAGAAAATTGAGTGCAACACCTAGTAAATGTGTTGGATAGATCATAAGTTAAAGTGGTTGGTAAACTCAAAAATAGGGTAATCATACTAGCTTATAATCCTAAGCTTCATCAAGTGATTGGCATAATTGTTGTTGACATTCCATAAGCTTCTGGTTTATGTTGAGAAGGAATTGACCTCAAAATTTGGAAGGCTATTTTGTTATAGATTGGCCACATTCGTGGTTTCCATGGAAATGACAACAACAACAAAAAATTAAAATAGATCGTGAAGTACATGAAACACATAGTTATTGATCTTAATGATAAGAATGAACTATTGTTCATTTCAAATTATTTTTTGGAAATTAATTTTTGGAAACTAGTTTTGGAAAATTTTCAATGGAACTTTTACTTTTCAAATCTAACAAATAGTTTGAAATCCTTCATTACACTCAAATCAATGTGTCACATTGTAAATTAGTAAATGTAAATAGCATTTTCACTAATTTATATGTATCAACTAACATTTAGAATCTATATTTTGATGGTTCGAAATCACAAGAAGGTGCAAGTGATGGCTACATTCTAATCAATTCAGCAAGGAAACATATTTAAATTTCTTGTAGATTAAAATTTTAATGCACCAATAACACCACTAAGTATGAAACTTTGATTCAGGGACTCAAAACAGATGTGGATTTAAATTTCAAATACATACCAGTATTTTGTGATTCATTAATTATAGTGAGACAAATTGAAGGTTCAATTCATTATCATTTGTCTCATTTAAACAATGACCAACAAGCGGTATGGAATTTGATGGATAAATTTGAAGCATTTAATATAATTTCAATTCTTTGAATTTAGAATATAGAAATAGATTATTTAGCTAATGTTGATTCTTGCTTGGTTCCTTTAGATACTTTCATCATTGATAATTTTTTCATTGAATTAATTTTCAGGGTTTATGTTCCAGACAATATTATGAATTGGGAAGTTTTTAATGATGATCAACATATCATACACTTCTTGATGTATGAAGGGACTTTCAATAATGGTGTTACAAATGATGAAGAACATTTGAAAGTTTTGAAAATCTTCCAGAAGGATTAAAAAAATCCAGAAATCTAATGTCATTTCAAGGAATGTGGTTACTTTGGAAAAGCTCTTTGATCTGCAATACAGATTTAAGAATTCTACAAATGTTAAAACACATATGCCATTGATGCAATATGAGGTAATTAATAATTCATAGGTAACTGGGCTGCAACACATACACAATTATAGCACACACCCTGCTACAGAATGTACAACGAAAAAACAAAACAGAAATACTTTTTCCAAATAATGAGAAATCCACTACAAACTAAAACACTCGAAAACCCACAAATTTCAATACCATTTGTTTATTAATTCAATGCAATGAACAAATTTCTATATTACATCGAGCCTGAACTAAAAACACAGCCATGAATTGTTGCTTGCGTGGCTGAAAACCACTATGAAATGATCCATAGGGTAATGTTCTGTGTGTATGGGCTGAGATTTTTTTCGCCCTTCCTGTGTGCTCACCTAATCTGGAATGTTTCTCTCCAATACACCTTCTACGAATTCCTTTCTTTGTGGTTCACCAACCCCTTCAAAATCACACTCCATTTCTTTTTAAAACTCCTCCTCGGCTCTGAAATGATTTTCCTTCCCTCCAAGAATGATTTGTTACTTAACGCAAACCCCCTGCCTTTCCCAGGGTCTGTGCAACCTCCCGGTCAAGGACCGTTCAAATTCGGAGTCAGATCAACTCTTAGGCTCCTGCTGAGCCCCCAAACCGATTTACATAGGCCCCTTTTTTGTTCCATGTGCAAGTTATACAAAACCCGCGGGCATTTTCCTAGTCCTGCTTTCCTTGTAAAAATTTTAGAAAAACAAAAATCAAGTGCTAGATCTGGTCACTCGGCGCTAATAGAAAGTGAACGATGGCTATGACTGAGGCGCTAAGCCAAAATGTGCTTAACTTCGGCCTTCGAGACTTCTAACACCTGAACTTACTCTAATCCCCCCTCCCAAAGTACTTTGTCGTTGAATTCACTGGATTACTTCACGTGACCCTCTCCAACCCGACAGTTAGGTTGACCCCCCGTCTTTGGGCTTCGGTCGATCTTCATTTAACTCCCCCCCTTGATTTTTCTCCTGAACTGTTATACCTCTGAATATGCGGCTCGTCGACACGTATCACTTCCACGATCAATGATTGTGGTGAACTCCGGACTTCAGGCTTCGGGGGGTGTTCTTCCACCCTTTCACAAGATTTTCTCCAAAGTAACCTTCCACTGAAGTGTGGATCTTTCACCACATGTCTCAGTGATCAGGCGGTCATGATATGCCCTCCTCTTCGGGACTTCAACTATCTCGGCTCCTTTACACTCTCTAAACTTCTAAATGCACTAAGTGTCGAAGGGTCTTGAAGATTATCATTTGCACAAATATCTCAGATCTGACAGTCGTCAACTTCCTGGTGATATCCCATGGGATATTCATCGTCACTTCTCCCAGCTCTTCCCTTCAAGGGATTACATTCGTTGGCCCTTCTAAGCTTAGTTCTCCAAGATTTTAAAACCTTGGGCGCACACCTTGTGACCTTGGAACTCTGCAACACATGATTGTTCTCCCCTTAACCAAGAGTCTGAGAACAACTCATCCTGCGCACTCCTTGTGTGGCCTTGTTCTTTTCTCTGTACTACTACTATCAAAGATTCAATGTTATCTCTTCTGAGATTCTCTGAGTTAAAATTAACTCTGTCAATGCACTCCTTGTGGAAAATATGCACTCCTTACACAAGCTCTCAAAAGAGAAACAATTGAAACTTATTCTAAGTCTACAGATTCATGTGTCTAATCAAAAAATGCATTCATAAGCACAAGAACAAGTATAAACAGAGAATTTAAATGAACAGAAAGCCTACCATTCATTCAGATAAAAACAGTAACAACAACACAAAACATTTGTATTTAAGCTTCTTTGTTCTATTCATTCAAGTGATAAAATATACATAGATATAGGCAGTCCTCCATTGCTCCTTCAACAACTTATACAATGCTCTCTGGCTCTCAACAAAAAAAACTCTCTCTCTCTCTCAGAAATGACAACTATCGCAAATAAGCAGCACCAACTTTCACAAAATGAGCAACACCAGCCTTCTTTTGGGCATAAGATACAAATATCTATACAAGGGGTGATTCATCGAGCTTTTCCCCCCAACAACCTAATTTCTATTCTATTAGGATTAATGCATCCATCTACTAAGGACTTATGGAGTTAATAGCATTTACAAAAAAGATGAGGGTTGATGCATAGCCTCTATACAATACATCCTTTACATTAAAGTGATCTTGATTTGAGAGGATATTTGGGAATGGCCTCAGCCTCCAATCACTAATTACATTTCTTTTCATAAAAATTCAAATTAAAAAAGGTGTGTTCTCCTTTGTAGAATTCAAATTAGCTTCATGCATGCATTGGATGATGTGCTTCACTCCATCCTATCCTCCTCTTTTAATGTTGATGTAGATGCTCTTGCATCATACTCCTCTGGCCAAAAATTCATGGACTCTTGTCCATGAGCTCCTACATTGTCTTTCCTTTCTTTGAAATGTCTGCTTCACTTACCCAAATTGCATCTTCTTCGGGATGGCCCTTCCACTTAACCAGATACTCAAAATAATTCTTCCTTCTAGTCCTCTTGCCAATCCTTTGATCTATGATTTTCTCCATCAGTGGTGTCTATTCTATAGACATTTTTTTTCCCATATGATTTCCTTCTGATCATCTGATCCTCCTATTTCATATTCCCTGTAAGGATACAGGTCTGCAACATTAAAAATGGGCGATATTCCCACATTGTCTGGCAGCTCAATTTCATAAGCATTTGCTGCAAACTTTCTAAGGATCTTGCATTTGTTATATGTTCCCCTTGGGAACCTCCCCTTTCTCATATGAGCTAAAACCTGATCTCCCACTTCAAATTGAAGCTCTCTCCTATGTTGATCAACTCTGTCTTTGTACTCCTTGTTGTTGTCTTGCAGTTATTCCTTGATCTCACCATGAAGTTTCTGCATCTCTGCAACAAAATCTTCAGCTCTTATACTTTTGAACTCACTCTATCCCAAAACTCTTAGTTCTGGTATCCCTCTTGGATGAATTCCAAACACTATCTGGAATGGAGTTCTTCATGTGCTCTGATTTGTCGAATCATTGTATGCAAATTTTTCTTGTGCCAGAATATGATCCCACTGACGGTTATGCTCAGTGACTAAGCTCCTCAGCAAATTCCCCAAACTTATGTTTACCACCTCAGTTTTCCCATTTTTCTGAGGATGGTATGTCGAACTGAAGGAAAAATATTTCCCCAACTTCCTCCACAATGTTCTCCATAAATTACCAACAAATTTGGTGTCCCTGTCCAAAACAATGCTCCTGGGAAAGCCATGTAGCCTCACAATTTCTTTATAAAACAAACTTGTTATGTGGGTAGCATCATTAGTTTTCTAGCATGGTATAAAGTGTGCCATCTTGGAAAACCTTTCAACTACCACAAATATGGAATCACTTCCCCTCTAGTTTCTTGGTAATCCCAACACGAAATCCATGCTGATAGCATCCCAAGGCCTATTTGGAATACACAATGGCTAATAAAGACCAGTGTTCTATTGTCTTCCTTTTGCATACAGGAAAATTCTGCATTTGTTCACAAATTTCTTCACTTCAGATCTCATACCTGGCCAATAGTATGAGCCACTCAATTGTGCAAATGTTTTTTCATGGCCAAAATGTTATGTTGGGCCTCCACTATGCTTTTCCCTCATCAAATTGTATCTCATTGAGAATTTTGTTACGCACTGTTGGCTTCCTTTAAACAACGATCCATCCTGAAATAGATATACTATCCATGGGATTTTGTACCTTAACAAAGGATTTTCACATGCTTCATAGGCCTCTTTAAAATATGGATCTTCTTGGTATATTCCCTTAAGGTGTTCAAACCCTAAGGTCTCCACTTCAAATTCCTTCATAATCAAACACCTCCTACTCAAAGCATCTGCAACTTTGTTTGCACTACCAGAAATATGCTTGATAACAAAAGTGAAATTTTGCATGAATTCCACCCACTTTGCATGCCTCTGATTCAGCTTCTCTTGCCTAGTAATGAACTGTAGAGCTTGATTATCACTGTACATCACAAATTCTTTGGGAATAAGATAATGCCTCCACTTCTTTAAGGCTTGAATCACTGCATAAAACTCTTTATCATATGTGGAGTACTTATTCTTGGTATCATTCAGCTTCTCACTGAAATATGAAATAGGTATGTTATCTTAACTTAAGACCACTCCAATTGCTAATCCATCAGCATCACACTTTACCTATAAGGTCTTCCCAAAATATGGTAGAACCAGAATTGGTTGTTTTGTGATCTTATCTTTCAATATCCTGAAGCTTTTCTCATCCTCTTATGTCACTTAAAATATTTGTGTCTCTTCTTCACAATGTCTAATATTGGTGCACATATACCACTGAAATTTTTAATGAATTTCCTGTAGAAACTTGATAATCCATGGAAACTCCTTACCTCAAATATACTCCTTGGTGATGGCCAATCTCTGATAGATCTCACCTTTTCTGGATCCATCTTTAGCTCATTTGAATAGATCACAAAACCCAAATATATGATTTATGTCTTCGTAAAAGATGACTTCTTTAAATTTATCATCAACTTATCTTGCTACAATCTTGTCATTACTAATGTCAAGTGTCTCAAGTGTTCCTCCTTAGTTTTACTAAATACTAGCATATCATCCAGATATACAATGACAAATTTACCTATGAAGTCTTTAAGTACTTCATTCATCAACCTCGTGAATGTGCTTGGAGCATTTCTTAATCCAAATGGCATAACAAGACACTCATACAACCCTTCATTTGTCTTGAATGTTGTTTTCCATTCATCTCCTTCTCTCATCCTTATCTGGTGATAACCACTTTTCAAATCTATCTTTGAAAAATAACTTGTTCCACTCAAACAATCCATCAAATCATCCATCCTGGGTAAAGGAAATATGTACATGATAGTGATCTTATTAATGGCTCTGGAATCTGTGCACATTCTCCATCCTCCATCCTTCTTAGTACTCAATACAGTTGGTACTGCACATGGGCTTAAGCTTTCCCTGACTAAACCCTTTTCTAATAGATCTTGGACCTGATTCTTGACCTCTTCATTCTCATTAGGCGTCAATATATATGCTTCTTTGTTTGGAATTATGGCTCCTGGAATAATTTCAATGTGATGATTGATGCTCCTAATGGGTGGCAATGAGCAATGTAACTCATCCACCACTATATCGGCAAAATTTTCTAGCAATTCGTGAATTTCTTCAGGCATATCATCCATAGAAGTACTAGTAAGGATGACTCTAGGCTTTCTCACCATAGAAAACTGCATGTCCTATTCCTTCTTGACTTCATTCAAGAGCTCCTTCCCACTCATGAGAAGTATGCTTGGGTTGGCTTATTCCTTCCCCTTCTTATCCTCTATTGGCAACAACATGTGTGTCCTACCATTCTTCTCTAGTGTGTAAGTATTCTTCCTCCCATCATGTATGACATTTATTTCAAACTTCCATGGTCTTCCCAACAATACATGATAGACATCCATGGGTATTAAATCACATAAGATCTCATCTTTGTATCCTCCTATTTTAAATTCAACTTGTCATTGTTTATTTACCATTGCCTGGTGTCCTTTTTGCAGCCATGAAACTTTATATGGATTTGGATGTGCAGTTGTTTCCAGCTCTAGTTTTTCCACCATCTCTATGGATACTAGATTGTCAGTGCTCCCACTATCAATTATCACCTTGCAAACTTTGTCCTTGGTCTTGCAAGCAATCCTAAACATATTGTTTCTATGTACTGTTGCTTCCACCTCCTTCTCTAGTTTCAAGAGAATTTTCCTCATCATGAGGGGTTTTCCATCTTCAATAGATTTTGCCTCAACATTTCTTATCCACGCTTCATAAATGTGAGCTCCTCCTCCTTATTTATTTTTCTCGGGGAATTCCAAAGACATATGCCCTATCTTTCCATAGTAATAGTATCTTATCTCTCCTCCTCAGCCTCTTCCTCTTCCTTGAGGAAAAGAGTTTCTTCCACCATACTATCTCCCTTGGAAACTTCCTCCTCTCTATGTATGATTGTGAAACTTTCCAGTCTCAGCTTTGGGCTTGTAAGCCTTGTCATGGAAAATTCCCTTACCTCTGTGTGGGCTTCTTCCTCTGTTTCTTTGGCTTTGATTTCTGGCCCCAATTTCTCTTATGCTTTTAGGGCAGCCTGATAAGTATCTTCAACATTCCTCATAGTCACCATGTTGATTTCATCATCGATTTCATATTGCAGGCCATTAATGTATCCAACAACCTTCTCCTCGTCACTTTCACGATGTCCAGTTCTAATGTTCAGTCGATAGTACTCTTTTACTATCAAACCCTTCTGTCTCGGGTTTTGTAGTTTCCTAAATAGATTTATTTGATAGTCTTTGGGTATGAATTTAGCTTTTATCTTGGCTACCATTTTGTCCCATCTTTTAATTTTATGTTTTCCTTTGCTTCTTCTATCGGCCTGCAGTTCATCCCACCATAGTGTTGCATTTCCTTTTAGCCTTGTGACAACATTCTATCCTTTCTTCTCATCATCGACCTCCTCATAGTTGAAGTATTTTTCCATTTCTCGTATCTAGTCCAACAACTCTTCCACATCAAAATTGCCTTCATACATTGAGATTTCCATTTTTGCTTTGGCTCCCATTTTTACAACAACTCTCAGCAAACGTTCTTCTGCATCATCTTCTCCTGCAGCTCCTTCAACCTCCATTTCTTCACTCTCGGCCTCACTAATGTCACTTGCATCTAGTGCTCTCCTCTGTGTAGTTTCCATGGCATCTAGCCTTACACAAAGTCTCCTCATTTCCTCCTCCATTGTTGGATTCAATACAGGTTTGTCCTTGCATCTTCTTGGAAGCATGGCGCTAATATTTCTTCAAACAAAGCTTTAATTATGGCTTTGATATCACTTGATGCAAACTCCTTGCCTCTCCCAGGGCATGCGCAACCTCCTAGTCATGGATCATTCAAATTCAAAATCGGATCGACTCTTAGGCTCCTACTAAGCCCCCAAACCGATTTACACAGGCCCCTTTTTTGTTCCTTGTGTAGGTTCTACAAAACCCGTGGGCATTTTCCTAGTCCTTCTTTCCTTATAAAAATTTTAGAAAAAAACAAATCGGGCGCTAGGTCCTATCACTCGATACCAATAGCAAGTGATTGATGGCTATGACCGAGGTGCTAAGCCAAAAGGTTATTAACTTCGGCCTTCGAGACTTCTAACACCCAAACTTACTCCAATCCCCCCTCCTGAAGTACTATATTGTTGAATTCACGGGATTACTCAATGTGCCCCTCTCCAACCCGATAGTCAGGATGACCCCACACCTCTAGGCTTCAGGCGATCTTTGTTTAACTTCCCCCCTTGCTTTTTCTCCTGAAGTTCTCTGCCTCTAAATATGCGGCCCATTGATGCGTGTCACTTCCATGATCAATGGTTGTGGTGAACTCCGGCCTTCGGGCTTCAGGGGGGTTCTTCCATCATTTCACCAGCTTTTCTCTGAAGTACCCTTCCTCCGAAGTTTGGATCTTGCGCCATGTGTCTTAGTGATTGGGTGGTCACGATCTTCCCTCCTCTTTGGGACTTCGGTTATCCCAGTTCCTTTACACTCTCTAAACTTATGAATGCACTAAGTTTCGAAAGGTCCTGAACACTATCCTTCGCACAACTATCTCAGATCTGACGGTCATCAGCTTCCTAGTAATATCCCACGGGATTTTCACCATCGCTTCTCCCAGCTCTTCCCTTCAAGGGATTATGGTTGTTGGCTCTCCTGAGCTTAGTTCTCCAAGGTTTTAAAACCTTGGGAACAAATCTTGCGACCTTGGAACTCTGCAACACTTGATTTTACTCCCCTTAACCAAGAGTCTGAGAACAACTCAGCCTGTGCACTCCTTGCGTGGCCCTGTTCTTTTCTCTGCACTACTTCTATCAAATATTCAACGTTATCTCTCCTAAGCTTCTCTGAATTAAACTTAACTCTGTCAAATCACTCCTTGTGGACAATATGCACTCCTTACATGAGCTCTCAGAAGAGAAACAATTTAAACTTATTCTAACTCTACATATTCATGTATATAATCACAAAATGCATTCATAAGCACAAGAACAAGTATAAACATAGAATTTTGAATGAACAGAAAGCCTATTATTCATTCAGATAAACACAGTAACAACAACACCAAACATTTGGATTTAAGCTTCTTTGTTTTATTCTTTCAAGTTATAAAATATACATACATACAGGCAGTCCTCCACTGCTCCTTCAACAACTTATACAATTCTCTCTGGCTCTAAACAGCAACATCTCTCTTGTAGTGTCCCCAAGGCCGAGCCCCGTTGCAAATCATGATATATGAAATGAATTGTAAACATGTCTATAGGCTGGTGAGCCATGTTTTGTATAAGCTGGTAGGCTTATGTGTTTGTTAGTCCATGGAGTCTAAGTGTTAAAGGCCAGGAGCCTGCTGATGTACATGTATGTATGTAGAATGATTAATAAAAATATAAACACCGCCAGGTGCAGATCAACCACGATGAATGAGTGAAGGGGGACTGAGCATCCACAGAATGGGCAAGGAATTAGGGGCTGGAAGGTGGGAGAGGGGCTAAGTATTGAGCCTAGGGGGCTTAAGCCTGAGGATAATATTTTATTATTATTCCAAAAAGATTTGTGCATTTCATGTCTTTATCCTAAGTCCTTTTGGAAGGACACATGAATTCCCAAATGGTGGGAGGAACGCGTGCTGGTGGAACGCATGCAGTTCTAGGGGTGACAAGTGTCAACCCTGGTGCATGCAAATATAATAGCCAAGATGAACCGTGGAGGGGGATTCTTCTCCATTCTACCCAACCGTCTGAGCGGGAACCCATCCGACCTCTACAAGAATACCCTCGTACAATCCCAAAACAAAAACGGTGAGACTATCCCGTGATTGATGAACCTGTTTGGGGAAGCGCGTGTCTATTTTTCCCAATTGGTTGTTGCAGCCAGGCAATGCTAGACTGCGCATGGCATACTGGCCAGAGTAATCTCATGCTGAGCTTGTCTATGACCTCTCTTCTGGTGAGGGAGGCGTCTGTGGTTGGAAGAGGCAGGTTGTCAGGCCTGTGAGCAACTCTTTCCAAGTGAAAGATCTTGCTTGGAAGTGGTTTCTTCCAGAGAGTGCCCAGCACCAGCTATGGGCTCTGAGACTTCCTGATCCAGCCTATTGCCGAGACCTAGAGAGGGAGGTTAGCACCAATGGACTGTGTGTGTGAAGGTGTATACTCCCGGACGGAACAGGCATGTGGGGAATGAGAGTCTGGTAGTAGTGGGCGTAAGATGGCATCTTTGGGAAGAATCCTTCCAGATATTTCTGTGTTGTTTTCCCTGTAACCTCAGCCTAGCCTAGGATTCCTTGCCTTGGGGTGGAGCTCAGTCCTAGCTCAGGGGTGACCCACTGTTGAGATGATGAGCAGTGCGGTCTAAGGCTGGGAGGTTCGTGGAAGGCCTGCACTTGGTTGGTGGATTTCACCACTGTTACAAGATAAGTATCTAACTATGTTCTTATCACATTTTGCATGACTGTGATACATAAATTATCACGTTTTCCGCTGTGTAAATGAAATATTGTTAAAACCTATGGATTGTCTAATTATAACAGTAACTATATGTTTATTCTGAGAATTAAAATGTATCTCTTTGTTGTTACGCATGTGATTATACAATTCTGTATGTTTTATGTAAAAGTCCATGTACAGTTTGTTACATAGTGTGTTATAAGCTCTGGGTAAGTGAAAAGTTACACTGGGTAAGCCAAGGTTTCGACACTGAGCCTAGATGGTCCAGTGGAGCGGTCTTTGGACTGAGAATGCGAGGGGAAATTGAGTTGGGAGGACCAATTTCGGACCCTGGTTTGCTCTGAAGCGTCAAGGAGACACTTGACGAGTTTTATTAAGAACTCAGGAGGTTTAGCGGTGCAATGAAACTGCAGCCGATGTGGTCTACGGCCACGGGGAGACAGGCCTCTACACCAATGGTGTTAGAACCTTAGGATCCATTCGGAAGGGAAGGCGAGCCCTCGTGACCGTCGGATATGGAAAAATGTGTGTAAGGATTAAAATTCCTTTGGAAATGACAAAAGGGTGTGGAAATCATGATATGCAAAATCCCGAGTTAGTTAGAAACCATCTGAGCCGTCAGATCTCAGCTGGAAAACCCAACAGTCGTTGGATCTTCCAAAAGGTGTCTGAATGTTAAACCTCAGAAACTAGGGGCGAAAGCTCCGAAACAGATCTAAACCGTCTGAAAGATGGAGGACATGTGTCGCGAGATCGTCCATTTCGGGGATTCGGACATCGGGGGTAAGAAGGGGAAGTCTTTCGACTTCACAAGTGGCGAAGTCGCAAGAGAATCAGGACCGTCCATATGAGGAGGACAGTGTGGGCCATAGCGAAGCCGGTGAGTGGAGTACATGTGGCACGAAGCCTCGGGATCTCACCACGAGAAGTACCGAAGTATTGGCGTTGGGATTCGCGAGTCGCGAAGTGCCGAGAGACGAGGTTCGTGTGGTCACGTGGCAGAGCATAAGGTGGGGCCCGCATGGTTGACAGGTGGACACACGTTTCCTGGAGATAGGACTCGACACTCCGTTGAATTCTCGCATCTCGGGGGTTCGCGGAGTAGGAGGGTGAAAGCTCGACGGTTCAACCGGCGAGGTTGCGAGGTTGCGAGGTTTCGAGTAGCGGAAGTCCGTCGAGGGAGGAGTCAGCTCAGCGTTGACCTATTGTGTCTCGGAAGATCGCAATGGGAGGCACAAGAGTTTAACTCACACACTCACGAAGGTGCGAGTTGCAAGAGGCGCTGACATTTAAGCCTAGATTACGGTTACATGTGGAGAGGGCACTAACAAAGAAAAGAGCCATACCTTTGTCGCATCTCAGGTATCGACGATTAGAAGAAATGAGTCGAGGGTCTTCGACTCACGAACTCGTGAGATTGAAAGTTGCAAAAGGGTGACTTTGGTTTCAAATATCTAACTGTCGGATCTTCGTGGACTGAGATTCCGAAGTTCTGAAGTCCCAGAAATTGCAGAGCCAGACAGCTCAGAAAACTTTGTGAAGTTGAAATGTCTTTCGTTCTTGTTCATATTAATTATAAATGTTGTGGATTGTTCGTGAAGTTTAATGGCCTGACAAATTTTGAATTTAATTGCACAGTGCGTGTGCAGAGTTCAACGGAGCTCAGGATTCCAGTTAACCAACGCCAAGTATGGAATGGGAAAAGGTGATGTTTGCCTCTGAAACAGGAGATGAACGGGAAGGAAAGGATGTCAATATGGGAGTGGAAGGATCGAACTCAATGGGCACGAAAAAGAGATGGGTAAGGAAGAACATATGATGAAACTCATCGAAAGATTGCAGAAAGATGCCCAGGCTCGCCTAGCTGATAGTCGAAAGATCATGAAAATCCGGGATCGGCAGGGTGAATTCAATTTTAAAATGTTGAAAAGCCTAGAAAGAATAGAAAAGAAATTGGAAAACGGGAGTGACACAAGCAGATCAAGAAGTGTCAAAAACCTTGAGGGGAGAAGGATATCGAGGAGTGGTAACAGACATTACCGTCTCTCCCCGAAGCGTTCTGGCAAGGAGACACACAGTAGTTCAAGCTCGTCCCCTACCAGAAAACATCAAAAATGTGGAAGGGAGGAATTGAAAGGAGAGATGAACAAGATTAAGCCTCCAACTTTCGATGGAGAACATAATAAGGAGGAAGATGTCGAGACATGGTTGCTTGGCATAAAGAAATACTTCCAATTGTAGAATTATTCCGCCCATGCAGAAGGAAGAATTGCAATGTACCAACTGAAAGGAAAAGCTTCCATGTGGTGGGATCAGTTTGTGCAGGTGAAGCACATCAGAGAGAAAGAGGTCACTTGGAAGGAATTTAAGAGGTATTTCGAGAAGAAATACCTGACTAAAAGATACTATGACAGAAAGATGAAGGAGTTCTTCGAACTCAAGTTGGGCAGTATGACCATTGATGAGTATGAACGAAGTTTTCTAAAACTACTGAAGTATGTTCCATTCATCAAAGATGAGGCTGTTAAAATTCAGAGGTATCTGAGTGGACGGCCACCTTCCATTGGTGACAAGATTCAATATGATGATCCTAAGACTATGGAAGAAACAATAAGGAGGGAGAAATGCTTATACGAACAGCAAAGAGAAAAGCCTACCTTTCGGAAGGCTTGGGATGACCAGAAGAGGTTTAAGAAAGAATAGAGGCAGAAGGGAGACAAGCCATCCTTTTTCAGAAATAGTCTTCAGGGACAGCCATCATTTAGAAAGCCGAGAATGACTGAAGAGAGACCACAAAGACAGGGACAGGCGCCCATTCAGTGTTGGGGTTGTCAAGGAAACCACAAGTACAGAGATTGTCCCCATAAAAATGGTAAGGTGAGAACTGTACATACTGTTCGGCAAGCTGAAATAGTGGAGGATATGGGCAGCAGAATGCCGAGGATCTACACAGCCCTGGACAATAAGCAAGCAGAATTTCAATCGCACATGATTGAAGTGGAAGGTATGATCAACAACCGACCACTTGTTATTTTGATTGATTCAGGGGCTAGCCATAGTTATGTAGATCCTAGGGTGGTGGAAAGTTTGCATCTAACGAAGAGAAAACATGAGAAGTATTGGTTAGTGCACTTAGCCACAGGGACCAAGAGGAAGGTCACTGAATTGATTAAGTACTGTTTAGTGGACATGAAAGGAGTGAGTACTAAGGCTGAATTGAACATTCTACTTTTAGGCTCATACGATTGTTTAATTGGGATGGACTGGTTGGACCAGCACCATGCCCTTCTAGATTGCTGTAACAAGAGGTTCACATGTCTGGACGAAGAGGGAAATTAGGTAACAATCCAAGGAATTCCCAGAGCCGTGGCTGTGAGGGAAATCTCAGCCATGCAGCTGAAGAAGTGTTACTGAAAAGGCTGTCAGTTAATTGCAGCTCGGGTGGAAGAAGCATCCCAAGATGTAGTATCGAATTTGGAAGACCATGAAGTACTCAAGGGGTTTAAGGACGTATTTCAGGAGGTGCCTGGACTACCTCCGAGGAGGGACGTCGATTTTTCTATAAATCTGATGCCTGGAACAACTCCTGTTTCGAAAGCTCCTTACAGTATGAGTACGCCAGAGCTGAAAGAGTTGCAATTGCAACTCGAAGAGCTACTAAAGAAAGGTTACATTCATCCCAGTGTGTCACCGTGGGGAGCCCCAATCCTATTCTTGAAGAAGAAAGATGGGAGGTTGAGGCTGTGCATTGACTTTTGGCAGTTGAATAAGGTCACAGTCAAGAACAAGTATCCTCTACCGAGGATTGACGATCTTTTCGATCAGTTGAAGGATGCAAAAATATTTTCGAAAATAGATCTTCGATCTGGATATCACCAAGTGAGAATAAGGGATGAGGACATCAGCAAGACCGCCTTTAGAACAAGATATGGTCACTATGAGTTTACAGTGGTGCCATTTGGATTGTCCAACGCGCCTGCTTTCTTCATGTGCTTAATGAATGGAGTGTTCAGAAATTATTTGGACAAGTTTGTCATAGTCTTCTTGGATGATATCTTGGTGTACTCCAAGATAGAGGAAGAACACGAACAACATCTTAGAATGGTGTTGCAGGTGTTGAGAGAACACCAGCTCTACGCAAAACTGAGCAAGTGCTCATTTTACCAAAAGCAGATCCATTATCTGGGACACATTATTTCTGAAGAGGGGATCGCTGTGGATCCTAAAAAGGTACAGGCCATTCGAGAATGGCCAACGCCAAGGAATGTGGAAGAAGTTAGATCTTTTATGGGTCTGGCAGGCTACTATAGGAGGTTCATAGTCGGATTCTCAAAGATAGCACATGCTATCACTTCCTTGCAAAGGAAGGGAAAGAAGTTCCAGTGGACTAAAGAATGTGAGAGCAGTTTCCAGCAATTGAAGCAGCTGCTCACTAGTGCTCCAATCCTAAAGATTGTTGATCCAAGTAAGGATTACATAGTGTGCACGGATGCGTGTAAGGAAGGGTTGGGAGGAGTTCTCAGCCAAGAGGGATGTGTAATTTGTTATGAATCCCAAAAGCTGAAAGAGCATGAAAAGAATTATGCCACTCATGATTTAGAGCTGGCAGCAGTTGTCCATGCATTGAGGAAATGGAGACACTACCTCATGGGCAAGAAATTTGAATTAAGAACAGACCACAATGGTCTGAAGTATTTATTCAATCAACCGACCTTAAATGACAGGCAAATTAGATGGCTGGAATTTCTATGCGAATATGATTTTGGCATCAAGCATATAAAAGGGAAAGACAATAAGGTGGTTGATGCACTCAGCAGAAAAGTGCATGAATTACATGCTACATCCATTAGCATGTACAGAACTGAGTTGAAAGACAGAATTGTGGAGGCTGCAAGTGCTGATTTGCAGTAAAAAATACTTGTAGCAAAGCTACAGCAGTGTGAGAGACCACAGACCGAGGAAGGTTATACCTTAGGAACTGAGGGTCTACTTCTATATAAAAATAGAGTGTATGTACCCCATGACCGAGAATTGAAGCTGGCAATTCTAAAGGAGATGCATAACGTGGCTTATGTTGGACATCCTGGATATCAGAAGACTGTGGAAGCAGTCAAAAGCCATTATTTTTGGCCGGGTTTGAAGAAATAAATTGTTGAATACATCACCAGATGTATGGAGTGTTAAAAGGTCAAGGCTAAGCACAGACACCCAGCAGGGTTGTTGCAGCCTTTACCTATTCCTGAGTGGAAATGGAATGTGGTAACAATGGATTTTATCACAGGATTGCCTAGAACAAGCAGGCAGCATGATTCAATCATGGTGGTGGTGGACAAGCTTACTAAAGCTGCCCATTTTATTCCACTGAAAACCACCCACAGAGCAGCAGATGTTGCTGATATATTTTTAAAAGAAGTTGCACACTTGCATGGAATTCCTAAGACAATTGTGTTTGATAGGGACCCGAAATTCACTTCGAATTTATGGAAAGGACTGTTCAAGGGATTCAGAATGAATCTGAACTTTAGTACAGCGTATCATCCTGAGTCTGATGGACATACAGAGAGAGTAAATAGAGTAATAGAAGACATGCTAAGAATGTATGTGATGGATAAACCATCGAGGTGGGAAGACTACCTGCATCTGGTAGAATTTGCCTACAATAATGGGTATCATACATCTCTGAAGATGAGCCCATTCGAAGCACTTTATGGAAGAAAGTGCAACACTCTAGTGAGCTGGGATAATCCAGCTGACAGAGTAGTAGTTGGACCTGAACTGCTCAAAGAGATGGAAGATCAGATGATAAAAAACAAACAGAATCTGAAAGCTGCCCAGAACAGGCAGAAAAGTTACGCTGATAGTAACAGAACCCATAGAGAATTCAAAGTGGGTGACCATGTTTTCCTGAAAGTGAAAACTAACAGGAGTTCCCTGAAGCTGGGAAGTTGCACCAAGTTGGCAGCAAGATTTTGTGGGCCATTTGAGATCCTGTAAAGGATTGGGCCAGTTGCATACATGCTTGCATTACCTACATCTATGAATGTACATAATGTGTTTCATGTTTCCTTGCTTAAGAAATATGTACCTGATGCTAATCATGTTATCGATTGGACTGTGATTTAGGTGGAACCAGAAGGTGTCCTGCAAGTGCATCCTGTGCGCATATTGGACAGGAAAAGAAAACAGCTCCAGAATTGAGCTATAGAGCTTGTAAAGGTCCAGTGGACCTGGTATGGTCCTGAAGACGCGACATGGGAGCATGAAGAAGTAATGCGGGCAGAGTACCCGCATCTTTTTGAAAATTTTGAAAGACTGGACCTGGTATGGTCCTGAAGACGCGACATGGGAGCATGAAGAAGTAATGTGGGTAGAGTACCCGCATCTTTTTGAAAATTTTGAAAGACTTGCAGAGGTTGTGTAAGTTCCATTAAGGATAGTGCAAAAATAAGGGGAGGGGGGTTGTAGTGTCCCCAAGGCCGAGCCCCATTGCAAATCATGATATATGAAATGAATTGTAAACATGTCTATAGGTTGGTGAGCCATGTTTTGTATAAGTTGGTAGGCTTATGTGTTTGTTAGGCCATGGAGTCTAAGTGTTGAAGGTCAGGAGCCTGCTGATGTACATGTATGTATGTAGAATGATTAATAAAAATATAAACACCTCCAGGTGCAGACCGACCACGATGAATGAGTGAAGGGGGACTGAGCGTCCATAGAATGGGCAAGGAATTAGGGGTTGGAAGGTGGGAGAGGGGCTAAGTATTGAGCCTAGGGGATAAGCCTAGGGGGCTTAAGCCTGAGGATAATATTTTATTATTATTCCAAAAAGATTTGTGCATTTTATGTATTTATCCTAAGTCCTTTTGGAAGGACACATGAATTCCCAAATGGTGGGAGGAATGCGTGCTGGTGGAACGCATGCAGTTCCAGGGGTGACAAGTGTCAACCCTGGTGCATGCAAATATAATAGCCGAGATGAACCGTGGAGGGGGATTCTTCTCCATTCTACCTGACCATCTGAGTGGGAACCCGTCTGACCTCTGCAAGAATACCCTCATACAATCCTGAAACAAAAACGGTGATACTATCCCGTGATTGTTGAACCTGTTTGGGGAAGCGCGTGTCTGTTTTTCCCAATTGGTTGTTGCGGCCACGCAGTGCTGGACTGTGCGTGGCATACTGGCCAGAGTAAGCTCGTGCTGAGCTTGTGTATGACCTCTCTTCTAGTGAGGGAGGCGTCTGTGGTTGGAAGAGGCAGGTTGTCAGGCCTGTGAGCAACTCTTTCCAGGTGAAAGAGCTTGCTGGGAAGTGGTTTCTTCCAGAGAGTGCCCAGCACCAGCTACGGGCTTTGAGACTTCTTGATCCGGCCTGTTGACGAGACCCAGTAAGGGAGGTTAGCACCGATGGACTGTGCGTGTGAAGGTGTATACTCCTGGGTGGAACAGGCATGTGGGGAATGAGAGTCTGTAGTAGTGGGCGTAAGATGGCATCTTTGGGAAGAATCCTTCCAGATATTTCTGTGTTGTTTTCCCTATAACCTCAGCCTAGCCTAGGATTCCTTGCCTTGGGGTGGAGCTCAGTCCCAGCTCGGGGGTGACCCACTGTTGAGATGATGAGCAGTGCGGTCTAAGGCTGGGAGGTTCGTGGAAGGCCTGCACTTGGTTGGTGGATTTCACCACTGTTACAAGATAAGCATCTAACTATGTTATTATCACATTTTGCATGACTGTGATACATAAATTATCATGTTTTCTGCTGTGTAAATGAAATACTGTTAAAACCTATGGATTGTCTAATTATAACAGTAACTATATGTTTATTCTGAGAATTAAAATGTATCTCTTTGTTGTTACGCATGTGATTATACAATTCTATATGTTTTCTGTAAAAGTCCATGTATAGTTTGTTACATAGTGCATTATAAGCTCTGATTAAGTGAAAAGGTACACTACATCTCTCTCTCTTTGAAATGAAAACTATTGCAAATTAGAAACAATAGCTTTCACAAAATGAGCAACAACAGCCTTATTTTGGGCATAAGATACAAATATATATAGAAGGGGTGATTCATCGAGATTTTCCCCCCAACAACCTAATTTCTATCCTATCAGGATTAATGCATCCATCTACTAAGGACTTATGGAGTTAATAGCACTTACAAAAAAGACAAGGGTTGATGCGTAGCCACTATACAATACATCCTTTACATTAAAGTGATATTGATCCGATAGGATCTTTGGGGATGGCCTCAGCCTCTAATCACTAATTACATTTATTTTCATAAAAATTCAAATTCAAAAAGGTGCACTCTCCTTTGTAGAATTCAAATCAGCTTCATGCATGCATTGGATGATCTGCTTCAATCCAGCCTGTCCTCCTCTTTTAATGTTGATGTAGGTGCTCATGCATCATTACTCAAACTGTCTCTCTGTCTTTCAGATTGCTTCAACTTCATTCTGGCCTCGGGTCACGTTTTGTCTTTTAGCAGTGAGTTCTTTAATGGTAGTTGTGACTCATCATGAATGCATACCAGCGTGGAAAAATCAAATGTGTACGGCCACAATGTTGCAAATAAAAAAATATGCACGTGTTTTAGCACAAGTTTCAACATGTGTTTCAACATGACGCTTGTAGAAGTTCTCTATACGTGGTAGTTTCAGCACATGTTTCATCATGTGTTTCAACTCAGCAAGAGTAGCTACAGGAGTAATCAATAGTTTGAATTTACAAAAAACTAACTAAATAAAATGGACCACTAACACAGTCCTTATTTGACTTATTTCCTATTTGCAGAATGGAAATATTTTAGGGTGATGCAAATTGCCCGAGCCCAAGGATGCCCCTGCATCAGACACCCTTGGTAAGAAAAAGATGAGCTCCAGCTCATGTGCAGATCACTATTGAAGTGAAGAGTTCTGCACAAGTTCTAACTAATCTTCATTCACCCACGATGCCTCTTTTGTTCCTCGACTCTTCCACTTGATCAAATATTCCATGTACTCCTTCCGACGAGTCTTCTTACCAATTTTGGTAGCAAGAATTTCTTCAATATGCTCCTCAGACTTAATTGGTAGATGTTGTTCCCATTCACTGAGGGTACCTTCATCTACTCTTATGTTCCCTTCATGAAACTCATAGAGGTCAACAACATTGAATGTAGGAGATATGTCAAATTTCTCCAGAAGTTCTAGTTGATAAGCATTATTAGAGATCTTTTTCAGAATTTGGCATGGACCTATCTTCTTGTACTTGAGTTTATTATATGTGCCTCGAGGAAATTGCTCCTTCCTCAAGTGAGCCATGACCAACTCACCCTCTTGGAATACCTTGTGTCTTCTATATTGATCTATTATTTTCTTATAATTTTCATTGTTGGTCTGCAATTTCTTCTTTACACGTTCTTGTAATTCATGCATATTGTCCACAAAATCATTCGCATCAACACTATCCTTGCCTTCCAAATCTGGAAATTAAACCAAATCTATCACACCTTTTGGCAACCGTCCATAAACAATCTGAAATAGATTCTTTCTTGTAGATCTGTTCACTGGATCATTATATGTGAATTCAACTTAGGCCAATGCCAAATCCCATTGACTAGGGTTCTCTCCACTTAAACTTCTCAACAAATTTCCTAGACTCTTGTTCACTACTTCTGTATAACAGACCTTTTAAAGATGATACGTTGAAATGTTCAAAAAAATTGAGCCTAACTTTTTCCAGAGTGTCCTCCAAAAATGCCCAAGAAATATGGTGATCCAGGTGGATATTGGTAGCCACCCACCTGTTCCAACTGGCTCCTCTTTTCAGTTTTTAGTGAAACACGTGCTTCTGTACTTCTTTTTAATTGTGGGTTCTACACTTTTGGGGTTGTATGAAGCCCTACACATCTTCCAAGTGGATATTGGTGGCCTCCCACCTAATCCAACTGGCTTATTTTGTATGTTTTCATGTCATCACATCTTGTTGTACTTCTAGGGCCCTTTTTGGGCACTAAACAATATTTTTTTGGCTCACCACAATGAATGTGTAGACGGAGTCAGATTTTGATGGCATAATGTGTGTTTCTCGAAAATACCTTTCCAACGGGCTATCACGCGCCTAAAACAGAGATCGTATGTAAACGTTACAACCCCGGGAAGTTAATGTACTAACTTACCCAAACAGGGCCCACATGACTTTTGGTGTTTCATCTACTAGGGTTAGGTTTTTGGATGTCTAGGGTTTTGGCATTCATTTTTATCACAAAAATGCCTTCAGAGCCTTATTTTAATCATATTCTTGCGAATGAGAGTAGACATCAAATCTCTTCTCATAGATGAAGCTGCCACCATTATAGAGAGTCTTGCACTCTGTATTTTTACAGTCTCTTTAAAATTATTTCATTAATAGAAATCAAGTATTGTTGCATTTCTCTATTTTGGGAAATTTTCATGAGTATTTCATTGTAATATATTTGCTTTCATTTCGTTCTGAATATAATCTGGATCAATGGTATTAGATTAGGTTGATGTTGATCATTTTTCAGTGCATGTCCCTGACGAGGTCCAAGTATACCTAGTTGGGTCTCGAGTTTGTCTCTCTTAAGGAAAATCACTCTCGCACACCCAAGAAACCCTCAATGGTGGCAGAAAAGAAAAATGACAAAGCAGAAGATTCTATTAACCTATTGCTTGAGAAATCTCTCACATGACAGAGGGACGAAATGATGGATAATTTTGCACACATCCTTCAGCACCTACCGATAGCAACAGGTGCATCTTCATCAAGCGACCATTTTGGAGGAAACTATCCCTTCAAGGTACAAGTTAATTTCGATATTCCCGTATTTGAAGGTCAGATAGATGTGGATGCCCTAAAAAAATGGTTAAATCTATTAGAAGGCTATTTTTCTGTTCAAAATTTTTCTGACAGGGAAAATATCACCTTCACACTCCTCAAGGCTCTCCCCCATGTCAAACATTGGTGGAAAACTTACTAGGAAAAAAGTTCCATAGAGGAATATGGAATATATGGGGTCGATCCCACTTGGGATTTTTTTTTGGATGTGGTCAAGGAACAGTACTATCATGTTGATAACTATGAATACCAGTACATGAGATGGACCACACTACGGCAAGAGAAGATCCAAACAGTGTCGGAGTTCACAAATACTTTCCATACCTTGCGCACCAAGCTGGGTATCAAAGACTCTAAGCAACATCTGATTCTAAAATACCATGGGACTCTACATAGGTACATCTAAACCAAAATGGATTTCCTAAACATATCATCATTGGGATCTTCCTATCGATATGTTGTCAAAATAGAGCACAAATTTAGGCACCAAAACAAATGGGAAGTCCGGTCTACAAATATGCAACAACCAAAGCACGGTAAAGACAGTCCTAACCAACAGCCTCTAGACAACCAGTCTAAGACACAAGACAAAAATGGAAAAGTAAAGATGAAGAATGGAATTGGGAAGTGGTGTGACTTCCACAAAAGCCTCTAGCACAACACCAATGAATGTCGCTCAAAATAGTCATTGGTGGCTGAGATCAAAGACAGGGAGCCGAACCCTGATTCAGAATCTGATCCAGAAATATTGAAAACAGACAGATCATCGACGCAGACCCCACTACTATTGTCGCGACCACAACAATTTAGCTAGAAGAACCAGTAGATCTTGAAGAGGGGGAGCGCCTATTCCATTCACAGATGTGGGTGAAGGGGACCCCATTTCATTTCATTGTTGATAGTGGTAGCCAGAAGAACCTCATCTCAGTTAAGGTCATCAAACAGTTGGGGTTGTCGACAACACCACACCCGCAACCATACAACATCGGGTGGCTCCACCATGGATGAGATCTTTGTGTCATCCAGCAGTGTCGCATGTCCTATGGAATCCATCCCTTCAAGGATAAGGTAGTGTGTGTTATCGCCCCTCTTGATTTCTGTGATGTTTTTTTGGGCCAACCATATATGTGGAAATGTCATGTTGTACTCTATGATTCTAGAACCCATAGTATCATTATTACTTCGGTAGGTCATCTCTACAAGATACCAAAGGTAGTTCCAACTACTTCTCCACCAAAACATCACTGGAAGGTAATCTCTCATATGGAAAAATTCATCCTCTTCATAGCCTGTTCAAAGGATGCACCGAAGACCACTATAACCACTGCAGTGTCAACACCTTCTATCCGGAAAAAATAGATTTTCGAAGAGACATAAGATATTGTTTCTTCACCTACAATGGTGCCTACACAATTCCCCATCCAACCCAGAGACAACAGGTTGGTAGAACATATTCAACCCCTCCAACAACAGGTTTGTGACAGTCTTCCATAAGCCAAGAAACACAACTTCTCCAACAAGGCACACTGCTCACCAAGCGTCATATTCAGAAAATGATTTCCCCTCATCCCTAGGCACTTAATGCAATCGATAACATTGCTTCCTAAGGGGGGAGGATTGATCCAGGTGGATATTGGTGGCCACCCACTTGTTCCAACTGGATCCTCTTTTCAGTTTTTAGTGCAGCACATGATTTTGTACTTCTTTGTAGATGTGGGTTCTACACTTTCAGGGTTGTTTGAATCCCTACACATCTTCCAGGTGGATATTGGTGGCCTCCCACCTAATTCAACTAGCATATTTTGTATGTTTTCATGTCAGCACATCTTGTTGTACTTCCAAGGCCGTTTTGGGGAACTAAATAGTGTTTTTTGGCTCACCACAATCAAACTATAGACAGAGTCAAAGTTTGACAGCGTAATGCATGGTTCTCAAAAATACCTTTCCAATGGGCTATCACACGCATAAAACGGACATCATATGAAAAATTTACGACCCCATGAAGTTAATGTACTAACTTACCCAAATGGGGCCCACGTGACTTTTGGTGTTTCATCTCCTAGGGTTAGGATTTTGGATGTCTAAGGTTTTGGCATTCATATTTATCATAAAAGGGCCTTAAGAGCCTCATTGTAATCATCTTCTTGCGAATGAGCATATCCGTCACATATCTTCTCAGAGATAAAGTTGCCACCATTGTAGTGAGTCTTGGACTCTGTATTTTTACAGTCTCTTTACAATTCTTTCATTAATAGAAATCAAGTATTGTTGTATTTCTCTATTTCTGGAAATTTTCATGAGTATTTCATTGTAATATATCTGCTTTAATTTCATTTTGAATATAATCTGGATCATATGGTATCACAATCATAAGTAATACTCCGTAGAAATCCATGCAATCTGACCACTTCTTTGAAAAAAAAAATGCAGCTACTTCACTAGCATCACTAGTGTTCTTACACGCTATGAAGCCATTTTCAAAAATCTATCCACCACTACCATTGTTGAATCATGCTTTCTTCGATTCATAGTAAATCCTAAGACAAAATCCATATTGATATCCTCCCAAGGTCCTTTGGTTATTGGCAATGGAGTATAGAGTCTCGTGTTCTAACTTTTTCCTTTGTCTAGTTGGTAGATATTGCAACCTTCAACAAAATTTCGAACATACTTATTAAATCTAGGCCAAAAGTACCTCTCCTTTACCAAGGATGCGGTCTTATCCATCCCAAAATGTCCTCCTAAACCACCACTATATAACTCTTTAATGTGATTCATCCATATGGAACTTCTGGGAATACACAACTGTTGATTTTTAAACAAAAATCCCTCTTGTATATGGTAGTCCAGATATGGTGCTCTGTCTAACTCCAAGGCTCCTTACATGCCTTCCAAGTTTCTGAGAAATATGTATCTTCTTCATCCAATATCTTTAAACAGTTCAGGCTTACCACTTCTATCGACATGGTATTGAGTAACGATATCCTCCGACTGAAAGCATCGACTACCTTATTGGACTTACTGGACCTGTGTTTCAACACAAAAGAGTAACTTTGAAAAAATTCTACCCACTTAGTTTGATTTTGATTCAAATTACCTTGGTTGTTAATGTACTGTAGAGCTTCATGATCCGTGAACAAGACAAACTTCTTCAGCAGTAGATAATGTTTCCATTTCTTCAAATCTTGCACAATAGCATAAAATTCCTAACCATAAACATAATACTTCTTTCTGGACTTGTTCAACTTCTCTCTGAAAAATGCAATGGGTCTGCCTTCTTGACTTAGAACTACTCCAATTGTTGTTCCACTAGCGTCACAATTATTATAATCTGGCAATGCTAATGTTGGTTGTGTTGTTACTCTCTTCTTCAATTCTTCCAATAACTTCTTTGTTGTTGCATTCCACTGAACACTCCCTTCTTCATACATTATCTAAGAGGCGCACATATTTGGATAAAGTTTCTAATTAATTTTCAGTAAAATCATGCCAATCCATGGAAACTCCTCACATCAAATATGCATCTTGGTGTTGGCCATTCGAGGATAGCCTTCACTTTCTCAAGATCCATTTTCAGACCTTCCTTTGAAACCACAAAACCCAAGTACACTAACTCTCGTTGCATGAATGTACACTTCTTCAGGTTTATCAATAGTTTATCTTCTTTCAATCACTGCAACACTGCTCCCACATGCTCAACATGCTCTGTTTTGTTTCTACTAAAAATCAATATATCATCCAAATATACGACCACGAACTTACCCAAAAATGGATTTGAGACTTCGTTCATCAATCTCATGAACGTGTTGGGCGCATTAGTTAACCCAAAAGGTATCACTAACCATTCAAATAGTCCATCTTTTGTCTTGAATGTTGTCTTCAATTCGTCACCTTCTCTGATCTGAATCTGGTGATAACCACTCTTCAAATCAATTTTTGAAAAATATTCTGAACCACTCGGGCAATCCATAAGGTCATCCATTATGGGCAATGGAAACTGATACTTGATAGTGATCTTGTTTATAGCATGTGAATCAGTACACATTATCCATTCCCATGTTTTCTTTGGAGTCAATATTGTCGGTACTGCACACGGACTCAAACTCTCATGAATTAACCCTCGATCAAGCAATTCCTGCACTTTCTGATTCACTTCTTCACTCTTTGTTGGAGTCATTTTGTAAGGCACTTTATTAGGTAAACTTGATCCAGGAATTAAATCAATTTGATGAGAAATACTTCTCACTGGAGGCAATCCTTTTGGCAGATCATTAGCAATAATCTCCTTAAATTCATCTAGCAACGAATTTATTTCTGTAGGTACAATGTTTGGACTTCCTGGACCTGTGTTTCAACACAAAAGAGTAACTTTGCAAGAATTCTACCCACTTAGTTTGATTTTTATTCAAATTACCTTGGTTGTTAATGTACTGCAGAGCTTCGTGATCCGTGAACAAGACAAACTTCTTCAGCAGTAGATAATGTTTCCATTTCTTCAAATCTTGCACAATAGCATAAAATTCCTAACAATAAACATAATACTTCTTTCTAGACTTGTTCAACTTCTCGCTGAAAAATGCAATGGGTCTGCCTTCTTGACTTAGAACTGCTCCAATTGTTGTTCCACTAGCATCACAATTATTATAATCTGGCAATGCTAATGTTGGTTGTGTTGTTACTCTCTTCTTCAATTCTTCCAATGACTTCTTTGTTGTTGCATTCCACTGAACACTCCCTTCTTCATACATTATCTAAGAGGCACACATATTTGGCTAAAGTTCCTAATTAATTTTCAGTAAAATCATGCCAATCCATGGAAACTCCTCACATCGAATATGCATCTTGGTGTTGGCCATTCAAGGATAGCCTTCACTTTCTCAAGATCTATTTTCAGACCTTCCTTTGAAACCACAAAACCCAGGTACACTAACTCTCGTTGCATGAATGTACACTTCTTCAGGTTTATCAATAGTTTATCTTCTTTCAATCACTGCAACATTGCTCCCACATGCTCAACATGCTCTGTTTTGTTTCTACTAAAAATCAATATATCATCCAAATATACAACCACGAACTTACCCAAAAATGGCTTTGAGACTTCGTTCATCAATCTCATGAACGTGTTGGGTGCATTAGTTAACCCAAAAGATATCACTAACCATTCAAATAGTCCATCTTTTGTCTTGAATGTTGTCTTCAAATCGTCACCTTCTCTGATCTGAATCTGGTGATAACCACTCTTCAAATCAATTTTTGAAAAATATTCTGAACCACTCGAGCAATCCATAAGGTCATCCATTATGGGCAATGGAAACTGATACTTGATAGTGATCTTGTTTATAGCATGTGAATTAGTACACATTCTCCATTCCCATGTTTTCTTTGGAGGCAATACTGTCGGTACTACACACGGACTCAAAATCTCATGAATTAACCCTCAATCAAGCAATTCCTGCACTTTCTGATTCACTTCTTCACTCTTTGTTGGAGTCATTTTGTAAGGCGCTTTATTAGTTAAACTCAATCCAGGAATTAAATCAATTTGATGAGAAATACTTCTCACTGGAGGCAATCCTTTTGGCAGATCATTAGCAATAATCTCCTTAAATTCATCCAGCAACGACTTTATTTCTGTAGGTACAATGTTTGGCGCGTCTACACTTTTCACTTCTTTCGGAATCATTGCTAAACATATCTCTGATTTTCTTTCTTCCTATAAGAATTCCTTAGTAGAACATAGCATGATCCTATTGCTACTCGTGTTTATATCAACACAATTTTGTGTTGTTGCCACTTTATCCTCCAGCATTGGTGTTAATCTATATCGATGTCCATCTTTCTTGAACTCATATGTGTTTTCCTTACCATGATGGTGAACTTGTTCATCAAACAACCATGGTATTCCCAATAGTATGTGACATGCAACCATCTCAATCACATCACTTAACATCTTCTCTTGAAAACTCCCTATTTGAAAATTCAATAAACATTGCCCAGTCACAGTCACTTGTTATCCCTTGTTCAACCAAGAAACACGGTAAGGATTCAGATTGTTCAGCCTTGTCAAGTTTAGTTTGTTCATGACTTCAGTGGATACCAAATTTCATGTACTTCCTCCATCTATAATCAGGTTACAACATTTTCCTTGAACCTTACATTTTGTTTTAAAAAATTTATTTCGTTGTCCTGGTTCCTTTGCCTTTTTTTGTTCAGATTTAAGAAACACTCTTCAGAACAACAAATTCTCACCTTGATCTTTCTCAAGAACAGTCACATTTTCTCCAACTACTGAATCTTCGTCGGCCTGTGTGACTTATGCCTGTGCTTCACCTCTTCTACCTGAAGTTTTCCTTTCTAGACATTCAGACTTCTTTTGTCCCTCTACACCATAGTGATAACAAGTGATTACATCTATTCCCTTTCCTCTTCTGAATCCGCTACCTCTACCAGCTCCATTTCCTCCTATGCCACCTTGACCATTGGTAGATTCTTCTTCCTTTTCACTACCTTTATCAGTCCCTTCTTTACCTCATCCTTTAAAACCTCTTCCTCTACCTCTTGGCTATGTTTTCCTCTCAATGTTTTCTTCTACCTTTAGGGAAACTTGATAAGATTCATCAACAATGCGGAAATAGTGTGTGCTCATTTCATCCTGAATTAAATAATTTATCCCATTTACATACCTTGCAGCGCGTTGGAATTATGGTTCCTTGAGGCTTGTTATGAGTGACATCCTAAAGAACTCTTTAGTGTATTCGCGAACAGATGTCTCCCTTTATCTAAGGTTCTGGACTTGTCGGAACAAATTCTATTGGTAATCGACAGGAAGAAATTTATCTTTAACCTTGGTAACCATCTTCTTCCAAGTTTTGATTTTCTACAGCTGATTATTCACTCTATCCTTCTGCAACATATCCCACCGTAGTGTTGCATGGCCTTTCAGTTTCATAATAGAAAATCTTACCCGATTTGGATCCTGAACATTTTCATACTTGAAGTATCTTTCGATTTCTCCAATCCATTCAATGAGAACATCAGCTCTGAGACTACCATCATAACAGGAAACCTCAACCTTTGCACTACCCCTATTACTCAAATACGAAATCAGTGTATTTGATGGGTCTCTTTCATCATTGTCCCATTCATCTTTGATTTCTTCTTCTAGCTCTGAGTATAATTCATCATCTCCATTCCTACGATTTTATAATTCCTGTATTCTTCTTCTCAAATTTTCCAGTTCTCAATTTCCTGCATCTCCCCTTCCTTATCCTCTCCTTTGCAGAAACATTCCTCAAAGTTGTAGGTGTCTCACCAACATCCACAAACCTCAAATGGTTATGTAACCCAACTTGACTTCCAACACTCTTGATGAGAAACCACCCCGAATAGGTATTATGTACCCTATCTCACAAAAGTAGATTAGATGTTAATCCCATAGAAAAAATGAGCTCTGATACCACATAATGAAGAGGTAACTGGGCTGCAACACACACACAATTACAACACACACTTTACTACAGAATGTACAGCAGAAAAACAAAAACAAAAAATACTTTTGCCAAATATTGAGGAATCCATTGGAAACTAAAACACTAGAAAACCCACGAATTTCAATACCGTTCGCTTATTAACTCAATGCAGAGAAGAGATTTTTATATTACATCAAGTCTTAACTAAAAACTCCGCCATGAATTGTTTCTTGTGTGGTTGAAAACCACTACGAAATCCTCTAGAGGGTAATGGTCTATGTGTATGGGTTGAGATTTTATTTCACCCTTCCTGTGTGCTCACCCAATCTGGAATTTTTCTCTCCATACCACCTTCTACGATTTCCTTTCTTTGTGGTTCACCAACCCCTTCAAAATCATGCTCCATTTATTTTTAAAACTCCTCCTCGGCTCTGAAACGATTTTCCCTCCCTCTAAGAACGAGTTGTTACTCAAACTGTCTCTTTGTCTTCTAGATTGCTTTAACTTCCTTTTGGCCTTGGGTCACGTTTTTTCCTTTAGCTGTGAGTTATTTAACGGTAGTTTTGACTCATCATGAATGCATATCAGCGTGGCAAAATCAAATTTGTATGGCCACAGTGTTGCAAATAAATAAATATTGTAACACTTGTAAAATTTCATTATGTGTGCATGTTTCAACACGTGTTTTAGCATGACACTTGTAAAATTTCTCTATACATGGCATTTTCAGCACGAGTTTCATCACGTATTTCAGCATAGCAAGAGTAGTTGCAGGAGTAATCAGTAGTTCGAATTTACAACAAACTGACTAAATAAAATGGACCACTAACACATTCCTTATTCGAATTATTTCCTATTTGTAGAATGGAAATATTTTTGGGTGTGTGGATTTTCCGATCCCAAGGATGCTCCTGCATCAATTAATCTAATAATAGAAAAGGGCCCCCAAAATGTGAATCTTGGTTCATGTTATACATAAGAAAAAATGCAAACATAGATCAGATTGTTTAGGCAGTACAAGGATGTGTTTTCTTGGACTTATGATTATCTGAAAACATATGACACTAAAATATTTCATGTTCATTGTTCTACTTGGGTGGATAATTTTCATAAAAATAATGGAGAAGGAAGCTTGTGTGTCGATTTCAAAAACCTCAAGTATGCATTTGAAGAGGATAATTATGATGTTCCTCCTATGGAAGAAATTATAAAACTAGTTTTTGGTTTTGAAATACTTTCTTTACTAGATGGATTTTCTGGGTATGATCAAGTTTTAGTTTTAGAGAAAGATATATCAAAAGCTATATTTTGAACTAAATGGGATACCTTTGCATACAAAACAATGCATTTTGGTCTCATCGGTGCAATAACTACATTCAAAGATGAATGGACATAGTATTTAGAGGATTTATCAAACAAAGAATGGTTGTATACTTAGATGATGTTATTATGTATTCAAAGAGGTGCTCTGATCATATACAACATCTAAAACAAAATTTTGAGAAATATAGAAAATATAGAATTTCTCTCAATCCTATAAAAATTATTTTTTGCAATCGATGAAGGGAAATTGATTTGATGTGTGATTTCAAAATATGGTATAGTGATATACCTTGAGAATACGAAATATATTTCCCTAATTCCCCTTCCCCATAATAAAAATTCGATGTAGTCATTTTTTGGAAAGATTAATTTGGTAGAGGTTTGTATCCAATTTTGCAAAAAACAACTAACCACTGTAGAAAATTTTTAATAAGGATAGAATCTAAGTGGGGTCCAATATAAAAGGATGCATTTGAAAAGGTAAAAGTTGTTATTGTTGCTAGTTCATCTCTACACAGTCTTGATTTTGAAAAGGATTTCTTTTTTTATACATTCCCTTTAGATTACTCCCTCGTTGTTGTGCTCACTCAAAAATATATTGAAGGGAATGAGTTTCCAAACTCATTTATGAGAAGATATTTACAAGGATTTGAATTGAATTATTCAACAATCAATAAGAAATCCTACACTGTATTTGAGGTTGTAAAACAATTTACACCATATATCCTCAAAAACCACACTAATGTTATTATCCCATACTCGGTAAAACATCATTGTTCATACAAAAATAACTTGGGGAAAGAAGGGGAAGTTAGATGACAACAATTCAAGAATATGATGTTGAAATCAAAATTTTCAACTATTGTCAAAGGACAAGGACTTTAAAAATTAGTTGTAGAAGCACATGATCATATTCAAAATGATGAAGAGGACTGCAAAAATGAATTCGTTGTAAAAAGCATTTAAGTCTTGTACATCCCATCCAACATTGATTCATGGTACCATGAGTTGAAATGTATTTACATCATGGATCAAGTTCCACTTATCTGGATTCAAAAAAGGAAGAGCCTAAAGGCTGAAATATGCTTACTATCCATTGATTGATGGTGTCCTACTCATAAAAAATTGTGATGGAGTTGTGTTGAGATATATGAATGTATATGATGTTGAACTTGTATTGAAATATTTAAATGATGAACCACTTGGTGGACATTATTCATTAGAAACTACAACTCATAAATCCTAATAACTAGTTACTATCGGTATACACTCTTAAGAGATGCTCATGCTTATGTCAAAAATGTAAAGTTTGTCAATTGTGCAATGGGAGAGATAAAAAAATTAGTTGTTCCCTTGTTACTATTTACAATTGATATACCTTTTGAGAAATTAGGATTAGATGTTATTCGTGAAATAAAGTCTAACTTTGCAAAGAGACACGAGTATATATTGGCATCTACCTATTATTTTACCGTATCGATAGAAGTTATTCCTTTGACACATATGAATGAAACAACAATCATCAAGTTTCTAGAACAACATCTAACTACTAAGTTTGGCATTCCTTATGTACTAGTATTTTATATTACATCATGTTTTTCTTCATTGGATTTAATTGAATTTGCTTTAGAAAAGGGAATCATCGTTTGTTATTTAATCAACTATTATCCTCAAGGAAATGTAGTAGATGAGTTCACCAACAAAAACCTCATTCAAATTATGAAAAAGACAATACTTGATCATCATCAAAAATTGTGCAATGCTCTCTCTGATGCTTTCTAGGTAGACTAAGTCACACCCAAATTAGACCTAGGAACCTCTCCCTATTTCCTCATGTATGGAAAATAAGTTCTTCTCTCTTCAAATATATTTTTACCTTCATTAATGATTATCCCAATCCTTTAAGTGGAAGAGTTCTTTAGCTCTCTAGAATAGAATTGACACTTTACTCAGGTTGGAAGAGGAGCATGAAAAAGATAAACATCAATTTGCACTTCATCAACATATTTTCAAACACTATTTTGACAAGCATTCATCTAGGGATAAGAACTTTGAAGTTGGAGATCTTGTGATTAAATGGGACAAACCAAATGAGCCAAAATTTAAACATTCAAAGTTTCAACAACTGTGGCTTGTCCCTTTTCAGGTGGCTAAAAAACTTGGCCTTGGAACTAACAAATTGAAAAATATGGAGGGGGAACTAGACCTTCTCCCTGTCAATGGTTAAATTTTGAAGAGATATTTATGTTAGTTTCCTTCATGGTAGTTATCTTGTACATAGTAAGTTCCATTTCTAGTGGTTTTAATTTCCTATTTCCATCTTGTTTCAATTTTAATTTTAGTATAGGCTCTACAATCATTCCCAATAGTTTTGGACTTTTAGAATTTTGAATTTTAGTACTTAAAATTTTCACCGAATTTGTGGTTTGCTTTCCTTGCTTTACTTTCGAAGAATTCTTTAAAATGGCCTGAACATACTATGATCAATTTGCAATTGACATCCTAATATATCTATCGAATCTTATGAAACACAAACACACTTGCTAATCCCAACAAACTACCACAATACCATTAAGTTATGGCCAAAGAAGGAAAACTATAAGTGAATACTCTACAAGTTACTTGAAACAATCAAAATAATGGTGGAATTCAAACCTTTTTTAGTGATTAATTTTCATAAATCTGAAAAATTTAGTCAAGTGATGATTCAACTAGCTTAAAGATTCCATTCATTCACACTCAATGAGAACAACATGTGAAAGGTGACCAATTAGAATCCAGGGTCAAGCACTTTTTGGGCATATTTTTTTACTAAGACATGGTTAATTCTTGTATAAAAACAACCATCATTCCCATTTAGGTTGTAAAAGTTCATTGTTTCCTCCATTCACCAGTGTTAAGACACAACTACATTTGAATCCAAAATCCGACGACATCCTCTGATGCCACCCAAAAAATTTGCATTGTTGTCGGATTTTATCTTTAGAATTTGTAAGTGTTTTTTTCGAATTGGCTCCGACGTCGTCGGATATCTAATAGAAATGGAGAAGGCGTAAAATATCTGACTCCCACAAAATATCATCAGACCATTTCCCTTTAACCTGGACTTAATAAACCACTCCTCTCATTTATTATAGTAACAGTTAATAGTCAATATTCATCGGAAATCCGACGTCTCTTTATTTATAAAACCCTGGAATGCTAGAAACATTCTGACATTTTTGTTATACTAGCGACGGCTTGTGAAGGTTACGAGGACTGTTTTTCCTACATAAAACTAAAATTAATTTATTTTTTACTATCATTACAAATATTTGAAGTATGGAGCTTGATTTTTTAAGATCAATAATCGTCACTCAAGATTGGTAAAAGAAAATGTCACATAATAATATTCTTGATCCACAATAACAAAATCGACAATTACTTGCTAGATTGTGGGATGGAGTGAAAAGAAAGGGTGATGGGAAATGTTATTGTCCTTGTAGTCAATGCAAGGGATTTAATAGGAGAAGATTAAAGATCTCAATAGCTAATAGACATTGTAGGGAACATGGACACGTTGAGGGGGGGAATGAATATCATCTAGTGGTAAGTTGTTCATTATATGTCTTTATATTGATCGCTTTTGTAAATGTATGTATCATTTTTATATTTGTTATATATACACTAATATATTTAGATGGTTTGTAATTATAAAGGAAATGCCTCCTAGGGCATATCCACACATGGAGAATGTAGTTGCAAAATAAGCATTGGAGGAACATGGAGCTGCAAATATTAAAGATCGAGTTAATGATCATATGGAAGACGAGGATCATGTTGATAACATATTTGAGGATGATGGTACAAATACATTGATCCATGATACATTTAATGTTATAATGGACGATGATGATCATGAAAATGATGACTTTGATGATGTTCATGATTTACCTCTACTTGAGAAGGCATACGAACCCCTTTATGAAGGCTCCAACATAACTCTTCTCTTTGTTGTATTGTTGATAATGAACTTAAAGGTTATGAATGGTTTTTAAAACACATCGATCACACAGATGTTAATGTATGTAATATATTTCATTGATCACATATATATGATCATGATAAAGGTTGTCTTTGTTCCTCTAAAATTTTTATTGTTAGTTCATCAATAAAATTAATATGGATGAAATACTTGTCGTTAGTATTCTTGATATTATATTAACCAGTTTTTTTTTTTTTTAATTTGTTGTACAAACTTGATAGCTCAATATTTGTTACCACCGTCAAATATTTTACCTCGTACATACTGATATTTATCTTCCATCATGAAATATATTGGAATGGAGTATCAAGCAATTGATGCAAGTCACAATGATCATATTATATATTATAAAAAATATGAATTTGAAACAGAATGCCCCGAATGTCATACCAGTACATATCGAACAAATCAAGCAATAAAAAAGGTGCCTCGCAAGGTTCTTCATTATATTCCCATTATTCCACGCTTGCAACGATTGTTTAAGTGCAAAAACTTAGCAGAATTGATGGATTACCATGCACGAAATAGAAGTGAAGATGACGTTCTTCGAATGCTTGTAGATGGTTCTGCATTTACGAACATGGAGGAAAAATGGCCACACTTTAAAGAAGAACCTCGTAATGTTAGGCTTTCTTTCGCAGCGGATGGTGTCGATCCATTTGCAGAGATGAGATCTATTTACTTGGTGTGACCTGTTTTTGTTATCAGCAATAACATTCCCCCATGGATTTCAATAAAGAGGGAGCATATAATGTTGGCAATGATTGTTCCAGGTATTTTCTTAAAAAAATGTCACTATAATGCAGTAGCATCTCATTTGTCGTATTTTTTTCATATTTTCATTTACTCATATATATTATTTATGTATGTAAAATGGTTGTAATAATTATGTATTAATGTTCAAATCAATTAGGTAAGTACTAAGTTAAAGATATGAATGTATGTATCGAACCCCTTATTAACAAGCTACTAAAGCTATAGAATGGAATCACCATGTATGATGTCTCTAGACCAATAGGGCAAAGGAAATTTCAATTCCATGCAATGCTTGCATGGACAACTCATAATGCTCTAGAGCTAACACATTTTTGTGGTATGCAATTATAACATGCACTTTAATAGTATTTAATTTTTATGATCACTGTAATGTAGCTTGCATGAAGATGAGTATGCATGATTGATAAGAATATGTTGTTTTACCAAGATGCATTTGCATCATTAATATTCTCAAAATGCATTGGTCATATGGAAATATTTAGATCATGTTATCCTTACCAACTAGTACTTAAGAAAAAGATGCTTACTTACATTGTTGATGTTATGTAGGCTTAGATCCCCATACATAATGAAGATGTGGTATATCATAATAGTGGTTCACCAGTTGACTGTATTTAATTGGTTTCCTTCTCGGTTAGTTGTTATGTTATTATTGATATAGACATGAATTGACCTTTCATGGTTCGAAATGGATTATTGAGTTGGATATATATATGTGTGTGTTTGTGTGTAATATCCCTCGGTCGAACCCAATTGTAAATGTAATGTAAGTTTACTTAATCTGGTGAATTGTTTTAACATCATTTTGTAATGCACCTTTCATGGCATAGTGCGCACATGTACTGCGCAGTAAAATAATGTAGTGTGCACATTCTTGAATACCGCGCGCAGTAACTAAAGTGTGCGCAGTATGGAGGTCAGCAAGCCTTATGTATATGATATGTATTATAGGCTAGTGAGACAGTTATTATAAGTTGGGATGCTTATGTTTTGGAATCAGGCCAAAGCACCTAGATGTTAAAGGCCAATGCGCCTATTTTTTATATGTCTCATGATTAACATAAAATACATCGTTGCGCAGACTGACCATGATAAAATAGATGGGGGACTAAACTCCACCAGTTAGGGAAAGGGAGGGACAAAAGTTAAGGGAAAGAATAAGCTAGAGAGCTTAATCCAAAAAGGAATATTATATTAATATTTCTTAAAACATAAAGTATGGATAATTATTTTATCCTAAGTTCTAAAGTTGGGGACAAGTGGACCAAAGTAGCTTCCAACATGACAAGTGTCGAGTTGGGGACATGCATACATATCGTGGGGACTTAGTTCATTTTCACACTTACCATCATCCTTACCATGATTCAGACGATCATCTCTCCCGTGATTCCTTCCATTATTCAGTCATCCAGTCAATGATTCCATGACCATTTTCACTCACGCAGTCAGTTATCCTTCAGAAATTTGTTTCACTGTATCTGAGCATGTTTCCATAACCATTTCCTATTGGTGTACCTGGTTATATTGGGAGCGGGATTGAAGAAGCGGGTTGTCAGGCCCAAGGGAAATTGAAGAGGTGGGTTTTCAAGCCCGTGAGCAATTCTCTAAGTGAGATAATTGCTGGGAATTGATTTCCTAAAGGTGCTAAACTGCAACTACAGTGCTCTGAGGCTTCCTATCTGGCCTTTTGTTGAAGCCCTGGAAGGGAAGTGGGGCAGTCGAAGGATTGTTGAGCAGAGAAAGGGAACACTTCCTTGGGTGGGATAGGCATGTGGGGAATGAGAGGTTGTAGGTTGTTAGTTGAGTGAGCACCTGAGATGGAGTCTTTCCTGTTGTCTATGAGCCTTTAGCCTGGTTAGGAATCCCTTTACCCGAGTGGAGTTTAGTCCCAACTCGGGGGTGACTCACTATTAAGAGTGATGAACAGTGTAGTCTAAGGCTAGGAGGTTCGTGGACGGTTTGCACACAGTTGGTGACAATCTTTCCAAGATAAGTACTAATCGTATGATAAATTTACATACTGCATTGTTATTTACGTGCTTATGTTATTGTTTATCATATGTGTGATTATAATTGTCTGTATGTTTATGGGTATTTCCCTGTATATGCTACATGTCTTTGTTTACTGTTATTTCAGTATGAAATCATATATTTACAGAATGTAATTTTCTGTTTACATTTATATGTAAATATTTCGCAAGAGTGTTGTATGTATATGTTATAATTGCATGCAGTTTGAAGAGAAAATTTATGTGGCATAGCTCAGTTGAATATTGGGTATGTTATAGTATGTTCCGCAGTGAGAGAACGAAAGTGTTCCCTCATGTAGTGTGGCTCGTCCATGGGTGGTCGAGGACGTTACTAGTAGAGAAATATTGCTTTTAAGATTATGTTTTTAATGGATGCATCCAGAAGAAGGACAATGTCATTTTCAAGAACCACTTTCCATAATATGACCATCCCAAAAATTCAATCTTCCCTCTTCTAAAAATTGGGAATCACATTAATTGTCCTCAATCTGATCCATCTTCGAAGAAAGATTTTGGAGAAGAAATTTGTTTTGATGACTCTCTTTTCCATGATTCCTAGGCTATCAATACAAAATATGAACATGAGAATTATCCTATTGTTTCCATTGACAATGAAAAATTCCATGAAGATAGTGCCAATAAGGAGGTAAGATGTAAGCTTGATGATGATTTTTCTTTCAATATTTATTTCTTCGATAATAAGGAGGTAAGATGTAAGCTTGATGATGATTTTTCTTTCAATATTTACTTCTTCGATGACTCTTCTACTTTCACAAATATTAATACTAAAATGCACAATATATTTTAATGATGAAGTAAGGCTTAAGGGTTTTCACATATTTTCTAACCCTATGTTTCAATTTTAGTAGCATTCTTCAGAAGGGGGCGAGTCTAGGGAAGCATGGTGTTTGGATGAGTTAACAAATTTTGTGAATATTTTTTATCACGATAATTAGACCCATAATGTCAATGATAGGATCCACGCATATTCTTATTTGGGTTTAAAACATTGATATCCTTCACATGATGTAAGCCACCCCTTGAGGGAAACTTCTACCATGGCCTTGCTTTCCATGATCCAATTTGGGAAGGTTGGACAAGTCAAGACAATCATAAAAAGTTGGGTTTTGCCACCCCTTAAGGGAAACTTCTACCATGACCTTGCTTTCCATGATCCAATTTGGGAAGGTTGGACAAGTCAAGACAATCATAAAAACTTGGGTGGTGTACTTGTGTGCTCCCTATTTAAAATTAACCATGATGATCATATCAATAAGGGGGTTTCAACCAAAATTCACTACTAGGAAATTTCCATCCTTGCTAGTAATGATGGTAACCTTGATCATGTGTATATTTGTTCCATTTGATACATAGCATGATCCATGGACATTTAAATATTTTTTATAAATAAATAAATATAATTTTTTCTTTTCTTATTATCTACTTCTTACATTTTATGTTCGATTTTTTAGTCTTTTTATACTTGGTTCAAGCCTTTTTATTTTCTTTGTTTCCTTTTTTTATACTCTTTCACTTTGTCCAAATTTAATCCTAAATGGTGAAGATTCTACTCAAATTCAGCCCACTAAAATGGGTCTTTCAGTAGATTCTTTACATAGTTGATGTTATTCTAGTTTGATTATGGACATATAGCTAAGGAAGTATGTTTCTATATACCTCAAATTTCATAACGTTGACACCTAGGTAATATTGAGTGTTATAGGTAATGTTTGGTTTGCAAATATTTCTTAATCTTTATCTTGTTTCTCTCCCAAAATGAAGAAAACTTGCTTATCATTCTATTCATGTGTTGCCTTTTTTAGAAGTGAGTACAAATGCCTAGTCTCTACTCTTACTATCAAAAGCTCAATTATGAATTAAATTTTTGTATAATTATCATTACTCAATTTATTTTTCTTGTAGTAAGACATAGCTTCATTAATATTTAGTCGAAAACCATTTATTATAAGTTGGCATGTTCCTAAAAATGCAGGCCATGTGGATTTTCCATATGTTGACCCATTTTTTGGTCAACACCAATGTGATCACAAAATATTGCAATCAGTTATATGTCTTGATATTTTATAGTGGGAACACTACCCTTACTTCTAAACCTCATCAACTATTTGCCCTAAATAGGCTACTAGTGGACCCACCAACGAATGTACATTGGAGTAATATGGATGTTGATGGTTTTATTATGGCATCATTGTCCATCTTACTTACATGGTTATTATGATATCTCATGGATCTCACTATCCATTTATACATTTAATATGATGAATATGGTTATCATGATGTTATGTCTATGATGGTGGAGTGTGGTTATAATGTTGATATATTAATGTTGTTGCGATATTTTGTTTGTGGGGTATCTACAAACAATTTGGCTAGCACATGTTATGCTTGTTCTCATACTTTACTAATGCCTACATTTTGATCTTTGTACCTACAAAATAAATAGTAAGTCTACATGAAAAAACAATTGAAAATAAGGAAAACACCTAACAACAAACACTAAGTTCTTTAGCCTACACATAGTGTTGAAATTTGGTAGAAATTAGTGGCTTTGGAATTCGTCCTAGGTGATATAAACCAAGCTTATGCCCCAACGCGCTCTCATACTTAACATATGATAATTCAAATTTATTATTTTAATTATTGATACCCTTATCATATGTAACCCACATGCTTTGATACTTACACCAAAAACTCCTACTACCACAAACTCTGATCCTTGCCTTGGTGCAAACTCTCGCTACCATAAACTTTGGTACATGCCCCTACGTGAAAGACTTGCATCTAAGATCGAGCGGAGGGATTTACAATGAATTGGGTACCAATTCCTCTTGAATTGTAGATTTTTATGATTGGTCCCCTTTGATTACAAGACCGAGCAGAGGGATTTACAGTGACTCTGATACCGAGCAGAGAGATTTACAGTGACTCTGATACCAAGAAAAGGGATTTACAGTGACGTCGAGACTGAGCGGAGGGATTGATCAGGTGACGTCGAGACTGAAGGTGAGGGCGAGGATGGTGAGTAACTCTACACACTTGAATTTACAGTGTTAATGCAAGAATAATCGTTTTGGTTTTACAAGTTTGTGTTACTTCCATTTTTGTGTTGGAAGGACAGGGAACTCTCGCCTTCTTCTCCCCTACCCATATTTGCCTCAAACCCTAGTAGGATTTCACCTTCCAAAAGAAAGAGAATCTTCGTTGGAGGCATTGAGATTTTCCTTTTTCCATAGTAATACAAGGGGGGGGCCTTTCACTATATGATGTAGGTCCTAACATGTTACAGTAATCCCCATCAGGAAGAAACCATCCCTCCATCGAGGAAGAAACCATCACGCCCCTCTAATTTCATAAAGAACCGTAGCACTCAAGAGAAAGAGAGCAATTACAAATTAAAAATAAGAGTTGGACATATGTCACTGTATTTATTTCCACAATAGCCTCACTATGTTATTGGATTTATCCCTAATAAGAGTTGGAAATATGTCTTCCTTGTTGCTACAAAAATCTTCATGTGCCTAATTAAGACCAAACACAATGTTAAAAGTCATCTCCAAGAAAAATATGAAATTATGATGTTCTACTTCATAATTATGGTAGTAAATTCCGTATAGAGGATCCTCATATAAATTTCCATTGACAATGAGTTGACAAAGACTCCCCTTCTTAGGGTTCTATTCAGTTCTATTCTTTCAATCCTTAAATGTTATGCTCACCACCTCCATCAATATCTATTTTGTGTTGCACAAAACTATAGTATTCAAGATCTTGATCCTCTTGGATTAGAGAAACTTTATCCATAACAATCAAAGGGATGTGCTCCATAATTTCTTTTAAGTTACCAATTGTTGTTTTTGAAAGATCATTTCCATGATTACTTAATTGATCCTTAAAATAATTCACAAATTCATACCATCCCCCTATGTTATTTTTTGTCAAATTTTTCTACCATATCTTGACATATCCTTCCAATGAGTGCACAAATAACTTCATGAATACATATTCATGCTCAATCCCAATATCTTCCATCAATGAAGGAAAAAATTCCTAGTGTTTCTCAACATATATAGGATTATAACAATGAAGCTTTGGAATGTGAAATAAGTAGTGGGTTTGGATACCTTGGAATGCCTATAAAATCCATGGGACAATATGATTCCAGGGTCTCTTCCTTGTGAACATGATCAAGTGAAGAATGTCACAACATTGAAATAGCCTTTGACAAGTCCATCACCATTAGAATAACATGCCTTTGTAGTCTCAGAAGTTTCTCTCTTATGTTCAACATAATGAAGAGAAAATGATGTCATCCTTGTCCCCTTATCTTCAAGAGACTATCTTTTATTAGGATAAATTTTGTATTGAACATCACTTTACTATTTTGAAGTGTTAGTAGTTGCAGTGGTTTTTTTCTTCCAAACATATAATTTGTATCACCCTTGGACTAATGTTGAAGGCATATAACAAATCAAACTTTGAACATTGACATTTATTTTCATGCCTATTAGCACTGGTTTCATATATTGGGTCAACATGAAGATGTAATGCCTCACTATATATACAAGTTTGTTGGTCTTCTTCACATTCCATGTGCTCAACATTAGATAACTTGATGGAAGGGAAAGGGACATTGTGATTATCACATACTATATTTCCTACAAGCTCCAAAGACCCCATGGAAAATTTGACACTTAATAATAAGAAAAGAAAAGTCGACACTTATAATTTTTCTATCCTCGCTCCATTTGTAGATTTATTCAAAATCCCTTGAAAATTGGTGAATTACTTCTATCATTCGATCTATACCTCGATGTATTACATGCAATGATTGGGGATTAAAAGTCCTCACTTTCTCAAATATATGTGAGGGTCACAAAAATGTATCACATTCTTCTTCACTATGAGAAGCTTCAGAGGATATACATCAATAAGTTCAAAAATCTTTCTAGTCCAATCCCAAATCATCGATATTTTTAATAAATACAATAGATCAATCCCTTATTTCCTTAATTCCTTTAATAGTTATTGCAGAGATGTTATGACACTATATTTTCCATAAATACAACAAATTGATCTCTCACTTTCTTAAGTCTTTTATTTATTGTTGATAGTATATGTTTGTTCATCTTCTCTATATTTTCAACTATTTCATTGAGCATGCTAGATATGACATGGATGATAAGCACCATTGATCTATGGGAGAGGTACTCCCAACGTGGAGTCAACATTAGAAAGTTTCAAAACTTTCTATAAATATTTAATTTGCTACATGTGTGGAGTTACCATGTGAGACCTTCAAATGCCTTTCATACCATTTCTTTATCTCACCCTCAATACAAGAAAATGGAAACTAATGATTCAAAGAAATAGGACTTCCCAACACCATGCTATACCGGATCTATTGAATCCAGGGAATCAAAATTTTTTCCTGGTAACAATGTCATTCGTCATCTCCCAAAATTTCACTTTGAAATATGAAGTCCCACATAAAAATCAAGAAAAGCTCGATTCTACTCAAGAGTGCTCACTACCACCACAAAAAATGTCCTCACAATTTAGATTCGGTGCATTTTCATCTCAATTGGGGTATCCCATATCTTATATTAAATGAGACTTGATCCATATAAATTTGTAGTTAAGCTCTATGTATATAATTGAAATGAAAATAAATGTTGGTTGAATCTGTTGGCAAATATTGAACAAGCAGCGAATGCGTGTTGATAGTTGTTGTCATTGATGGCAAATTTGCAGACAGCGAATGGTTGTTGTCATTGATGGGTTTGTATCAGTTAGATTGCAACAAGATCATGGTTTAATCGTAACCGTTGAATCCAAAATGAATCCAGACTGTAGTTTACAGCCCTTGTCGAAGAAAGGATCTGAGCCGACAGATCGGAAGCAGACACCTGTCAGCCGTCAGATCTGCAGAAGCTACGAGGGAGATAAGCGTGGCAGCGATCAGGCACCACAGGGAGAAGCTCGACAGGAGGCTTCATTGGAGAATCGGGGATCGGGACTTTGAAATGTCCAATTCACTTGACAACGAAAACCCCGAAATCGCGATATGCAATTTCGCGATTTAATCCCAGCCGTTAAAGAAAGAATGAGATCTGGACCATTGATTTCCTTCATCGGAGAATCGGGGATCGGAGGATCGGGAATTCCGTAGGCATGTGCATGGTGACATAGAAAATGTTGAAACCCCGATGAGAGGCTTGACCGAGGTCATGTGTTGACGGTCATATGGGCCAAGGCCTATAGCCAGCAAGGCTAGCGCATGGAAAGGGGCGCATCGGCATCGGGTATCGGAACTTAGAAATGACAAAGTCACTTGACATTAGGAGTGTTGACTTCGTGATATGTGAAATCATGATGTAATCTGAGCTGTCAGATCAGGCTTTGATCTAGACCATTGATTCTAGATCTTATCGAAGTTCTGGGGATCGCGAATTCAAAGCAAGAACACAATGCAACAAAAACTCTAATTTCACGACATGCGAAATGGCGACTGAATCTGGACCGTCAGATATAGAATTGATCAGGACCATTGATCACAGCCTGTATCAGAGTTTCGAGGATCGCGAATCAAAAAGGGCAAGAACACAATGCAACAAGCATCTCGATTTCGCGATATGCGAAATCGTGAAAGCACCTTCCACATAAAGCCTTGGCCACAGCCCTTGGTCACGGGAAGAGAAGGAGTCAGTCTAGAGAAGATCCATTTCGAAGTTTCGGAGATCGCGATGTGAAAGTGTCGAGACACCTCGGCAAAGAAAATGCCGAAAAACCGAAACCCAATTTAAAAGGCAAGAATAATATAGATTATCCAATGGTGAGGATAAAGCTTGAATTGATCGGAGGGTTACTGTTCTTCCACGCACACTTAACACTTTCAGTTACAAATCTATTAGTAAAACTCATGATTGCAAATTAGTTGTCGATCATTTTGCGTTTCGGTTGGCTGGACAGTTGTCGTCATTTTTCCCAAGGAGTTGGGAAGTTGAAATGTTGTGCCCGTGTGTATAAAAGTAGACGAAACAGACTGTGTCGGGTTGGCGGTTCTAGATGGAAAAAGAATAAAATAGTAAGAAAGAGATGTGTGGTGTGACATTTGAAATGAGGTACAGAATGAGATCAAATGAAGATTAGAACGATAGAAGCAAAGCAGAATGATAGAGCAGAGCATAAGCAGAGCAGAACGATAGAGCAAGCAAAAGAAGAGCAGAATGACAGAACAATGTGATGCAGAGGAGACTTGCTGGATGGACAGAGAAAGAGAAGAATTACAGAACAGAAAAAGAATGGTAAGAAGTGATTTATTTGCATAAATTGTATGTGTATTCATCCTTTAATTTTTTAGGGAGGTTGGGAGGTGCTCGGGAGGATTGTTGTCCTCAGAGGTTCAA
>JASDQU010099874.1:609697-747663 GCA_032191745.1 Picea mariana
GTAGTCGGTGTGTCCAACAATTGGTATCAGAGTGGACCTTCACTACAAGCCTTAACAAGCTTGAAGGAGTTCCATAGACACACAAATGGATGATGAAATACCAATCCTTGATGAGGAAAAATATTATACTTGGAGAAAAGAGATGAGAGTGTATTTGAAGACAATGGGAGAAACTATTTGGAAGGCATCCATTAGTGGATCAGTTTCGTTGAAGAACAAGTCAAAGTTTGCAGCTCAAAGGGAAGGAAAGAAGAGTGATGCATTGGCTCTTAAGACCATTCTTAGTGGACTCTCAAGCCCTATCAAAGAAAGCATGGAACAATGCACTTCTGCCAAGGATCTATGTCTAAAGCTAGAGGAGACATATCAAAGCAAGAAGGATAAGGAAGATATTGAAGACCACTCCATCAAGATTATCAAAGGCAAAGAATCTTCAAAAACCCTTGATTGTATTATTTCTAAATGTGATATTGAAAACATTGCAAATGAAGACAAAGAATCAAGTGATAATGTTGGCAAAAAGGAAGCTCTTGAAGATACTTCAAATAAAGGTAAAGAATCTAGGAAGCTCTTGAATATACTCCAAATAAAGGTAAAGAATATCCAAAGGCTCTTGATTGCGATGTTTCAAAATGTGATGATGTTGAATTTTTCTCAAGTGAAGAGGATGATCTAGAAATTTTTTGTGTAAATTTTGATGGAAATTATCCCATGGAAAGAATAGAAGAAGATCTATTAGAACTTCAAAAAGAAGATGAAGAGGGTTTATATAGATATAGAAGTGATCATTTTTATACACACTATAACTATCTTTCGGATAACACTAAGAAGTTTCTCAGGAGGAGTCTAAGGCACATATTGAAATTAAAGGAAATGCTCAAGGAACAAGAAGAGACCAATAAGACTCAATTAGAAGAAAAGGAAGAAGAGATCACAAGACTAAAGAATGGAAAAGAAGATATAAATGTAGATGATGATATTAGCAAAAGTTTTGAAACCATTGTCCATATCAAGACCCAAATTGAAGAATCCAAAAGAATAGAGGAACTATTTAAGAATCAAATAAATGAAAAGGAAGAGCCATGTTGTAAGTTAGAAGCTGAAATTGTTGACCTTAGAAAGAAGGTAGAAAAGTCAAACAAATTCTTGAATAGCTCACGAATATTGGATGAGATCTTGGAAAGTCAAAGATCACCATGTGATAAATCAAGACTTGGATACAAAGAAGAAGCTAAACATGCTAAATCAAGCACCTCAAAGAAGCATGAGGTAAGTCCATCAAAGAAGGAAGACAATGTTGCAAAACAACCATCTATACAAGGCAAAGAAAATTTCAAAAGAACAAAGCAAGGAAGACATCAAGAAGTTATTCTTGGGACACCAAAGCAAAGGCATGAAAGTATTTTTCATGGGCATTGTTATTCATGTAATGGATATGGTCACAAATCTTTTGAATGTAGATCTTTTGAAAGGAGATATAATGGAAGATTTTATAACACCATGAGGTGTTGGATATGTGATCAAGTAGGACACATTGTTGTTCATTGTAACACCATGTGATGCTACAGCTGTAGTTGATTTCACCACAAATACCAGGAGTGTTGGAACACAAGAAAAAAGTCCATGATGAGGACTTCACATAGCATGGCTAGAAGAAGGAATTAAGTAAGGAAGGGAGAAATATTTGAAAAGATGGATGCTCATAGCTCAAGTTCTGAGGAGCAGGGACATCTACAGAAATGGGTGAAGAAGACAGAGCAGCTAGAACAAAATGAAATATTGAAGGGAAGTTCAAAAATTTCATCTACTGAGGCATATGCGGGTGACAGTTGTATCAGTCGTGTACATACGCAGGTTGACCTTGTATAGGTCGCGTACATACACGAGATGTCTGTGTAACAGGTCGCGTATATGTGGTGAATCCTAAGGAAAAGGGCTATGCACAGGGATTGCAGTTTGATGTGATGGTATAACTCTGTGATGCAGGGTCTGACATGTTTTATTGCAGTTTCTCGCACTGTTTGTTTCATGTTTTCATTCTTCTTTATTGGATTATGTAAGGTGATTATGTAAAATAAAATTGTGGGTGCATGGCACTAACCCATGAGTATGGATTGATGCATTTTTTGTTGAAGAACAATGTTGGTTATGACAATGAAGTTATGACACCTTGGTTATGTGATATATCTTGATGATGTATTGGAAGCTTACTTGTTGAAAACCTTGATGCATGCATTTAGAATATGGATGGGATACACATTGGGACATGTGGTTGGTGAGTTGATGAGGTGATCATGTTGTACATCATTGATGATTCATATCTTGATCTATAATTGATACATTTTTGGTAAACTCATAGATGGCATATGCTTGATGATACTACACCATTGGTACTACTTGATCAGCACAACAATTGGTATTTTTTTAAGATACATGATTGTGGCACTTGGTTCATGATGGAGACATATCATGAATGATATGACATGTGATTGGAATATTGGTAGATGCACATGATTGACATATTGGTAGATGCACATGGTTGGCATATTGGTAGAGGCATATGATTGATACATTACATGGATGATATATTTTGGCACATTGCATGATGTTGATGCACATGGTTGATGTACATAGGTGTTTTGTGTGATGAGCACACATTTTTTGTACAGGATGTACTTGGTATATATTTTTCTCATGATTCTTTATTTCATTGTTGACATATCTTTTGCTTCATGATGCTTGGTATGGGATGAGTTTGATGCATGAAAAGGTCCAAGGATCGTTATATGGTAGCACATTGTTCATATTGCATAGAATATAGGGGATACATAGCCATAGGGGGAGTCATTTTTATTCCCATGACTCTAGGAGGAGATATTTATCAGATGCATACCTAGAAAAGAGCCCTATATTTGAAGAAAGAACACAAAAGCATAATTCCAGGGGGAGCGATGGTCACAGGGGAGTATGTTCAATATATATTCAGCATTAAATAAAAGTGATATCCCTTGTTCAAAATGGGAGAGATTATTCAGAGGAAGATCAAAGGCACTCAGACAGGGGGAGCAGCCCCAAGAGGGAAATGGCCCTTTACCATTGATGTCAAAGGGGGAGAGATAGTCACATTGATGTGATTGATGATTATTGATTGAGAGAGATAGTCACATTTTGGAGATATAGTCACATTGACTATTGATGTAGAGCATTCCTTATCTACATGTTAACATCAATAATTGGTAATTGGTGTTGACATCAATATTGGTATTTCCATCAATGCCAAAGGGGGAGATTTTTGGATCATGTTGTCATTGATGCCAATGGTTTGATTGATTGATGAAAAGTGATTGATTGATGCCAAAGGATTGATTGATTGATGATTTGTGTAATGTAATATGTATTTTCCTTGATGATAATGCATATATGAAGATGGATCAATGAGTTGTCATTGATATGATGAAGATGGATCAATGCGTTCATTGATACATGATGAAGATGGATCGATGTGGTTTCATTGGTATATGATGAATTGTTGAAAAAATGTATATATGACTCATTATTGTCTTATCATGATTGAATGGATGAACTCCAAATTGGTCCCCTTATGGTGAAAGCCCTCACAGGAAGACGCTTTGCGGATTGAGTTATCCTAGAAGAATGGTTGGAGGACCCATGTTCTCATTATTGTCTTATCATGATTGATAAGGTGAAAAAATGGATGAACTCCAAAGTGGTCCCCTTATGGTGAAATCCCTCACAAGAAGACACTTTGTGGATTGAGTTATCCTAGAAGAATGGTTGGAGGACCCATGCTTGTATGTGGAATAATGAGATGAAGATAAAGGAAATTGTTGGTGAAACTATCCTAGATGGATAGTGCTTGTCATGCCATTTCCGGTGGTATGTGGAATGTCACATAACTCCTCATGGTTTGAGAGTTATAGCCTTAAAAAGATGAAGGACCCCCACATGAAGGCTTGAAGCCCCCAAGGTCAAAAACGTCAAAGTGACCTAAAAGAAGAAATCATTATTTAAATGATAAAGTAAAGTAACAAAGTCAAGGTGGATTATTTAAATAATAAAGATAAGTGACAAAATTAAGAAATGATAAAGTAAGGTGACAAAATCAAGAAGGAATATTTAAATGATAAAGTATTGGAGAACTTTCTATTTATGGAAAGTGGTTAACCCTAAAATAAGGAAAATAGGTTAAGTGACCTTGAAATGGGTTAATATTATTTAAATGATAAATTAAAGTGACAAAGTCAAGGTGGATTATTTAAATAATAAAGATAAGTGACAAAATCAAGAAATGATAAAGTAAGGTGACAAAATCAAGAAGGAATATTTAAATGATAATGTATTGGAGAACTTTCTATTTATGGAAAGTGGTTAACCCTAAAATAAGGAAAATAGGTTAAGTGACCTAGAAATGGGTTAAGTGACCTAAAAATGGGTTAAGTGACCTAGAGGATGAAAGTATAAATAAGATAGAAATGGTCTCTTGTAGATCATCATTTTTGTGGATCAATAGAGAGCTTCTTGTGAGAATATCTTTTGGAGTATTGATGGAGAACTTCTTGTGAAAGATTCTTGAGCATTTTTGTGTGGAACACTTGAGAATATTGAAGATATATAGGTGAATGAGGTAACCAAAGGATATATAAGCCTAATTTTAGAGGGAAGTTGAAGAAAAGAGGGTCGAAATTTAAGGGAGGATAAATTATTTTCATGATGCTTTCTAAGGTATGTTATTTACAGGTCATCTCACCATTTTCGTAATAACTTTATTTATATAATGATTCAAACTGTGATATTGATATTCCATTGAGGAAACATATCCAAGTATCTGTGGTAAAAAATTCATCTTGTGGGTCGTTGTATTTTTGGAGATACACTCCGTGGAAAACAGGGTTTGTGGCTAGTCCTGAAACTAATCTAAAATAGGTGTTTCGGGTAAAAACGTCATAACTTATTCATAACAGATCCAAATTCAGTGAGAATAGTTTTTTTTGTTATATTACATTATGTAGTATGTTTTCTAATAGTTTCAAATTGATTCAACAAATATTCTATGCGGGGCATGCTCTACAAGGTCACTCTCTAGAATAAGCCAGAATTCAGCAAGGTATGTCATTTTTGCTATAACTCCTTTTATGAGAGGTTATAAGTAGTGAAACCTTTAGGAATTTCATTAAACAAACTGAAGAACATTATGTATCAGTTTCATATCTTTATTCATTGCAGGTGCAAAGTTATGATTATTTCAAGCTAGGGTTGTTGACTAATCCAAAACTAGTCATGGTTGAGACAAGCAGTTGATGAGTTGGCACATACATGAGGTGTATAGTTGTTGATGTTGGTACATATTGATGAGTAATTTTTTATGAGTAGTTTAAATATGATTGGTATATACTTGGTACATGGTTGGATGCACTTGTTTATGGTACAAGTTGATTATGGGTTGTTTGGCACAGGTTGGTGCATGGTTGATGCATTTGTTTATGGTACAGATTGATATCTATTGAGGATTGTTGCCTCATCTCAGTTTGTGTTGAGGGTGTAAGTTGAGTCTTACATTATAGATCTGGTTCTCTTGTAGAGTTTTACTCTATTCAATTGTTGTTGAAAAACCCCAAGGATTGTAGTCCATAATAAAAAGAAAATTGTACATACATCTTGTGTTCTTTGTGTTCCTTGTGGTGATGACTTGTTGATGATATGTGTTGACATTTAACTGGTTATAAATGACAGCAATGAGTAATTAGTTAATGGTGATTGTTAACTAAGGATTTTTGTGAAAAATATCCCTACACTGTTCCCCCCCCCCCCCCCCTCTCAGTGTAGTCGGTGTGTCCAACAACAACTATGCAACTTTATGCAAATTATGTAACTTTATGAAACTATGCAACTTTATGCAATTATATGCAACTCGAATTTTACAACTTTATGCAACTTTATGCAACTTTATGAAACTTTATGAAATTTATGCAACTTTATGCAACTTATGCAACTTTATGCAACTCGACTTTTACAACTTTATTCAACTTTATCCAACTATGCAACTTTATGCAACTCGACTTTTACAAATTGAGTTCAACAACTCATTCATCTTGAATCGTATACATGGAAATTCAAATTTATTCATGGTGGATAGTGTTACACGTGTCAACGCACTAGATAAATACATTTACATCATTTGCAATATCAGGAAGATTGTTTGTTTCTATCTCATAGGAATTTTATGTTCAACCTAACTTTTGCTAGATGCCTTGACTTTTGCTAATGGCTCACAAGGCTTGACTAGGCTCATAAAAGTTGTACATTCCCCCTGACTTTTTCACTAGTATGTCTATTCTCACAGAGGTTGTACTTTCCCCCTGATGTTTGCACTAGATTATCTATGCTCACAGAGGTTGTACGTTCCCCCTGACTTTTGCATTAGACTTACATATTGACTTTTGTCTTAGACTTACAAAGCTTTTGCCTTTGTCTTAGATAGACTCACAAGATCATATAGCATATCGTTTGTCCTGAATTTGGGTTTGACTCACAGAGGTTGTACTTTCCCCGTGTCTTTTTTCAATACCTCACAAGACTGGTTGATTCTCCAAATCTTCCTGGCTAGACTCAAGGTGGCCCATATGGCCTCTCATTGGAGAATGACTGTCAATGTTGCCAAATTTAACAGCCTCATCCCATATCATCCCTTGAAAACATCCATCTCTATGCCATTGGTTATGACCTATCTTATTGTTGACATTCCATTCAATACTACTCTATGCTAAAATGCCTTAAGGAGAGGAAAGTTCAAGGGTAGATATAGGAGCGAGTGTGGAAGTGGAAGATGCAGAACATTTACAAAAAACCATAAAAATATACTATGTCATTTTTGGGGCTAACACGTCCCAAATTATCATGAAGAAAAAAGTCAAACAATATGCCCAAATCACAACTTATCAATTGGAGTACATGTATTTTTTTGTGACAAATGGACTACATAAGTTTTGGTTGGATGATCTATTTGAGGTGATTCAAAAATATTGGAAAGAGGAAATATGGTAGAATACAACGATACAAATTTTGAAACCATTTGGGATAAAAAAAAGTTGGCATTTATCATATTTCAACTCAATGGATATAAGCAATATAAGGAATATGTTTCATTAAATGACACCATCCTCTAGGTAGCAGGTATACCTCATTTTTAATTATGTTTTTTCAAGAGTCTATTGATTTCATTTCGATATTAATGGTTTCAATATTTTTGTTGCGGGTTGTTGATCGAGGCAAGTCCTAGATGTATGAGATGATGCCATCGTCGAGGTAGAAGGTATACCCCATTGTAAATTGTACAAATTAAATATAAGTAATGTGTTTTTTTAATTATGTTATTTCGAGAGTCTATTGGTCTCATTTTAATATTAATGTTTTCAATATTTTTGTTGTTGGTTGCGCTTGATCGGGGAAAGTCCTTGTTAGATCATGGGACACCATAATTGACCCAGCCGTATAACCCATAGAAATTGTACAAATTAAATATGTTTTTTTATTACGTTTTTTTATGAGTTTATTGGTTTAATTTCGATATTAATGTTTTCAATGTTTTGTTGCAGGCTGCACCTGATCAGGGCAAGCCCCCGATATATTAGAGGACACCATCCTCGGCCCAGTTGGTATAACCCATAGTAATTGTACAAATTAAATGTGTTGTATTATTACATTTTTATTATAAGTCTATTGGTTTCATTTTTATATTAATTTTTTCTATATTTTTGTTGCAAGCTACGTATCCATTAGCAGAGAAATCCATAGAAATGGATGTGGATGAGCTAATGTGTGATGATGACATCACATCATCACTTAACCCCTTTCAGATGCTAAAAAAGTCCGTAAAAGAAATATAGAAATCCTTCGTTTGGTATTCATTCAGCTGCAAACATAGGAGATTAGAGAAAAGATTGAGCGTTTGACAATGAGAGCTCAGTCGTTGAATGTAAGATGAGGTATATTTAATTAGAAGACAAATTCATTTATGGTTTAATATTTTCTACTTGTATATGTCATGAACTAAAATATGGTTTGTTTTTACAAGTGTATTTGTGTCCACCTAATCCTCATGAGGGGCATGTTGCTACTATTGATGTTACTGATGAGTCTTCACATCGCGAGCATCTAACCCCACGTGCATCTGAAAATGTGTTTTTTTTGTCGACTAAACAGTCGGAAACAGATAGTAGGACACACCATAGGGAATATGTGGGTGCACCCTCTAGATCTTGACTCATGGCAGATCATAAAAAACATGGTTAGGGGGTCTATGCAGCAAAGAGTAGTATTGATATTGCTCAAGCAACATTTCCTGGATCTTCCCGTGTTATTAGCACGGGAACAATACAGACCACAATTTTGGTGGACGAAAATCTTGTTCCCATAAAGATAGAGAAGATCCCAGGTATTTAAAAAAAAAATTAACTATTATATATAATCTGATTGAAATTTACTCATAGATCATTCTTTTAAAACTAATGATGACATGATCATTTTGCAGGAAATGATGTTTGTTTTAAACATCTAAATGATTGGTCACTGGAGATATTTGGGCCCACCATCCACACAGGGTGGGATAAACAAAGCAAAAATTTTAAAGATGAGCTCATTAATTGTCTTATTGGGTTGTTCGGTGTTGAGACCTTCCACCGAGTGGAGGTCCTCAAGAAAGTCGGCCAACATATGAAGATTATGAGGGACCATTATAGGGTTCATCTAGAAACAAACCCTAGGTATGAGCACCCTCCAATGATTCCAATAAGGGAGTGGAAAGCCCTGGTAGATGATGGAAGGGAGAGGGATTTAAGAACAAAGGGAAATCTACCACTGAGCACAGGAAGGTATGCAATCTTTGAACAATGTAATTATATGCTTATTATTCTTTATTTTTACATGAAATTTGCAACATCTAACATATTTCAAACTTTTCATAGGCTTCCAGACACATCAAAGGCAACAAAGGCCATACTAGAAAAGCATGACCAACACAAGCTTGGGCCTGGTGGTTATTCAAATCTAGTGGCACGAATTGTAAGTATAAATAACTCAAATATTGTATCCAAATAATAAATTGCATATAAATTTGTTTTTATTTCACCATAAAAGATAAATTGATGATCTTATGCAAAATTGCAAGTCGATCAATTCAACGAAGTGCCAACAAAAAATGACTTGAGGCTTGGCTTCTAGCACAGCTTTGCAACTGTTGTTGAAAGCCGAAAAAGCTTTGGCATTGGGCCAACAAAGTCTTCTAGTGATCCACCATGTCCGTAGGTAAATAAAATCAACAAAGTTTATTTAAGATTGATTACTTGTGCAGTCTATTCATTATTAATTTTTCCCATAAATATTGAGTCTCTTTGTTTTAAGAAGGAAAGCCACAATACACATAATTCCCAAGATGGAGAACGGTTGACCAATGAAGGTCATGTTGTGCATCCAGGTAATGGATGTATTCATGTGCTTCCAACAAATTAGTATGAATTACAGTTGAAAATATTTAATTGCAAATAGGGTATTAATTTGAATCTTTGATGTTTCAACTCCAGATCATGCATAGGGTCATCATGTACAAGATGAGGCAGGTAGACAAGGAGATGAAGTACATGATGTGGCCTCGTCGGGTAAAGAGAAACACTCTAATGTTGTTTTTATTAATGAAATACTTGTAATGATATAAACAAAACATATCAATTTAACATTTCTTCATTATTGTAGTAGATCCTAGCACCTTACAACAACATCCACGTCATGAGTACACAACCCGAAAAACAATAAGACAAGCTACAGAGGCAACCAGAAGAACTGATAAAGATGTTGTAGAAGATGATCAGTTGATTTATGAATTTTTGAAAAGAAAAAAGCCAAAAAAGAAGTGATTGTAATAACATTATGACATATTATTTTTTATAATATAAACTAATGTCATGAAATATTTTTTTCCTACGAATGAATGAATCAATTTTATAAGTACTTAATGAATGAATGTCACATGTTTCTTTATGACGAAAAACACATATTTGCACATAAATTCATTTATTTTCAAGTACATGCATTGGGTATGGGGAATTGAGAGTGATGTGAGGGGGGGAGGGGCCATATGAGCTTACACCTTCATGTGGTTGGCCCTATTCAATAGAGAATATTAAACTATTCTCAAAATAAAGAGAAGATCAATAAGGCAATGCTCTTTATTCTTATGTATTATATATTCGTGTAAATTTTGAAATGCGTGTTTATTTCTTAAATTCTTTATCATATATTTAACATTTCATGGTTCGTTGATTTATACAGGACTTCACACTAGGAATTGCAATTGATCATTGATCATTGAATACTCATGAATCTGTCTTTTTATATGATGTTTTTGTTTATATTATGGTAGCTACGGGAGGTAGTTACCTCCACGTGTAACCCTGACGAGAATAGAATATTCCGGGAAGCAAGTAAAGTTTTGGATATAACCCTAGAAGAGATATCGGCTAAAGGAAATAATTAATACTAAGTAATTAGGACCCAGAATGAGAAGTCGGCTCAGGTAGTCTTGTAGAAGCAGTATAAATACAGGAGGCCAGTCTTCATTTTAGCCAGACTTCTCAGAATTACAAAAATACACTTGTGTGCACTGCAGAAGGCCAGTTTGTGTGCAAGTCTTGGGAGGAGTTGTTGTCACCAGTCGTGCAATCTATATTCTCGATTTTTCTGGGTTGCACTCTCTAATCAGTATTGGTTATTCTTGCTTGCTGCACTATCCCTGGAGAGAGGTGTGCCATATTTTTTGGCTATTAATCCTAGGGTTTGCTTCTAGAATAATTCTCTGTCAAGGTTAAGGTGCTTGGGGGTGGCTTTGGCCTATGGTTGGGTGACAATATTGATATATTGTCTATGGCTAAACGTTAACATCCATTAATTTCTAATAGGTTATGGGCCCACACTATCTTCGAATAGTCTAACCACTGGAAGATAGATTGGGAGGATTTTCTCAGTTGCAGTTGCAGTTGCAGCTAGTTTTTGTTGCAACAACGAAACCCTAACCCTCTCGTTGAGGCACCTTAAGTGAAGAGATTGACCTAATTTCTGGATAGCGTAGTGTGCCCTAGCCTAGCACATCTCTTGGTACTCTCAGCAAGCTAAGACGTCAAGTTTGAGTTTTTGGTCAAATCAAGGGTTGACCAAGTCAAAGCAGTTATGACTTACTCTATGAAGTCATAAAACAAGTTAGAGGGGGATTATAACTTCAGAGCGTGGAAGACAAGGATTGACCTCATCCTTTCCAAGAATAAAGTGTTGGACATCGTGAAAGGAAATATTGTGGAATCACAATTCGAAGAAGTAAAGGAAAAGGAACCTTAGAACATTGCAGTTATGGAGAAGTTCAAACACAATGACATCAATGCCATGAGTATCATAGTGGATTCTATAAAAGACCACTTGGTACCCTACATCTCCCATCTTGACTCATCTAAGAAGATGTATGATTCCCTAACAAACCTCTTCTCAGTCAGAAACATTGGGTAGGTAATGAGTCTGAAGAATGAGCTCTGTGACATGAAAATGAATGATGATGACAACATAGCATCATACTTTGTGAGAATATCTCAGTTAAGAGAACAACTACAAGTTATTGAAGAGATTATTTTAGAGAAGGAACTGGTAAATATAGTACTCAATGGTCTTCCCAAGACATGGGATGCATTTTCCGCAAGCATGAACACAAGGAAGGAGTATCCTACATTTGAATAACTTTGGACTTGTTGTGCACAAGAAGAATCAAGGATTAGCATAAAAGAGAAGCCCCAAAAGGAATACGATGATCAAGCCTTCACAACAAGGTTCAATAATTTCAGGAGTAAAAGGAAGTTTGGGTCAAAGAAGAAGCCAAATCAAGAGAAAGATATGTCAAAAATACAATGCTTCAACTGTCAAAAATATGATCACTACAAGAATCATTGTCCCAAGATAAAGAAAAGGAAGGAAACACATGAAGCATCAGTTGTCAAACAAAGGGAACCTTCAAAGAAGGCCAAGCAGGATAAAACAGACTTCTTCTTCTAAGACAAGGTAACAATATTCTTCATAGTTCTTGTACATACCATGTTTACATAGTTTTCTATACGTATCTTGCATATCTATTTTCTAGAAGATAAAGATGTTCAAAGAGAAACAATACCTATGGAAGAAAAACAAGATAAGGATTTCTATCACAATGACTACAAGTCAAGCAATACACATGAAAAGATGAAGTACATCAACAACCCCTGGTAACAATCCATGTGGAAGCTATCAACATAAATAACAATTGCAAGATAAGCTGAAATCAGAAGAAACCTAGAAGAAGTAAAAACCGAAAGAAGCCAACAATCAAAAGGAAAAGACTTGTGACACTTTGCAGAAGGCAATAAGGATGCAAACGGAAGCGTGGACTCTCTTAGTTGGAGGGAACCGACTATATAATTCCAAAAGAAGAGCATGCATTCATGCATGAAGCAAGAATTAGGAGGGAGGTAATCCTAAATAATATGATCCATCAAGGATTATGAAGTATCTATCCATGTTCTCATCAATGGTAGCAACCATGAAAAGCATCATGTGTTCAGTTTGACCTTAGAAGAAGTCTTCTTCGAAAAGAAGCCTTAAATTATCCCAGTTTTCCATCCACATCCATGATCCTATGATGAAAGGAAGAAGTTGGAATCTTTAGGGCATGGAATTTATAGAAAACTCCATGGCCCCCAGAGCTAAAGAGAAACATGAGGAAGAGCATGAAGATTCCAAGAGAGAAAGAAAAGCCAGAACAACTAGTCATTATATCAAGAATCACAAGACTACCATCTTGGTTTGAACCCTCGAGAAGAAATCAAGCAAAAGAAACAAAAGTTGCGATGAAGAACAATGTTTGAAAGACTTATGAATAGATGCATTACGAGATTCTGAACTAGAGGTTCTCCCAAATGGAGGGAGAAGACTATGATGATTCCTTGTTCCAGTAAACCAGACATACCTCTACATGAGCCATTATATCTTCTGCAATATCCATGGGTTGGATTTTACATCAGATGAATGTAAGGAATGTTCTCCTCAACAGAGTAATTGAACAAGAATTGTATGTAGAGAAACCTCAAGGTTTTGAGGTCTACCAGAAAGAGACTCTTGTATGCAAATGGAAGAATATATTGTATGGATTCAAACAACTTGGTGCAGAGACTCCAATGCACAACAGAAGTGTGGTGAAAAATTTCTATAATATAAATATTGTATCAGAATGGTTACTCAAAACTCTAGAATGATGGATTTCCAATCCATGATAAGCTTTCATGATGACAGAAGAAGTGCCACTTGAATATGTTCCAGTTTGAGCTTTGCCACGATGTTATGAGCTGCAGGAAACAAAAGAACTGAATCCAACTATGATATACTATAATGATCAGAGCCACATGAAGCCTTCAGAGAAAACTGGTGTTCCATAAAGACCGAAGTACATTGAAATCGAGCATTACATTCTCCATGATAAAGTCCAGAAAAGATAAGTGGTTCTCCAATATATCTCCACAGATGAGAAGATAAGAAAATATCTTGGTAAAGACAATGTCCAAGATGAAAGAGTTTGCGTACTCAAGAAACAAGCTAAAGCTCGTGGAGATGACTTCCTTATTGAAAAAGGAAGATATGACTCCTAGGTTGGGAGAGAGCACTGATGTGTTATTGATTTAAAGACAGTCATTTTTCAGTTCAAAAAATGGTCCAAGATGAGCAGTTCCTTCCCAGTTCGGAAAGTGGTTTGAAATTTTTGACGGACAGGCATTTTCCATTTTGAAAAATGGTCCAGATTGAACGGTCATTTTCGTAATGAAAATGGTTTGATGGATTGTCGATGTACCATAGACAGCAATTCCCCTTGTGGCCAGTGTGGGGGGAATGGTCTAGGAAAGTCTCTCTTCTTGGCATTCACTCTCAGTAGTGGTCAAGAATATTGGTCTGCCTTGTCAGACATTCATTCTTTCAAAGCTCATAGTTGTGAGCAGTTTCAAAGAATGGTTTATTTTGGAGGTTGGTGTAGGACAGTCATTTCCTTGGGATATGGTCCGGACAGTCACTCCATAGGGTCAATTCATTCTCTCCAAGTTGCACTTTGGTTAGTGCTAGAGGAATGGCCCAAATAGGTGAATGGTCCAATTTCAGCAATCAGGGACATGCATTCCCTAGGGCAGACTCATTCTCTCCAGGTTGCACTTTGTTTAGTGTCGGAGGAATTGCCCCGTTAGGTGAATGGTTCAGGCTCAGAAATCAGGACAATTATTCTTCTATGCTTAAGAAGAATAGTCTAATAGCTCATGATTGATGTTTTACCTTCTGAGGGTAGATTCTCTTCCAGATCTCACAGATGTGAGTGGAAGAATGGCCCAGATGATTCAGTTTATATCATAACATTGTTTTCTTGTGTAGGTTGATATCAGATGATATGACTTCTATGGAGATTGCATGTCTCTGGACAGTAGATGTATGTTACTGTGCTGGATGTGTTCCACTGGTTGTGACTATGTGTCACTGATTAAGTAGTTGTGTGCTACTTGGTGTGGTAGTGTACCACTAGATTGCAGTTGTGTACTACTATGGATAGACACAGTTGTGTTCTATTGAATGGCATTATTTTGATTGCCTTGTAAACTATCAGTAGTGTTGAAGATGATTAACAGCTAGATGAATGATCAATGTACTAATGGACAGAGATTCTCCAGATGGAAAATGGTCCAGGACATTTATTCTTCTAGGACATATGCCCAAATTAGAAGAATTGTTTTTTTGTATCACTCCTTGCAATGAGTGACTTATTCAGCATCATATATGATTACTCAGATGGCGTATGGTTTCAAGAGATGATGCAATTGATGTTGACAGATGACACCGATAGTGATGATAGTGCTCATGATCTAATCATGAGATAGTCTGTACGAATATGATGATGCTACTGATTCAATGGTATGTTTGTGCTCAAGACCATTGCCTTCAATACCTCCCTATCTAGGAGGGAGTGTTGATATTATGGTATTTGCAGGAGGTATTTACCTCCACGTGTAACCCTGACGAGAATAGAATATTCTGGGAAGCAAGAAAAGTTTTGGATATAACCCTAGAAGAGATGTCAGCTAAAGGATATAATTAATACTAAGTAATTAGAACCCAAAATGAGAAGTCGGCCCAAGCGGTCTAGTAGAAGCAGTATAAATACAGGAGGCCAGTCTTCATTTTAGCCAGACTTCTCAGAATTACAGAAGTACACTTGTGTGCACTGCAGAAGGCTAGTTTGTGCACAAGTCTTGGGAGGATTTGTTGTCACCAGTCCTACAATCTATATTCTTGATTTTTTTGGGTTGTACTCTCTGATCAGTCTTGGTTATTCTTGCTTGGTGCGTTATCCCTGGAGAGAGGTGTGCCATTTTGTTTGGCTACTAAGCCTAGGGTTTGCTTCCAAAATAATTCTCTGTCAAGGTTAAGGTGCTCGAGGGTGGCTTTGGCCTATGGTTGGGTGACAATATTTCTATATTGTCTATGTTTAAACGAGCACATCCATTACTTTCTAACATTTTTAGTTATTTACCTTTAATGTGCATTGCAGTGCTTTAATTCAATTAATATACATAGTTTATTTCATTCATTCATGATTGTATGCATCTTTACCATAATAAACCTAATTCTCACTTTACCCTACCAACCCCTACCTTACCTTGCTCTTACCTTCCAACCCTAACTTGACGTAACCTATCCTAATCATCTTACATACCCTATATTTTCTTGCCCTACCAACCTAACCTAACCTAACCTGCCCTTACTTAGTCTAACTAAACCTAAATTAACTGTGTAGTATATTGTACCCCATGGGCACCATTGATGGTGTGTACCATTTCATGCCAATAGAGAAGCTTACATGGAACTAATATTGTTGGCAAATCGTTTGTTTTGAAACCCATTTTTAACCTCAAAATTCCTCTAATGTAAGTGATTCAAATAAATAACATGTTGCTTACAGATTAGGGAACCGTTTTTACTTTACATCCTTTAATGATAAAAATAATTTGGCACCTTGGAGTGGTGAACCATTCATAGAGTGGGGCCAAAAGAGTTGTTGGCCCTAATCTTTTGTTCTAATTCACAAGGGTCTATGGCATTATCTGCTCAATAAAACTCGATAAGTTGGGTACAAAGAAAACTAAAGATCTCATGTCACAAGGGGATATGGAATTATCTACTCAATAAAACTCGATAAGTTGGATACAAAGAAAACTAAAGATCTCATGTCACAAGGGGCTATGGAATTATCTTCTCAATAAAACTTGATATGTTGGGTTCAAAGAAAACTAAATGTATCATATACATACATTTGAATCTCCACTTTATCTCCATAAGGTAATAGTATCACTATGAAAACCTATTATAGAGCCAAAAAAACACATTCCCTCAATATGAAAGCCTATTATAGAGCCAAAAAAAAAAAACTTTGTGTGGTCCCTCATGATGGGAGGCCCTGTAAAGGATTCTTACAATAGATTCTTCAAAATCTAGTGGGTGACAATGTCAAAGTATTTGTATCGATGTCATGCAAAAATCACAAAACATTTGAAATATCAAAAAATAAAAATAGTGAACTAACCAAAATCACTCCAAGTATCCTCGGGTAGGAGTGTTAAGTTGATATCTTTGGTAAATTACATACCCTTGTAAGGGAACTCTTGGATAATAATAGTTAGTTGCTACTATATCTCAAATTGTTTTCCCGCAAAGTCCCAACCTACCTCACATCCACCAAGGCATGACCTCAAATCCCCCCATTGCACCATCCATGGCTCTTAGGTCCACCTACCTTCATCTCCACATGCAAGTGAATCAACAAAACCATCTCAAAAACGAGCTAATTAGACTTGTGAAAGATAAATGGCTTTGTCCTTGTCACAAGCATTGTCTTGGGTGAGAGTGCACCTAGTGTTGTAAAATTGTCTAGGAATAGTCAAAAATATGCCCATCCATAAATCTCTTCATTAGTGTTAGAAATTTTCCTATTACTCAATGATCACAAGTGACCCCCCTAGCCATCCTAGAAATACAAATCATAATGCATCATCCACCCACCAACTCAATCCTCTTAGTCATGCACTATCCCTCCACCTTCTATGTCCCTAGCCTTTAGACTTGGTCCATCACAATATTTAAGGCCCATTGCCCCTAAAGAGTCATCTTCGGGTATACTACCTCTCCCTGTACCAAAAACCCAATCATAAAATAGATGTCTTGTGTTTTTATCTTCAAACACTACCCTTCAACATCAAAATAGTTGTCAATATTCCACATCCCTATGATGTGTTCTAGAATCTAAGCTTAGTGTGAATCTATGGGATCTAAAATAAATATAGGAGTTTGCATCAACAAAACAAAGTATGTGCCTCATCTACATCACTAGAAACTAACTACCATAAGACCTCATGCTCCTTCTCTCACCACTTATAAGCAATAAAACCTATAAACATCAAAACAATAAAACTTGTCAACATTGTGTGACCATCCAAATTAAATGCCATGTAATTTTATGATGGTGTGCAACCTCAAAAGATATGACCTATGCAATTACCACCAATACGTGGGATATCCACACATCTTTGGCATGATTGTGAAATTGTTCACCCCTAACCCTAATATCTCGTGCTACTTCAAAATTGTTGAAGATTTTTTCATGAATGTATGCACAATTATTGCTTTAATACCTATGTGGTTCATTAGGACCCCCAACATGTAGTTTTATAGGCCCAAATTAAAATTCATCAAAATTGAAAATTGAATAGACAAAATTGTAGATCAAGATAAATGCACTAACCTAGCACAGATGAAATCAAAATTAGATGATCCAACTTACCTATTGTCGTGCTTTGAATATTTTTCAAGTTCGGCCATGTTTTGGTGAGTGGATTTACCCCTATAAGCTCCCTTTTTCTCCCTAATTGAATGGTAATGAACCTCCTTACATGGGTTTCCCTAGTTTATCATGCTTTGCATGTTGGCACCCATGTCATTGTTCCCCATAAAAGTGGGAGTCCTTGTAGTATATGGTTGCATAATGAGCCTTATACCTTGCTCTTAATAGTTGTTAACATTTTCCCAATGGACTCTCAAGCAGTTACACTTTGGTTTATTTCCCTGCTTTGGTTACAAGTCAGCCAGTGGTATTTTTAGGACTGATACATGCTTCCTCAAACTGCTCTTCCTTCGTCATTACGCACTAGAGGAATGCATATGCTCATCTTTATTGAAGAATGGATCCTCTAAACTTGCTACAGGAATGAAACTTAATTTCATGGCTTAATTTATCATATTTTCCAGTTCAAGGATAAAAGAAAAATGCAAGCCCTGTTCTTTTTACATAGGAAACAACCTTCATGATATGCCCGTAGACCGTGGTTTACAAAGAAGAAACACCATTTAAAATATACCATTTTTTGTAGCTTTCACGTGTTCTTATGATGGAAAAGTATAATATAAACTCTATCCACAATCCTCTACCCAACATGCTTGAATAGTTCCTTGACTACTGGCTACTTTGTGAATATTGAGGTAGGACTTAGTCACCAAGGTAGACTTGCTCCAGTGGCTTCTTGATGATTGTATTTATCAGTAGAATAGAATCTCAACATCATTATCTACATACCATCAAATTGTTGGGAAGAAGTTTCAAGGTCCACATGCTACATGAATCATATAAAACTTAGCACCTTCCCATGCGTGACGACACTTGCCTCCCCTAGAATTGAGGTTGAAAATTCAATAGTATTATTTTGAATGTATGAGTCACAGGGTTAATAGTTCTACATCAAAAATTTTTATCTTGAAAATATGTCAACATTTAAAATTGTCTATTGCAGTGTCACCTTTTCCCTTGTACCTTTCCCTTTTCAATATGGGTTAGCAAACATAGAAATTGCTTGACATCATATGATATATATAGGTTTCTTTAGATATCAACAATATAATTTTTAAGCGATTTTCCAGAAAAAAATAATAAATAAATAAATAAAAAATAAATTTATGTCTTTGTCATGTGATGTATAATTATGGTGCACTATTGTCATAGTTTAAATTTTCCTCTCTCTTGTCAAGAAATAATAAGAATGGTGAAAGGATCTCATGAGATAGGGTCAATCATATCATTAACAAGATGATCCATCCATCATGAAGAAGGCATGAAGTGTGGAGTATAATATTTATACCATCCATAAGCATCATTATGTAACCATGAAGCAAAAATAGAAGCATCACCATGGAAACCATTCACATGTGATGAAGATCACACTTGTTAACCCTCATACAATATGAAGAAGGCATTAAGTGTGAAGAGTATACTAGTTATACCATTCATAAGCATCATTATGTAACCATGAAGCAAAAATAGAAGCAGCATCATGGAAACCATTCACATGTGATGAAGATCACACTTGTTAACCCTCATACAATATGAGGGATAACGCCCACAAAAATATTATTTAGTCTCACAAGTAAACATCAAAATATTAAAATGTTCTAACATCCCTTCTTATGTTTTTACATGGGAACACAACATGACATTTCACTAAATTGTGGAGTCACTTGGGAAGTTTGCATTGCACATCACACTCCTTTTTAATGACAACTTTTATTTTCTAAGACCCATCAAGATTTTAAATTTGACAATCTTGGTTTTAGTCTATGGTTGGGTAAAACTTCAAACATGGTCTTCAATGATGTAGGACTTCAACAAAATTTGGCCTTCTTGAATCTGTGCTTGGATATAGTGTTGGTGGATCTCTATGTACTTAGATAAGGCATGGTACACATGATTCTTTCCCAATTGAATATTATTTTGATTGTCACAAAGTGTTGCAGATTGATTTTGATGAATATGCAACCCTTGATTGAGGACACTTAACCAAATTGCATCTTGGGTTGTAATTGTTGCACCCTTGTATTTAGCCTTGGTGGATGGCAAAGAAATAGTAGATTGCTTTGTGTTGCCCCATAGAATTGGACCCAAAAATATCATCAGAAATAGACTTTTCATTTGTATCACCTACCCAATATATATGGAAGTGGACTTGTTAGTATATCATGTAAAAGTAAAAATCACCACCACAAGTATATTGGCTACCATACCAACAACATATGCAATATGAAGCCTAGTGATAGTGAAATTCAAGAAACTTCCAACCAATTGCCTATACAAGGCACTTCCATCATTTTCAGAATTAGACTTAGTAGATAACTCAATTCCAATCTCAAAAAATGTAGGTGTAGATTTATAGTCGTCCATTTGAAATATTTTTATTAAGTCTCTTATCCCCTAGCCTAGGGATAACTAAGGAGATTATGTCTCCAGGCCCACGGGTCCTAGACATGGAGTACTGAGAGCCATATTGACTTGATCTTGGCTTTGGAGGGCCCATCTTTCCTCTTCATCACCTCCATCTTGTCAGCAGCAACGACATCCATCCCATTGGCTTGACCCTTCAACAACAGTGGGTCTTGCTCCATGAGGTAATGAGTCTAGGTATCATGGTATGTGTCACTATGATTCTCAAAACATTTGAATATGTGCATTTAATTCTCTTTTGCTTCATGACATGTGCTTGGATTTTATGCCTTTTGACTTGTCCATACCTGGGGGAATCACAGGATGCCCTCGCAAGTCGGTTCCTTTAGGAGTGAGTTGCCACTGGGTGGATTCATTAAAGGCCATCGTCCATTCCCACCATACTTATCACTTTTCATCATCTTCCCACTCATCCATCCCATGCATTGGTTCGGGCATTAGGTTTTCCAAGCTAGTTAAGGGTTGTACCTTGCCTTGTAGGAAGAAGGGGCTAAATGCCTAGGGGGTAAAAGTAGTTGGCAAAAGATAAAATCCAAAAGAATAAAACCTTCAGATGCTTCTCTCAAGGATCCCAGAAAAATCAATAAAAGGCTTCTCGATAAGAAAAAGGAGGGACCCATAAAATAAATAAACTCAAGACCTAGTTGGAGGATATGGGGTCTCATCATGAGCCATCATATTAGGTCCATGGGCATGTAGTGGTATGACACTTCCATTCAGTTGGTCACCATGCCAGGGTAGTGGCTATTGGTAGCATGGCCAAGAGGAAGGGGATCTCATCATGAGCCAGCCTTCTCATCTCTATGAAATTCTTGTGGGTAACACAGTCACCACTGGTCACCACACCATGGAAATGTCCCCCAACTATTCTCTTGAAAGAAAAAGCAATTAGAAAAAGAGAAAAAAAGGCATTGAATGGGCTAGGAAACATTTTCATCCAGAACAAGGTGTAGCTCATCCTCTTCAGAGGCACCCACAGGCAAGCCCTACATTTCCATGTCATCACTGCACCCCTTGCCCAAACATCCCCTTAACATCTCATACACTTACATGACCGAGATTGGTCTTCACCCAGGGACACCCCACACTTAAGGATAATTATCCCAATAGGACATCCTGAGGTCCTCTCCAAACCTGGCTTGTAGAATAGGATAACGTCTTTGAGCACTTGTCTGGGAAAAGGGGGGTTTTATGCACATGTTTGGGTAAGTTGATGATTAGATGTGATTGACATTTCTATGATCCATGTGACTTATGAGCCCATGTAGGGTGTACTTATTGTTGTTTCAAGGCCACACTCAACAGACATGTACGCATGGGGAGATTATTATTTCGGACCTCCATAGGGCTAAAATTCCACCAGATGGATGTTGAGACCCTAGCCAAGGCCAGACACATACCAAAGGCTTTCACCGGAGAGAGAGGAGGACGTTCCACCAGAGACATCTTGGCAGGCCTGGACCTAGGGGGGTCTTGCCCTCCCACTATGATGTTGGCCTTGGAAGGCCCATGAAATCACCTCTGTGACCCTTGACGTCACCCAGAGTTAGATGGACACGATGGAGGCAATTGTGTGCCAAGCGACACGTGTAGCATGATCCAGAGGACTTGGGAGGCCTAACGTTTTGCTCCTAGAGGCCGACGTTTCACCTAGGACTCCCAACGTCACCCTAGAAGGGCATGACATCACCTCTCTTTCTTGATTTAGGGTTTTATTTATCAAATTTATGTAAAAATGAATTTTCTCATGTAAATTGGTCATGTCGGCGTTTTTTACCTAATTTTGTAAATTAAAGGTCTTTTTCACTGTATAAATAATGGATTTTCCCCTTGTATTTTTTCATCATTCATTCACTCACTAAGTGAGGTCTAAAATTTGGCTCCCTTAATGGTCTTTGGCTGATATTTAAGTGGTGTGCTACTCTTGGAGAAGGCTAATTTTGGTGTTTTTGGCATTTTTCTTGGTGGAAAGTCTTCAACTAGGCCTATTGCTAGATTATTCTTGGTGAATGTAAGTGAATTTATGAAATTCTTCTTTACTTTGAATGGTTATGGTACATTTACTTTGCATTTCCTCCAAGATTATGAAATTGCTAGCTTAAAACCCTTGGAGGTCGAAGCACGTGTTATTGTCCTTGCCTTAACAACTTTTCACCTACTAGATTGTGCTAGAAACCCTACTTTCTTGTAGCATTGTGCTAAGGGCCCTACCATTGTAGCACTCTAGCATCATTTGCTTCATCAAGCCGTCATTTACTTCATCCTTGAGCTAAAGAAGGAGGAAAACCGCTAGGGCCTAGGGTTACCTACTTCCTAGTGGCCATTTTCCTCCTAGGGTTTATTGATTGAAGCCTTGGGTTACCAACACCTCAATCATTGACCTTATTGTCTCTAGCTCTCACATTATCATTTTATTTTATTCAATTTTGCTTCTGCAAAGTGACTCCATTAGCCCTAAAAGGCATTGATTTAGACCTTGAATTTGATTCATTGATGAAACCAACCTTTAAGTCTTTACCTCAAGCAACCTACTAACCTTTCCTAACCCTAGATTAGACTAATTCACTAACCTACTTGCTGATGTTACAAAAGTAAGCTACAGCCAACTATTACAGCAGTAAAAGCACTTAAAAGCAATTGCAAAAGTTGATTTTTACATTTCCTAATTAGCTTCTGACAAGTGTTAGTATATTGCCATTGTTGGGTTATTATTTTTGGTCATTGTGAAGATCTTTTAAGGCATTTGTTGTGAAGCTATTATCTTGTATACATTATTGTTATAAAATTTTGTTTGCTTCATCTTGCATCAACTTGTTGATTTTATTGACAATTCCAAGGTTTTATGAAGCACTAACATCAAATTGTACTTGCAAAAGATATTGTTTTCTTGTTTCTTTGTTCTAGGAAGGTACATCTAAGCACATCATTGCTCCATTGATTAAAACTTTGGGACTTTCTAATCAGTGTGACTTGTGAGAGGGGATACCTTTTATTGACACTTTAACCTTTGCCTTCTTAAACCCCCAGGTCACCGGGGACATCTCCCCTGGGCTATCATCCCTAAATAGAAAGAGGTATCTTATTAAGGTGACAGTGATAGGATAACCTCCTGTTATGCAAATTTTCCTTCCCTTAGCCTTTCCCTTCGGGACAAGTACAAATTACGCGATAATATTTTGGCACCATTGTCAGGGAACACTCAGTCAATTCTCCTCAAAGACGACACTTTTTAGTAATAATTTCCTCAAAATCCTTTACTTTACAGAGCTTACCCGATGACTCCACTGAGGGTGATCCCCTCATCCCTTTGATAGTTTCAAGAAAATTATCTGGCGACTCCACTGACCTTTTCCAAGGTGCCACCTTACTCTCAATTCTATGATTTTTCCAAGTTATGGGATCATGGAGCCCTAGGAACAAGTGTATCTGACTAATGATTTCAAAAATTTTCAAGGATACCCGAATTATTTTGATACAAAATGGTCAAGAAACTCTCCAAGATTCAGAGGCCTCCCAATTACTCACATTGTAGAATTCTTGAAGTATACAAGTGAGATAGAATTGGGAGGGGAGGATGTTTTGGTGAAATTATTCATACTTTCTCTGCCATCGTTTTTGCAAGATTGGCTTAAGAGTTGTTGTGAAGATAGGGGTATTTCATCTTTCGTAGACCTCATCAGTAGGTTTACTGAGTTTGTGAAACCACAATGCCTGACATATGAAGATACCCTTGAGAATCTCATAGTATCCCTCGAGGATAAAGGATTCACCACTGAGATTGTGGAAGATATCAGGGATGTGTACCATACTCAATACTAAGAATCCTTTGATATAGAAGGAGAAATTTATGAAGAAAATTGTCAACCCCTTGAAAAGGAGAAAGATTTTTCCCGTGATTCAATAGAATGCAGTGAAGATTTAACTAAAAAAATGAAATATGAGGATAAAGCACTAGTAACCACTCCTCCATCCGATGAATCTCTCCAAGATCCTATCTCTCCCGCACAAGATGAAGAGAATGAGATGAGTCATTTTCCTTTCAAGTTTGTTGATGACACTTTGCTCTATGACTCAAAAGGTGAAGAAGTAAAGGATCCCTTGGAAGAGCTAGTTCCTTTTTTTTCTGATGAAGACGAAGAGATGAGTCTTGGTGATGATATGATAGATCCTCTTCCATTTGATGAAGCCATCCAAGCCATCGATGCTCCTGCACAACAAAAAGTGAACACAATAAGTTATTTCCCTTTCCAAAATTTTGATGATGCGTTGTTTTATGATTTGGAAAGAGAAGAGGTACTAGAGGATCCCTTGGATGCATTAGATTATTCATGTTATGAAAAAGGTAGTGACATTGTTGATAATATTGATGATTTCATACATGTTGGAAGGCGTAAGTGGGATGTGGTTGGTTTTGATGAGGATCCCATTTATGACATTGAAGGTTGTTTCCAAAAGTTTTCTTTACAACTATCATATGAGGTTACTAATTTTCACAATTGGCAACAAGGAGATGATATAATTACAGATACTTTCCAAACATCCAGGGATGACCTAGTCCTATATTCTCTTGATGATTTTCGGTCATACCTTGAGGATTTTGATGACTAACCATTTGAGCATTTGGATTTATTCTATGAAGAAAGTTATCAACCATCGTTGTGCTCAGATATTGATAAGAGTGAGGAAGTTTCTTGCCTGAAGCAGGATACTTGTGATAAGATTTTCTACCTCCCTTTGATTACTTTACCTTGCTATGTTATTGAGGGTATGGTTTGGAAAAATGTCCCTTATCCTAAGTCTTATGTAGGACAAAGCCTCCTTCGGAATTTTAGGGGAAGGTTGGGTACCTTAATAAGAAGCTTATTATCACAGCCTTCCAGCTTCCCCTTGAGAAATTGTCAGTCATCCTTTAGGTTCTTGTTAGTCCCTTCCTAGGCCTCAAAGTGTGAATACATCTGAATCCAACCTCCAAACTCTTTGAGTCAGTCTATTGAACCTTTGACTTTTCATGATCCCTTTATGAGATGGATTGAGAACTTTCTTGAGAGTATGACTTGGCACCATTTTTCCCTCCCACCCGCCTCCATGAGATAGACTCTACGATTTTCGATGATACAATACATTTTCTAACTCATGTTACTCATGTTCTTAACTTGTCATTGTTTTGGTTTATGATGAAGCACAGAGGAAGGTATTATGAGACATTGCTAGGGTGGTTTCACTGGCTATACGAATACATCTAGCATTCATCCAACAGGTAAGTAGAGGTAAGTAGGTAGGCATTTACATTCATTGTATATATCGTCTGCATTTCATGCTAGAGTAGTTGTATTTCCATTTGTATATATGTTTTCTTACTTTCACTTTATTGTACCATATATAAGCCAGGGGTGATATCACCACCCCAAATTATTAATAATAATTTTGTTGAGATCTAGCAGGTCAGAGGTCATACCAGAGATGTTGAGGTTATCTTTCGCTCTACGGTGAGCACATGTTCCTGATTTGGAGCCAGATGTTATCCCCTAGCCTAGGATAACTAAGGAGATTATGTCTCAAGGCCCACAGGTCCTAGACATAGAGTACCGAGAGCCATATTGACTTAATCCTAGGTCTAGAGGGCCCATCTTTCCTCTTCATCACCTTTATCCTGTCAGCAGCAGCGGCATCCATCCCATCTACCTGGTCCTTCAACAGCAGTGGGTCTTGCTCCATGAGGTAATGAGTCTAGGTATCATGGTCATATGTGTCACTCTAATTCTCAAAACATTTGAATATGTGCATTTAATTCTCTTTTGCTTTATGACGTGTGCTTGGATTTTATGCATTTTTACTTGTCCATACCTGGGGGAATCACATAATTCCCTAGCAAGTTGATTCCTTTATGATTGAGTTGCCATTAGGTGGGTTCATGAAAGGACATCATCCATTCCCACCATACTTATCACTTTTCATCATCTTCCTGCTCATCCATCCCCTACATTGGTTCGTGAATTGGGTTTTCCAAGCTAGTAAAGGGTTGTTCCTTACCTTGTAGGAAGAAGGGGATAAAAGCCCAGGGGGTAAAAGTAGTTGGAAAAAGATAAAATTTGAAATAAGAAAACCTTTCGATGCTTCAAACAGGGATTCCCTAGAAAGAAATAAAAATATTTTGGATAAGAAAAAGGAGGGACCGATAAAATAAATAAACTCAATACCTAGTTGGAGGATAGGGAGCCTCATCATGACCCAACCTATTAGGTCCATGGCATGTAGCGATATGACACTCCCATTCAAATGGTCACCATGCCAGGGTAGTGGCTCTTGGTAGCATGGCCAATAGAAAGGGGGTCTCATCATGAGCCATCCTTCTCATCTCTGTGAAATGCTTGTGGGTAACACTATCACCACTGGTCACCACACCAGGGCAGTGTCCCCCAGCTATTCTCTTGAAAGAAAAAGAAATAATACAAAGAGAAAAAAAGGCATTGAATGGGCTAGGAAACATTTGCATCCAGAATAAGGTGCAGCTCACCGTCTTCAGAGGCACCCACAAGCAAGCCCTACATTTCCCTATCATCACTGCACCCCTTTCCCAAACATCCCCTTACCATCTCATACACTTACATGACCTAGATTGGTATTCACCTAGGTGTTAGCACTATAAGTCACCCTCAGATTGCATAGAAGGTAAGACTAGTACCCATCAGTTTATATAGTAAATGTAAATGAGTTTTAAGAGGCCAAATGGAGAAGACTCAACGAAAATAACGTTCTAACTCGGAAATCTAGAATGGTATGCACAAGCAATTGAGGTCTTGGATCAACTTCAGTCAGTAAGTTGGAGTAAAGGTTAGTAGGAGGAAGAATTTGGTGAGAAAAGTGTAGAGGTCTTTCGTGAACATCAAGCCTTCCAGCAGCCTAAGGAAGAAAAACTTAAACACAAGATCCTCTTGGATTCAAATTTCAAGGAAACTGAAAGAAATCATAACAACAGTATAATCAAACATTCATCATAATACAGTCACAAAAATCCATGTGAATCAGTCAATCATGAAATCTCTCAGTATCAAAGGAAAATAAGATGGAGTAAGAAAGCTGACTTAGATTAATCAAGAAGTCTCAAATCAAGACATAACCAAAGAACCAATGTTCTTCATCAAAATATTACAATAGCAGGGAGCCTAGCTCAACCATTTGACCTTAAAAAATATCAAAATTGCCTATATATACTAAAAATGTTGCAACCACCAGGAATGTGATCGGACCCCTGCTTTCAAAGTTTCCAGTTGGCGCCTACTCTGTCAGCCTATGCAGGCATTCTTATGTCAGACGCGAGCCCGGCTTAGTTATGTGCTTTGTAGGAAAATTCGTCCTTCGAGAAACTTTGGATTGACAATCTCCCACCACGGCCATTCTCAGTATGCTTTCCATTTGTGGGGTGAGCCGAGGTCTCAATTGTCGCCCCCATTTCCATTAACTACCTTCATTGAGATCAGGATGAGGCCTGACACCCATGAATGTTCTAGGCGGTGCCCATGACTTCTTCAAGTCAATCTTGGTGCCTCGAGGCCATGCAGATCTTCTTTTGTGACCAATATGGGCACTTTCAGCCTTTGGCACAGCTCCTATACATCACTCCATCCTACATGCGACCTCAAGCCATAACTTGGTGCTCGTATCCAAAGGCGCTTATGGATTTCATCTTTTGGGAGTCTTCACTCCACTTGATTCCAAATATTTCGATGCATGAACTTGTGAAATAGCCTTATTCATCTCAACGATCAGACTTGCTTTGAATTTGACAGCCACGATTGCTTCCTTGAAAACCCCAGTCGTCAGCCACTCAATAGGCACTTACCCTTCTTTATGGCCCCACTTTCCATATGACCCTGGGTCGTGACTCGGTGCTTATCTTCAAAGTGCTTCGGGGTTTCGCTTTTTGGGACTTTGAAATATAGCTCCCTTCAAAACTTTTGATTCGTGAAATTGCAAAACCATTGATCTGACACCATGTGTTCCTATGAATTGAACGGTTCAGATTAATTTTGGCACTTTGGGACTCGGGCCTTCGGCATTTTGGGACTTTTAGCATTTCAGGGCTTCCAAAGATGCTACTTCCAAGATCGACAACTCTTGTCGATTTTAGATCAATGGTCCACAACTACTTCGAGAGTCTGGGTCTTGGCTCTTTGGGATTTTCACGCACTTATCGCTTCGAAAATCCTGAAGCTCGCTTCCCCGAACACTTGGAATGGATTCCACATGTCCCCCTCGATATCAACAGCTCATGCTCACTCCGGGCCTTGGGACTTCAGACCTTTTTCCCTCGTGCTATACTTCGTGCAATTTTGACATTCTGAAAGACTGTGAGCCACTGATCTGAACTGCTCCTGGAATCTACGTCGCTGAAAGATTAAAATTTTCTGCTACTTTTAAGTCTGAAATGGGTTGCTTTTAACGTTGCACTTTGTGTCCATGGTTGCAGCCTGCGTGAACAAGGATTTGGACAAATGGCTGTGGGCTGGGAAAACAGGGAGAGCAGTGACTATAAAAAGGAGATGAGTGTTCATCCTTGGAGAAAAACAGAGGGTCTTGGGGCCATGATTTATTTAGGGTAAGACATTAAGGGAAACCAGGGTGCACAAATGAACAAGGGAAAACAGAAAACAATTTTATCGGTCGAAGGGGGAAAAACTTCAAGACTCGACCTGCAAAAAGGAGAGAGACAGAGGAAAGATATATTATTAGGTATCCTCAACAGACCCATATGACTCTTGACAACCCTATGTGATAACATTTGGCTCCACAGGGGATGTCATGCTCCCTGCAAGCTGCCAAGAACATGCAGTTCTAGTGCCTTAGTTGTTGGGCTATGGATTCTAGCTCAAAACTTTCGTTGAAGAAAACAGGGAGATATGTACACTACTCTACTGAAAACAAAAACAAAGACATGGGATCCAAAAGGAGATTATTTATGTACACTCCTAGACTAACTAATTTTTACAAAGTGTTAGGTGAAAGTGGACTTCCACCAGAGCCAGTCAAGTAACTTCCTAACTAAAAACTTATTTACTCTGTCACTGATCAAATAAAGATAATGAAACTATGATAGAAAAAATATTACATTTTTCAGCTCTCCTCCTAGTCTGAAGGCAAGATAAAGTTTGGAGGCTTCAATATCTGCAAAAAAATAAACTCCATGTACTCCCCTACAGGGTCATAAAATAGGGGACGAAACTTACTGGGTTGGTAATAGAAAACATGCTCTATCTTACAGTTGCTCACATTCAGCTGAATGCCTATGGCAAGCACAGGTGATTCAAAGGTTGATGCAGGTTGCTTATCCACTTCCTCTTTGTTTTCTCTGATAACGTCAACCAGTTGAGGGCAAGAAATCTCTCCATGTGTATTAATGAATGGGTGATTCTCCTTAACATGCTACTCAGTGTCTTCAGTGGGCCCAGGATGGTTGATTTCTACCCAATGATTTTCCTTAATGAATAAAGGAAAAGGATCTATAGTATGGTCTTGGAAATCCTTCATATCCACATCAGAATCTGATTCATAGCTATCATACATAGGTTATTTTCTCCCCAAGTCAACAAAATGTAAGGTAGGGATCTGCTCTTCTTCTTATGAGTACTCATCAAATATGGGTGAGTGCAGAACTCTTTTATCTTGCAAAGAAAAATGAGTGACCTCTTGATTCTTCTCTTCAAACCTAGGTGAAAATACATCATGGGAAACATCTTGAAGGATAAGAGAAGAATCCTCCTCCACAACTATCTCTTCTTTTACAACTGAGACAGCAGGTGCATCGAGGGAAGAATATGATACATCTATGGCTATGCAATCATCAACACTATCAACACTCATATCTCAAAGGCCTTCTTCTTGGGAAATAGAAAGAGAAAAGATTTCATCCACATTTGCAAATTACTCGCTTCTATCCTCACTTTCTCTTTCAATTAGATCTTCACCAGACTCATCACACGAGGAAGACTCTACCATTTGTTGGATGTGGGATGCAAACTTCTTACAAAAGTCATCCAAAATAAGAAGAAACAAGTAAATCTTCTAGTAATATGAATTAAAAGCATCGTGAAAATCCTTCAAAGAATGGATACTATCAACAGGGAGAGATTGACACCATTCATGAGCATCTTCCTCTAAATAAAATTTGAACATCTTGATCAAGACATCCTCATGAAAGAAGCCATGTTCAAGCATGCATATATGAAATTTCAATAAGTTCTCACCAGGATGGTCATGCTTGCTTCCTCTGAATCTCGAAAGATAATCATCCCATTCATTTATAGTCGGCACTGGATGTGGATAGCCAGCGATGGCTAAGAAATTGAAGGAGGGAAATCTCTTGGCCAAGATACTCTCCATAGCCTTTTGATTTGTCTCCCTTTAGTGGAGTCACCAACAGATTTTGCACAGTGGATTCGCCATGGTGAAAGATAATCAGTCAGAATAATGTGTCCATATTTAGTTCACCATGTAAAACTGGCTCTTTACAATGTTGTTCTTCCCTGGTAGCTTTTCAATCTGGGACAATAGCAAAAAGCCTTCTTGAGAAAGATTTCCTTTCTTAGTAATCCTCTCTAGGTCAACTTCAGGTGTAGCCAAAGGAAGTTGTGGATTATACCTCGTGTGTCTACCCTTCAAAGCCACAACTAAAATAGTGGAGTCTCCAGGTGCAAGTTACAATCTTCAAGATATTGATTTCTGATGCACCTTCAGAATTAGAAATTATTTGTCATTCTTACCTAGGGAAATGTCTTCAATTCGTTCCCCAACAACAACACCAAAAATGTTAGCACTAGAAGTCACCCTTAGAATTCATAGAAGGTAAGCCCAGTACCCAACATTTTATACAGTAAATGTAAATGAGTTTTAAGAGGCCAAATGGATAAGACTCGATGAAAATAACGTTCTAACTCAGAAATTTGGACTGGTATGTGTAAGCAATTGAGGTCTTGGATCAACTTCAGTGAATAAGTTGGAGTGAAGGTGAGTAGGAGGAAGCCTTTGGTGATAAAATTGTAGAGGTTTTTCGTGAACATAAAGCCTTCCAGCGGCCCAAGGAAGAAAAACTTAAACACAAGATCCTCTTGGATTCAAAGTGAAAGGAAACTGAAAGAAATCATAACAATAGTATAATCAAGCATTCATCATAATACAATCACAACAATCCATGTGAATCATTCAATCATGAACTCTCTTAGTATTAGAGGCAAATAATATGGAGTAAGAAAGTTGACTTAGATTAATCAAGAAGTCTCAAATCAAGACATAACCAAAGAACTAGTGTTCTTCATCAAAATATTACAATAGTAGGGATCCTAGCTCAACCATTCAACCTTAACAAAATATCAAAATTGCCTATATATACTAAAAATGTTGCAACCACCATGAATGTGATTGGACACCTGCATTCAAAGTTTCTAGTCGGTGCCTACTTTGTCAGCCTGTGCAGGCCTTCTTATGTTAAACGCGAGCTCGGATTAGTTATGTTCTTTGTAGGAAAATCTGTCCCTCGGGAAACTTCAGGTTGACAATCTCCCCTCACAGCCATTCTCAGTATGCTTTCCATTTATAGGGTGAGACAAGGTCTCAACTGCCACCCCCATTTCCATTAACTACCTTCATCAGGATCAGGATGAGCCCTGACACCCATGAATGTTCCAGGTGGTTCCCATGACTTCTTCGAATCAATCCCAGTGCCTCGAGGTCATGCAGATCTTCTTATGTGACCAATACGAGCGCTTTCATCCTTTGGCATAGCTCCTCTCAATCGCTCCATCCTGCATGCGACCTCGGGCCATAAATTGGTGCTCATATCCAAAGGCACTTCGAGATTTCATCTTTCAGGAGTCTTCACTTCACTTGATTCCAAATATATCAATGCCCGAGCTTGTGACATGGCCTGATTTAGATCAATGGTCAGACTTTATTTGAATTTGATGGCCACGATTGCTTCCTTGAAAACCCCAGTCACCAGCCGCTCAATAGGAACTTACCCTTATTTATGGCCCCGCTTTCCATATGACCTCAGGCTGTGACCCGATGCTTATCTTCAAAGTTCTTCGGGGTTTCACTTTTCGGGACTTTGAAAGATAACTCCCTTCAAAACTTCTGATTCGCAAAACTGTGAATCCATTGATATGACACCACGTGTTCCTCTAAATGGAATGGTTCATATTAATTTAGGCACTTTGGGACCTCGGGCCTTTGGCATTTCAGGACTTTTATCATTTCAGGGCTTCCGAAGATGATACTGCCAAGATCGACGGCTTCTATCGATTTGAGATCAACGTTCCATAACTACTTCGGGAGTCTAGGCCTCGGCTCTTCAAGAGTTTCATGCACTTCTCATTTTGAAACTCCCAAAGCTCACTTCCATGAACACTTGGATCAGATGCCACATGTCCCCCTCGAGATCAATGACTCATGCTCGCTCTGGGCCTTGGGACGTTGGACCTTTTTCCCTGGTGCTATACTTCGTGTGATTTTGACATTCCGAAAGCCCGTGATCCATTGATCTAAACTGCTCCTGGAATCTTCGTCGTTGAAATATTAAAATTGCCTACTACTTTTAAGCCCGAAATGGGTTGCTTTGAATGTTGCACTTTGTGTCCATGGCTGCGGCCTGCGTGAACAAGGATTTGGACGACTAGTTGTGGGTTGGGAAAGTAGGGAGACCAATGAATGGAAAAAGGAGATGAGTGTTCATCCTTGGAGAAAAACAGAAGGGCTTGGGCTGCGATTTCTTTCGGGTAACATATTAAGGGAAACCAGGGCGCACAAATGAACAAGGGCAAACAGAAAATGATTTTATTGGACAAAGGGGGAAAAATGTCAAGACTCGACCTGCGAAACGCAGAGAGACAGGGGAAATATATAGTCTTAGGTATCCTCAACAAACTCATATGACTCTTGACAACCCTCTGTGATAACACCAGGGACACCCCACACTTAAGGATAATTATCCCAATAGGACGTCATGAGGTCCTCTCCAAACCTGGCTTGTAGAATAGCATAACGTCTTTGAGCACTTGTCTGGGAAAAGGGGGATTTTATGCACATGTTTGGGTAACTTGATGATTAGATGTGATTGACATTGCTATGATCCCTATGACTTATGAGACCATGGAGGGCGTACTTCTTATTGTTGCAGGGCCACACCCGACGGGAAGGTACAAATGGGGAAATGATTAGTTCATAACTCCATAGGGATAAAATCCCACCAAATGGATGTTGATACCCCAGCCAGGGGCAGACACATACCAAAGGATTGCACCGGAGAAAGAGGAGGATGTTCCACCAAAGACATACTGGAAGGCCTGGACCCAAGGGGGTCTTGTCGTCCCACTATTATGTTGGCCTTGGAAGGCCCATGACGTCACCTCTGTGACCCTTAATGTCACCCAGTGTTAGATGGACATGATGGAGGTAGTTGTGTGCCAAGTGACACATGTGTCATGATCCAGAGGCCTTGGGAGGCCTAACATTTTTCTCCTGGAGGCCCAACATCACCCTATAAGGGCATGACATTACCTCTCTTGCTTGATTTAGGGTTTTATTTGTCAAATTTATGTAAAAATGAATTTTCTCATGTAAACTGGCCATGTCAGCCTTTTTAACCTAATTTTGTAATTAAAGGTCATTTTCACTGTAAAAATAAGGGATTTTCCCCGTGTATTTTTTCATCATTCATTCTCTCACTAAGTGAGGTCTGAAATTCGGCTCCCTTAAGGGTCTTTGGCTGAAATGTAAGTGGTGCGCAACTCTTGGAGAAGACCAATTTTGGTGTTTTTGGCATTTTTCTTGGTGGAAAGTCATCAACTATGCCTATTGCTAGATTATTCTTGGTGAGTGTAAGTGAATTTCTGCAATTCTTCTTTATTTTGAATGGTTATGGTACATTCACTTTGCATTTCTTCCAAGATTATTAAATTTCTAGCTTAAAACCATAGGAGGTCAAAGCACATGTTATTGTCCTTGCCTTAACAATTTTTCACCTACTAGATTGTGCTAGAAACCCTACTTTCTTGAAGCATTGTTCTAAGGGCCCTACCATTGTATCACTCTAGCATCATTTGCTTCATCAAGTCGTCATTTACTTCATCCTTGAGCTAAAGAAGGAGTAAAACCGCTAGGGCCTAGGGTTACCTACTTCCTAGTGGTCATTTTCCTCCTAAGGCTTAGTGATTGAGGCCTTGGGTTACCAACACCTCAATCATTGACCTTCTTGTCTCTAGCTCTCACATTATCATTTTATTTTCTTCAAGTTTTCTACTGCAAAGTGACTCCATTAGCCCTAAAAGGCACTGATTTAGACCTTGAATTTGATTGATTGATGAAAAAAACCTTTAAATCTTTACCTCAAGCAACCTACTAACCTTCCCTAACCCTAGATTAGACTAATTCACTAACCTACTTGTTGTTGTTACAAAATTAAGCTACAGCCAACTATTACAGTAGTAAAAGCTCTTAAAAGCAATTGCAAAAGTTGACTTTTGCATTACCTAATTAGCTTCTGACAAGTGCTAGTATATTGCCATTGTTGGGTTACTATTTTTGGTCATTGTGAAGCTCTTTTAAGGCATTTGTTGTGAAGCTATTATCTTGTATACATTGCTGTTATAAAATTACGTTTGCTTCATCTCGAATCAACTTATTGCTTTTATTGACAAGTCCAAGGTTTTATGAAGCACTAACATCAAATTGTACTCGCAAAAGATATTTTTTTCTTGTTGCTTTCTTCTGGGAAGGTACATCTAAGCACATCATTGCTTCATTGATTAAAACTTTGGGACTTTATGATCAGTGTGACTTGTGAGAGGGGATACCTTTTATTGACACTTTAACCTTTTCCTTCTCAAACCCCCAAGTCATCGGGGACATCTCCCTAGGGCTATCATCCCTAAATAGAAAGAGATATCTTATTAAGGTGACAGTGATAGGATAACCTCATGTTACGCAAATTTTTATTCCCTTATCCTTTCCCTTCAGGACAAGTACAAATTGTGCGATAACAAAGTCCAATGTATAGTTGGGTCGAGATAGGAAAATTATGAATTTTTATTTCCTTCCTTTCAATCTAAGGAAGTAATGCAACAATCTTAAATTCTTTATGTCAAAAATTTGCTTCAATTTTGCCTTAGTAACATTAATCAATTTCGTAGTAGCACCCATAATGGGAAAAACATCAATATAGAGGACTACAATCAATATATTTCTATCACAATTTTTTGCATGTAAATATGGATCATATAGACTTTTCTAAAAACTTTTCTCAATGGATTGATTTTGGAGTACCATGCTCTAGAAGCTTGCTTCAATCCATACAAGGACATATTCAACATGTAAATGAGGTGTTCTCGACCTTTCTTGACTAAAATAGGAGGTTGTTTCATCTTGTCATTTTGAGAAATTTATTGGAGACTTTACCAAGCCTTTCTTCTAAAGCATTCATCTAGTCGGTATCTTTCACACTTGAACATGCATCTTCTAGACCACTTGCTATTTTGGGATGGTGGTTATGGAGCATTCTCCATGTCAAGAATATTTTATTGTATTTGTATGCAAGCATCTTCGGGGGCGCACTATTAAGGCATTATTTTACTATTTGACGGAGCACTTGACATGGTCAACCACTCATTTATAGGAGGAACCTCACCTTCATGTGTTATTTTTAGAGGATGTTGCTTAACTACTACATTATTTTATTATTATTTGAATTGTCATGGAGTTAGTTAGAAAATATTGTTTTTTATTGTAACAAAGATGACTTTCCCTCTATATAAAGAGGAGCTTCTCTCCTTTTCATGAGGGATTTAACACTTGGAGATTTAGGAGTTACATAATTGATGAAGTATCAAGCTTAGGAATTGAAGCTTGATAGAACTCCTTTGAAAAACCATTCTTGAATATTAATGGAAGATTGAGGTATTGATCCACTTTGATGGACGGTTTATTTATGCCTTTCAATTTGTTGTTCATGTTGTTGTAGATTTTTGTTGTTGTCATTCTTTTATAAAAGCTTAGTAATGAATTTATTCATCTAGGAGTAAAGATATTTGAGGAGGCTCTCCCTTTTTCTATATTTTTTGTTTTGTTTATGCCTGTATCCTCCTTTTTTCTATAAACTAAGTTGCATATTTGGAAGCACATTACAGCCATAAAACAACACCTTTATAATTTTATTTATGAGTGGCCATATTATCCCCCAAGACTAGTTTTCTACAAGATATTTCTAGCAAATACTTAAGGTTCAAATGGATCAAATTATGACCTTTCTACCTTAAGTGCATAGCTTAAATATGAATGTATCAAATAGTTACTTTATTTACTAATTTGTAGAAGATGGTAAAAACTCATCTTCTGTCATATGACCTACTTCAAAGTAGTTGTTTGTCACACACTATGACCATAAAAAATCAACCCCTATGAAGTTTGTGTATGACGGAAATGCCATAGGTCTGATGCCCTATGGAGTAGGATATACGACGACATATCAGACAGGATGGTTTGACTCCATGAAGTTTGTGTCTGATGGCCATGCCATAGGTCTGACGCCCCCATGAATTTGGATATCTGACCGTTGTGGGGCAGGATGATCGATGGCCCAACCACTTATTTGACGGATTTGGAAGTCGGATATCCGACAGCTTTAGGGGAAGAATTATCAATGGCCCAGCCTCTGATTTGACGACTCAGGAAGTCAGATAACCGACTTTTGTTATTGTGTTTCGACTAACCGACCACGTCCCACTGATTCCTAAACAAAATAATTCCATCAAATTTTAGACCGTAACTGTCGAATTTCAGACAAATTAGTTGTCGTATTTTGGGTACAAATTTAGTTGTGAGAAAATATATAAAATTGGTAAATGATTGAAAAAGGAAATTCAACTTATTTTTTGGGAATGCAAATATCTCCACTGGGGATATGGATTGTCATTGGTAGTGGAGAAAGGTTTGTGATGTTGAAGTGAATCCATGGAGGCTATGAATGCTTGCAGCAATGGAGAAACACCACAGGGAGGTGAGACAACCTGTATGAAGAGATATTTAACCCCACTTCAACAAAGCCCTGTGACTATGATTATAGCCCAGAACACTCAATTATACTTCAAGGAAATTTACTTCATCATACTTATCTTATTTGAGTTGGGATGTAAAAGGATTGAGATACTCTGGGATCACATCATGAATAATGTTTCAGAGAAAAACCCAAGGTTAGAAAGCTAAGGTATGATTCTTGATAATAACAGTGTTTTTGTTTCTTAAAATTATAGTTCAATAATAAAATGGAAAAGATTCATGATTTCACCTAGTGTGTTACCATTTATTGAGGTTTCAACAAGCTCCAAGTTTTTTGAAAAACTTAGAGACCCTTTTTTCTTTGATTTGAATAAGTTCTTCTATAAACTTCATCTTTGGTTTGATTTCTTGTATTTTATTTAGTATGTAAAAAGTTTATTTTTATTTATTTATAGTTTTTGAATTGATTAATATTCTTTGGTTGCATTCCAATATCCCATTCAAAATTTGTGTTTCAAAATTATTTTGATAGGGGTTATGCTTTAGTGTCTCCTTTTTAAGAATTAAGCCTTGGTCTTTTTTTCATTTCAAGTTTTAAAACCGATTTTCAAACTGGTCTTTCCCTTCATTTTTAGCCTTTCCACTCTTGATTTTTGGCCCAATTTCTTAATCAGGTCCAATATTTAAATCAAGATTATTCTTTTATATTTCAAATTTTGATTCTCACCAATTTTGTAGGTGGTCCATTTTTGTCAATTGGGCCTCATTTTCCTTATAATTTGAACTTTGTGGATTCTAGAATCGATTTTTGGATCGGGCTAGACTTGTTTATTTCTTTTTTTCTTGGATTCTCTTTGGGAAACTTTTGAATCAAGCACAATCTATTGAACAAGCATATTCTTCACATTTCTAATAATTTTTCCTTCCTCAATTGCAAAATTAGTCTCGATTTTGTTTAATTGGTGTTCCTTTTGCTCTCCTTTTTTTTTTTTTTTGGGTTCTAGTTTTTTAATCGGTCCCATCATTTATTTATTGTTTGATTTTCCTCTCGATGTAGGAATTGGGCCCAATCCATTGATATAGCCTCTCTTTTATATATTTTTGAATGAGTTTTAACCAATTTGGAGAATCGTTCTCAATTCCTCACTCTGATCAATCTCCAAATTAATTATCTCTCTTTTCTTTTTCTTTCATTTTTCCTATTGATTCTCAAATTGGGCTCAAATTAGGGATTGGTCCCTTTCTAGTTTTATCTTTTCAAAGTCACGGTTGATTCTAAAATTGAGACCAACATTTTATTCATGGAATTCATGATTCCCCTTTCAAAAGTATTTCATTGATTTCTGATTGGAATGGATTGTTAGGATGAGGTCTCTTAACTTATCCCTGGACTAAAGTGGTGTCCCTGATGCCTGAATTGGGCCCTCTTATGGTTAATCTTAAAAAATCATTCTTAACTCCCTAATCTCATTTCTACACCGATTTTTGAATCACTCATTCATTCTAGAAGTTCAAAAGAGCATTAGAATCACTATTGGGGGCATTCAAGTGTGAAAATTAATACATTTCTTATCACCTTACATTTTGGCAACTCCATCACATCTAAAATCACTAACTCGAAATATTCATCATAAATGGCATGTCATGTATTGGCATTCAATAAATTGAGGCTTGACATGTTTTTTCCCCTTTGCGGTTTAAGGATGTGTTCAAATTGTTAGTTACTCAAAGTTAAATTGTTAACATTCGTCGGTGCATTGTGCTCACTATTAAAGCTAGAAGAACTTGAGGATGTGCACTAGTCTGCTAACCAGTCTACTTATTTTCAAGCTGTTCATATATAGGTATTGACTCAAATTATCATCAACATTGAGCATCTATGATGTGTCACAATGATGTTACCCGACATGGAACTTCAAATGAATAATGAACCTTTCTTTGCATGAAATTCCCCATAGGGAATTGTAGGATGTCCTCCTAATATGCACTAATGATTCAATACAACTAATGGTTGACAATCCATCATTTTTTTATGTGCAAAATTATTTATTTCATGTTGATATTCTTCTGATAATGATGTGTTACAATGGTTGGATGGTGTTACATGCAGTTGATAGTAATTAATGTTGTTTATCCATTATAATCTATGTGTGGTGGATTTTGGTTAGTTATCCTTGTGTCTACATGTTGCATATGATAAATAAATAATGGTTAGTTTCAATTATTTGGTTGACAATATTGCCATTGCAGTGTGATGTATCCTTCTTCATGATATCCAAACACAAAAAAAACAAAGTTAAAGGTCCATGGTTGAATGAGTGACACACAAAAGTATTGGTGCATGATTATAAGGCACATAGATTTTTATCATGACTAATACATATAAGCTTTATAACCCACAGAGTGTTTCAAACAATTATAAGTACTTAACGATTAAGTGAGTGGTGCATGAAACCACCTCTTAGCATAACAATTGGTTAAGTCTTTGCATGGGAGAATGATATTTGATCTTCTTCGTCCATTATAATATAATGGTTCACATTTGATAAGGAGGATTTCATTAATGTTTTTCCCTTGTATCGCCTTCATTTGGCCATTTCAAGTACCCTCCATATGTTGTGATTTAGGTAAATTTTAATTGGGTTATGGACGCTCTAAATCTATCAACACTCTACCATTTTCAGACTTTGAGGAAAGGAAAGCTCCTCCACTATTTATCCATTGGATTTTTTGCATTGGAAGAATTATTTTGTTTGCTTGAAATCATCCTATTCCTCTTTTTTTCAAACATTTTTTTCATGGTAAAGGCATTGATCTCAATCGAATAAGCTCAGCCTTTTGGGGTTAAACTTTAGTGCTAGGAGAGGGGTCTGAGGCAAGAAATCTAAAAATCGACTAGTTCATCAAAAGAAAAGAAAATGCAAAGAAGGTAGGCTTGATTTTCCCAAGATAAAATTGTCTTCTTCTTGCATTTTGTTTGTATGGATTGCATCCGATTTGTAATGATAATTGGGTTTCAATATTATCTTCATTTTTCCCCAATAATCTCAACCTTTATACCTCAGTTTGAATCTCCATTATCAATGATTCCCTTTGTTTTGAGTCCACTCTAAATCTATTAGAAAATCCATGCAATAGTTGGGCTTACTGGACCACATTGCATGAAAAACATAGTGTAGACACTCATTAGATGTGAATTTAAATTCAATTGGATTTCTGCATCTAATGAGTACCACTCTACATACTTTTAATAGACCCATAGTGAGATAAACTAGAAATACATGAAAAAATTGTGTGTCTTTCAAGAAACAAAGTTTTTTCATGTATTTCTAGTTTATCTCATTATGGGTCTATTAAAAGTATGCATAGTGGGTACTCATTGGAGGCATACTTTAATTCTACATCCAATAAGTGCCTACACTTGAAATTTGAGTAAACCAAGAAACACATTGTTTTCATGTATTTCTAGTTTATCTCATTGTAGGTCTATTAAAAGTATGCACAATGGGTACCCATTGGATGTGAAACATAATTATGCATCCAACAAGTGCCAACACTTGAAATTTGAGTAAACATGTATGGAGATAAACAAAAAATAAGATTAAAAAATTAGTTTTCTTTCTTTCCCTCCAAAACTATGTATCCTTATGGTTGACATCGTCATCTTGAATCCTATTGGTTCTTTTAAAGTTGATGTTGATAGAAACGTTTTTTTTAGGCCCATTTTTTACCTCTAATTTTTTCTAACAACTATGCTTAAGGCTATAAACTCAACAATTTGTGATATTTGCTAAATAAATCAAGTTGCTCATACGTGAGAAAAGTCTATATTGTAAGAAAAAATGTTTATTGTTAGTTTTCTTAACCCAACACTCGGTAGTTTATTCTTAATAAATCACTTATTAAATAAATGCATAGTTGAGTTACTTAACGAACTTACTTTAGAAGCATAAAATTGAAACTATACACATTGCAAAAAATATTTCTGGGTAAACACCCCTGGAAAAACCCTAAAGGGAAAACCAGCACCTGAGTTTATTTTATTAAATAAAATCTTGGGCTCTCATCCTGAGATAATGGCCCATCTAAAAAAGATAAAAATTCAGCAAATAGCCTAAATTACCTGGATTTTATCTCCCTTAGTGCCCCTTTTCTCCTTTCCTCTCACCCTGCCCACTCACACTTTGATGAAATGTCCTCTTCACCCAAACAATGAGATCTCCTCACTTTATGTGTATCTCATCCTCTCACTTAGGTTTCATTTTATTATGTTGAGTTAACCCTAAATACAAAACCCTAGATCTCTAAAGTGATCAAGGGATGAGATTAGATCTCCCCTTCACTTTATATCTAATGGCCAAGATTTAATCAACTCACTTAAGTTACTAATGCCAAAAACTTAGGAATTTAACTTAATTAAGCTCACTTAATCAAGAGGTCAATCACTTTAATTATTAACTCATAAAATGAATTTCCAAAGGTTTTGAGAGGTAATAAGGACGACTTCCACATGCTAGACACAAATCCTATGTGGAAGTACTTCTATGATGCTAAATACATAAACACTCCATCTTAGCGAGGAAGGTACTTGTACCACCTAGAGGTGGATCTGTCTTTGTGTTGGCAGCCAACAATTCTGTCAAATTTTATCATTTTAAAAAGTCATCACCCAAGGATAAAAAAAAATTGTAGTTGCCTCCTCCCTATACTTACAAATGTTTCTGTCTTTTGGTTTTGAGGAGATTCATTTGGTTAGCCGAGTATAAGAGTTTTTTGTTTTTTAAATCTATCGTTTGTTTTGATTTCATGACTAAAAGCATGAAATTAAAACAAAAGTTTGGCTTGGGTAATCATTTTACAGTTTGTAACTTCTTTGCTTCTTTTGCTAAAAGGATTATACCTAAAGGGCATCTATATGTTTATAAATCTTAAAGTTTGTAAGCTAATTTATTGATCCATTGCCATTGCTTTATTCACTGTGGGAAATATGACTTGGTCATATCTATGGTTGATTATATGATTTTTATATTTGATATGTTTGATGGCGCAGAACCTTGGGTTAAATTCAAAATATGAATCTTGTTCTTACCAGTCATATCACAATCCTATCACCCTGGTACAGGACTGATGTACTTACAATTCCACATCATCCTATTGTCCTGCATAATCCAGACTCGCATTCATTTTTGGAATAGGTTAGTGGTGGTGGGTTGAGTTTAGTGTTCATTGCGTAGAGTGGTTTCCAAGCCCACGCATCCTCTAGTTCTTATCCGCTCAAAGCTCAAATTACCAAGTATGATATCCTCCCAAGTCCGTAGGTGTTAACGATATTTCTTGTAAGGGGGTTAGAATGCAAAAGAATGGGTTAAAACCCCACTTGTTCTAAGTTTTAATGCATATGTGCCCGTGGTAAGTGACAAGCAAGATCGAGCGGGAGCGATCCGCGCGCGCAGATCAGCGGCACATATAGAATTCCGGACCCCCCCTGCCTTTCTACCTTTAAGCGGGGGGGGATCTGGAATCGCTGGCGCATCTCTTCAACGGACCAGATTAGCGCGCCCGGATCAACGGCGATAAAGGCAATTCCAGACCCCCCCTGCCTTTCTACCTTTAAGCGGAGGGGGGGGGTCCGGAATCACAGACGCAACTTTCCGACGGCCAAGATCAACGCGCCCGGATCAACGGTGCTTGAATAATCCTATCCTTCTCAGCTGCTCTGTGTTTAGCTAGCGTGGGCCCTTCTCCTATGATGTCATTCTCCAGAACCACCTTTCCCCCGCTGCCACGTGTCATCTGTCCCTCTCCACTCTTTTGTCCAAATGGCCCTTTCCCTGTTTCATCGTCCACTCACCACCTGCCACGTGTCCCTTTCCCTCCACGTCAGCCTCCACCTAAAATGTGCCCATCACATATACTCTCTTGCCTCCTTCGCTTATCGCCTTTTTCCATGTGTCTCCCCTATAAACTCTCTCGCCCCCTCATCGCTTCGTACTCCACTCCCCATTGTTTTGGCCTCATCATTCCGTTCCCGTGCCCCACCTTCCGTGCTAGCCTCCACACCTATTCTTTAGGCCAGTCAATTATTTCAGGTGGCAACGCGGGAGGCTCTCCATGTCCCAAAGGTGCCGAGTTGGCCGGTCCATCCTCAATCTCGATGAAGCAGTTATTGAAGCGGTTGGTGGTGGTTAGACATCACCTCTGCCATAATGGGAAAGTCCGGCAATGAATTAAAGGCACGTCGATTCACCGTTGGAACTGTCAAAGAGTTAGATTGCATCTAACATAAGTTGCACGATCTTTCAGAGGTTGACTGTCAGAAAGCCATGCAGATGCAAAGCCTTCAATGCAGTGTCTTGATTTCGCTGTTGTTGTTGTTCTAAGTATATGAAGGCATTTTCGCCATTTTTGTATCTATCGATGGTATAGCTAAGCTCCCGACTGTAAAGTTTCAGCAAACATTCTGGTTTCCTGGTCATGTATCTATGTTTGAGACTTCTTGGTTTATAACAAATAGTTCTTCTTTTTCATCTATGTTTCATCTCATGCCAGGGAGTTCATAGTCGAAGGATTCGCGTGGATTATTGCAATCTTGTTATGATAAAGGATTTGTTGTGACATTATTGTATTCTCTGGTTTCTTTGTTTGAATGTGAAAGGATCTTGCATTCGAATGCTTTCTTCTCCAGTCTGTGATGAACCTAATGTTTATGATAGACCTTCACACTCTTCTCATGCAAGTCTTCCCCCTACTCACCCTTTATTGCGACTCATTGTTTGAAGTTTATCAAGACCTCACTCGTCCATGCATGCTTGTCCTAGTTTCTGAGTTGAGACGATATTGTTCTGAGTTATCCTCCATTTGATCACCTCCTTAAAACAAATCATGAAATTAAACTGATGGGCGTCAGGCTCTGCTCCTGCAAGCAATCCAGGAGTGACTTCTGATCTCCAACATTTTCTGGCGTCGCTGCCGAGGACGAAGTTGAAAATTTTCCCTGGGATTGAATGACAAAGATCAACTGATTCTGAAGGTGCATCAGATATCAGAACTTGAAGATTGCTACTGTGCACCTGGCGACTCCATTGTGACGACTCCGCTGGGGAGAACCTACTCTATCATATGTGGCTTCGAGAGGCAGACATACAAGGTCTAATCCACACTTTCCTTTAGCTACACTAGAAGTTGACTCGGAAGCAGTGCGCAGAAAGGGAAAAAGCTCTTCAAAAGAAGTTTCCATTGCTGAAACAGGTAATACGTCGTCCCCTTCTATGAGAACTCCATTTCCTTACTCTCAGCTTTCTAGTCGTCCTTCCTACGGGGTTTCCCATTTTCTGAACTTTGGGAGTGTTCCTGCTGAGTTTTCTCCTCCTGGTCTGGTATTAGAAAGAGAGATCCTTGTCACTCCCCCCTCCCTAGAGGTCGTGCCTCAACACAGACCTCAACCCTCTGAAGGTTTCACCACCCCTCCTTTTATTGCTACTACTGTATAGAGAGAAGCGTCTGCACACTCAAGTCCCTTGGCTCTCTCTCTGTTTTCTCCATTGTCTCTCCCAGGAACCTCTTTTCCGACATCTCCAGTCCACACTCCTTCTCCCCCGAGTTCTCCTCTACCTAATACCCCTATGGCTGGTGCTAATCGTCCTTCGAATAGAATGGATGCCATAGTCGCGGCTAGATATGCTCCCTTAATACTACCCCATCCTATGAATCCTCTCCCTGCTGGAGACTATTTGAAATACATGCCTAAATTTGCGGGAGAAGGAGACATAACTGCAGAAGAGAACTTGGCTGCTTTTTACAGTTATGCAGACAACCTGAACATTGAAAATGAAGATTTCTGGATGAGAGTCTTTGTTCAGATCCTGGATGGCGAGGTGAGGAAGTGGTTCAGGGGATTGGCCCCTGAATCTATTGCTGGCATTGAAGCCCTGGATAATGTTTTCCTGAGGCAGTGGGGAGATAGGAAAGATTACATATATTACATGACAGAGTTTGGGTCTCTGAAGAAAATGGAAGGAGAGTCTGTCTCTGACTTCTCCAAAAGATTCAATAAGATGTCTAACAAGATTCCTGCAGAGGTAAAGCCATCTGAAGCCTCTGCTCAGATTTCCTATGCTTGTGCATTTGACCCTGATTTCTGTCTTTTATTGAGAGAAAGAAGAGCCACCTCCTTAGCTCAAATGCAAGATGCAGCTATAAAAGTGGAATCCAACATATTGGCAGCTGACAGACTGAGGAACAAAGCTGACACAGACAAAAGAAAGGGAAGATCCAAAACCTTGACTTCTGGCCCATCGTTGCCCCACCCTCAAGTAGATCAGCTGAGCCAAGTGATGAACTTTCTGAAAGAAGATATGGAGAGATTGAAAGTGGAAAGGAAACAAATGAACAAGGGCCCTCAGGGCACTGAGAACAGGGCAGGTTTCAGAAGGCCAAATAATTTCGCTCCTCCAACTATGCACAGAGAGAAGGAAAGAGACAGAGACGACCAAAGAATTCAGGCTCCCTTCTAGAACAATTTTGTGGCCAATGAAGAAGAAGGGGAAACAGACGAGCCTGAGCCTAAAATCCATTGTTTAGAAGTCACTCCCCCTTTCCCTCATCTGACCCAATCAGCATACAAGGAGTCTCTCATGGATAGTCAGCTAAATGAATTGAGCAAGGGAGACAAAGCTAGCGGCGGTCGAGGCAGGTACAACCTGAGGTCTGACAAAAGGGAAGCAACACCTGATGTTCCTGAGCCATCCACTAGAACAGAGAAGCCTGCTAATGAGGTAGCAGACAGTCACAGAGGTAAGAAGGCCCAACCCCTCTCTCCCATTGTCCAAAATCATGTTCCTGAAATTAGAGAAATTCCAAAGCTTACATCTTCTTTTAATTTCGAGCATGAAATTCAAAAGATCAGAATCCCTGTGCCCCTCACCGAGATAATCAAACATGGGGAATTCAAAAAACGCTTCTCTGAGCTGCTGAAATCTGAAGCCGCATACCCTCTCACAGACTCCATAAACCTCCAAGATGAAAGGCCTTCGGTTGTCCTAGGTCCCATGGTAGAAGACAGAGATGACTCATCCCCTCCCTTCTACATTACCCTGAACATACATGATAAAGTGTTGCATAATTGCCTTATGGATTCAGGGGCCTCCCACAACCTCATGCCCAAAACTGTCATGGAAGAATTAGGACTAGAAGTCACCCGAGCCTATCATGACCTCTATTCTTTCGACTCCAGGAGGGTTCAATGTTTGGGAGTAATCAAGGACCTAGCAGTTTCTTTGTTTTAGCTTCCCATGAAAAGTATGGTCATGGATATTTTGGTAGCTGATGTCCCCCCTAAGTTTGGCATGTTTTTGTCAAGATCTTGGATAAAAAGACTGGGGGGAACCTTGTAGATGGACCTCACATATGCCACTATCCCAGTGTTTGGAGGAGAGCATAGAAGATTGTACAGAGAAGCCCAGCTGGCCTACATAATCAGTGATGAAGCCAACCCTACCAATCATCCCATCTATGCCTTGGACACTGATTTAGGCTCTAGCTTACTACAGCTCACCCACACCCCTGAGGCCCCTTTGCAAATCAGAAAGCATCCCTTTCTTAATCAGGAGACACCCCCTCCAACCACCTCTGTTTGGAAGATGTTATTTGATGGAGCTTCCTCCAGTATAGGTGCAGCTGCTGGAGTGGTATTCATATCCTCTTCTCAAGAGACCATATCTCTGTCATACAAGCTGGAATTTGAAGTCACCAATAATGTGGCAGAGTATGAAGCTCTGGTTCTTGGATTAAGAGCTGCAAAGGAAATGGAAATTAAGGAGATGGTTGTGTTTGGAGATGCGGAACTGATTGTCCAGCAGGTCAAAAATGTTTATCAGACTAAGCATCCTCGACTCAAGAATTACAGGAACGAGGTATGGGACCTTGTGAAAAAAAAAATCTTGGCTTTTAACATTTCCTACATTCCAAGGGAAGAAAATGCCCCAGCTAACTTTTTAGCTTTCACAGCTAGTCTGCTCGAAGTTCCTGCGCTGCCCACTGTCGGGTCTGATGTTGAAATAAAATACAGGCCCTCTGTACCGGACAATGTCAAGCATTGGAAGGTATTTGAAGATGATTTAGAGATCGAAAAGTTTCTTCAATCAGTTGATGACTTTTTGGCATTGCACATAGATGAGGACTCTGACATGGAAGATTACCATCACCCTGAGGAGTTTTTGAATAAAATTGTTGACCACCCGATTATACAACTACCAAGCAACCACATACCAAGAGGACTAATCCTATTAGAAAGGTTGTTTGATGGGAATGATGTGGTAGTGAAGGGTAAAGTTTCAGGTCATGATGGTGACACAGCTGAGTGCAACATAGGCACACCGGAGGAACCCAAGTTTGTCAGGCTGTCAAGGAGTTTGACCGAGGAGAAGAGGGTCGGATATAATAAGTTGCTGAAGGAGTTTTCTGATGTGTTCGCATGGACCTACGAAGACCTCAAGACGTATGACACATCAATCATTGAGCACAAGATCCCACTAAAAGAGGAGGCTAAGACATTCAAGCAGAAGCTAAGACAGATAAATCCCATGCTGCTACCTATCATGGAGAAGGAAGTGAAGAAGTTGATAGATGCCCAAATCATTGTCCCCTTGAGATATTCTGACTGGGTGGCCAATTTGGTCCCAGTAAGGAAGAAGAATGGAGAAATCAGACTCTATGTCGATTTCAGGAACCTGAACAGAAGCTCCAGAAAGGACAATTACCCCCTGCCTAACATGGAACATATATTGCAGAAGGTCATTGGCGCATATAGAATATCTATGATTGATGGCTTCTCTAGATACAATCAGATATCAGTCATGCCTGAGGACAGGGAAAAGACAGCCTTCACCACTCCATGGGGCACATTCATGTATGCCAAAATGCCTTTCGGATTGATGAATGTAGGAGCAACTTTTCAGCGAGCCATGGATATAGCCTTCATCGGGGAGAAAGATAATTTTGTGGTGATTTACCTAGATGACATAACAGTCTTTTCCAGGACTGATAAAGAGCACCGCTACCACTTGAAGAAGGTTTTCCAGAAGTGTTGGAGATTTGGCCTTTCCCTGAATCCCAAGAAATCATTATTTGTTATGCAAGAAGGGAAGTTGTTAGGCCATATAGTGTCAGCAAAGGGAGTGAGGATTGATCCTGACCGGGTAGAAGCACTTCAGACCCTACCACTTCCCAGATCTAAGAAGGAAGTTCAGGCTTTTTTGGGGAGGATAAATTTTCTGAGGAGATTTGTCTCAAATTTTGCTGAATTAGTGAAACACATCACAGCCATGCTCAAGAAATGGAATGAAGTGAAATGGACTGTTGAACCTAGGGAATATTTTGTCCAAATAAAGAAGGCGCTGACTGAGGCACCTGTGCTAATCAGCCCCAATTATTCCAAAGATTTTCTGATATTTTCTTTTTCTTCCTGTGATACAGTAGTGGCAGTTTTGTTGGAGAAAAATGATCAAAGTCAAGAACAGCCTATTGCTTTCTACAGCAAGGCATTGAGAGACGCAGAACTCCGATACGAGATCATGGAGAAGCAGGCCTATGCCCTGGTGAAAGCTCTTAAAGCTTTTAGAGTCTATGTATTGCACTCAAAAATCACCGCATATGTCCCTTAAACCTCTATGAAGGACATTCTTATACAGCCTGACATAGACGGAAGAAGAGGTAAATGGATCGCCAAGATCCTAGAGTTCGATTTGGAAATCAAGCCCACCAAGCTGATAAAAGGGCAGGGTTTGGCCAAGCTGTTGGATGAATCCAATTGCAGAGCCTTGGGAATCAATTTCATCAACGAGCAAGCTGATTCATCCAATAAGATTTCCCACAGAGCTTTACCACTAGCAGCATGCGCCTGGTACAAGGATATCTTGTATTTATTGCAAGAGTTGAGGCCTCCTGACGGGATGGAAAAAGGCAAGGCAAGAGCTTTAAAGCTCAAAGCGGTCAGATATTGTCTCATTGACCAAACTTTGTACTGGAAAGACCCTCTAGGGGTATTAATAAGGTGTCTGGACCCGCAACAGGCCCAGAAGGTTATGTTCGATTTCCATAGCAGTCTTTGTGGAGGTCATCATTTTTGGAATACCACAGCTCACAAAATCCTTCGGGCTGGGTATTACTGGCCTACTTTGTTTACTGATGTCTGCAGGGAATTCAGGGCTTGCATCAAATGCCAGAAGTTCTCAGGTAAGTAGCAACTCAAATCTCTACCATTAAAGCCTGTAGTAGTTTCAGCACCCTTTCAGCAGTGGGGATTGGATTTCATTGGAGAGATTCATCCTCCCTCAAGGGGCCAGCACAGATGGATCCTCACTGCAACCGATTATTTCACCAAGTGGATAGAGGTTGTCCCCTCCAGGAGCACTTCTCACAAAGTAATTATCAGCCTCTTGGAAGACATCATAGCCAGATTTGGCTGCCCAAGTAGGATTGTCACTGACAATGCCGCCCCCTTCAGGTCTGAGCCTCTAGTCAGGTTCTGTGAACAGTTTGGGATTTCACCGGTTCACTCCACTCCCTACTATCCTCAAGGAAATAGACTAGCAGAGTCCTCCAATAAAAGCCTAATCAAGCTTATCAAGAAGCTACTGGAGGACAATAAAAAGGCCTGGGACTCAAATCTCAAATTTGCTCTTTGGGCTGATCGGGTGACAACAAAGAAATCTCTGGGTATCTCACCGTTCCAACTGGTTTATGGAATAGAGGTTGTTTTCCCCACTCAGCTCACCTTATCTGTGGAAAAATTCCTCCAGGACCTTGAAGGAGAACCTAACCATGTGCTCAGAAGGATTCATCAGATGGTGGAAGTGCAGCAGATCAGAGAATAGGTCATGGACAGAGCCTACAATCATCAGCAGAAGATCAAGCAGGCTTTTGACAGGAAGAGCAAAAAGACAGAATTCAAGCAGGGTGATCTGGTGCTCAAATGGGACGCACCCAGGCAGGAAAAGGGCAAACACAACAAATTTGATGCCCTCTGGTTCGACCCTTTCAGGATCCTTGAAGCATTTTCAAACAATACCTACAGGTTGCAGGATCTGGAAGGCAAAGAAGTTTTTAGCAGCCCAGTAAATGGGCATTTCTTGAAAAAATGTTTTCTGTGAGCCGCAGTCGGCTCTTTTGTTTTGTAAATATTGTTTTTGTTTTGTTTTCAGTTTAAGAAATGACTCCATAGCCCAACAGCAAAGGCACTGAATCTGCAAAAGTGTTCTTAGAGCATCACAGGGATGACTCTATCCCCCATGGAGCCAAATGTTAACGATATTTCTTGTAAGGGGGTTAGAATGCAAAAGAATGGGTTAAAAACCCACTTGTCCTAAGTTTTAATGCATATGCACCCATGGTAAGTGATGAGCAAGATCGAGCGGCAGCGATCCGCGCGCCCGGATCAACGGCGCATATAGAATTCTGGACCCCCCCTGCCTTTCTACCTTTAAGCGGGGGGAGGGGGTCCGGAATCATGGGCGCATCTCTTCAACGGACCAGATTAGCACGCCCAGATCAACGGAGATAAAGGCAATTCCGGACCCCCCTGCCTTTCTACCTTTAAGCAGAGGGGGGGGTCCGAAATCGCGGATGCAACTTTTCGACGGCCGAGATCGATGCGCCTGAATCAACGACGCTTGAACAATCTCATACTTCTCAGTTGCTCTGTGTTTAGCCAGCATGGGCCCTTCTCCCGTCATGTCATTCTCCAGAACCGCCTTTCCCCTGCTGCCGCGTGTCATCTGTCCCTCTCCACTCTTTCGTCCAGATGGCCCTTTCCCTGTTTCATCGTCCACTCACCACCTGCCACGTGTCCCTTTCCCTCCACGTCAGCCTCCACCTAAAATGTGCCCATCACATCTACTCTCTTGCCTCCTTCGCTTATCGCCTTTTTCCATGTGTCTCCCTTATAACCTATCTCGCCCCCTCATCGCTTTGTACTCCACTCCCCGTTGTTTTGGCCTCATCATTCTATTCATGTGCCCCACCTTCCATGCTGGCCTCCACGCCTATTCTTTAGGCCAGTCAGTTATTCCAGGTGGAAACGTGGGAGGCCCTCCACGTCCCAAAGGTGTCGAGTTGGTCGGGCCATCCTCAATCCCGATGAAGCAGTTATTGAAGCGGTTGGTGGTGGTTAGACATCGCCTCCGCCATAATGGGAAAGTCCAGCAATGAATTAAAGGCACATCGATTCACCGTTGGAACTGTCAAAGAGTTAGATTGCGTCTGACATAAGTTGCACGATCTTTCAGAGGTTGACTATCAGAAAGCCATGCAGACGCAAAGCCTTCAATGCAGTGTCTTGATTTCGCTGTTGTTGTTGTTCTGAGTATATGAAGGCGTTTTCGCCATTTTTGTATCTATCGATGGTAGAGCTAAGCTCCCGACTGTAAAGTTTCAGCAAACATTTTGGTTTCCTGGTCATGTATCTTTGTTTGAGACTTCTTGGTTTATAACAAACAGTTCTTATTTTTCATCTATGTTTCATCTCATGCCAGGGAGTTCATAGTCGAAGGATTCGCGTGGATTATTGCAATCTTGTTATGATAAAGGATTTGTTGTGACATTATTGTATTCTTTGGTTTCTGTGTTTGAATGTGAAAGGATATTGCGTTTGAATTCTTTCTTCTCCAGTCTGTGATGAACCTGATGTTTATGATAGACCTTCGCACTCTTCTCATGCAAGTCTTCCCCCTACTCACCCTTTATTGTGACTCACTGTTTGAAGTTTATCAAGACCTCACTCGTCCATGCATGCCTGGCCTAGTTTTTGAGTTGAGACGATATTGTTCTGAGTTATCCTCCATTTGATCACCTCCTTAAAACAAATCATGACATTAAGCTGATGGGCGTCAGGCTCTGCTCCTGTAAGCAATCCAAGAGTGACTTCTGATCTCCAACAGTAGGCATCGGGCCTCTTCCAATTTTACAGACCTCTTCCTACTGTTTATGTATTGGAAATCCAAACCCACCTATCGTTGCCTTTACGGTGTCTGTGTGATAACATCCATGGCTCATGTAGTAAGAATTGAACCTAATCGCTCACAAGCCCTCCTCGCCCACGACGATGCCATAAGCGATATACAGGCACATGGCTGGGACATTTTCATCAAAAAGTTTGAAGGTTATAACCTAGCAGTTGCACAAGCATTCGCTCAATTGTTTGATGGCTCTAAAGCTAAAATTAGGGATCTGCAACTCAAAGTGACCGAGGATCCCATAGCACGAGCTACAAGACTCTCACATGAGGGAGAAATATGGTTCAAAAATGCCAAATTAGAAGGCGTTCCTTGGAGTTTGTTCATGGTCTCTAGGAAATTGAAATGTTTCCCTAAAGGTACATCGATTACTCTCTTAAAACCCCGATGGCACGACCTGCTTCTAATTCTTAAACAGATTATAACTTGTGAGGGAAGTTATGGCTTAGTTTTCTTGTATCACATTCACCTGTTGATGATTTTTCCGGGTTCAATCTAAACATGCCTTTCTATATGTTTATGAGCCTGCATAAAATGTCTAAGCGTTATCAGAGACACAGTTTAAACCCTATGTCTATCCTTTTCCACCATGGGTTTATTCAAATTCTGTTGTTGTCGTATCTAGCTAAAATTGGGGATACTTGGGAATATTTTCTATGTAGAAACAACTTCACCATACCCGAAAGCACAGTGAAATCACCCCTCCTTTTCAATACAAACCCTATTCCTTGTAACCCTACCACCAAAAATCAAAGTGTTGATCCACATGAAGACCATGCGACCACAGAGCAAAATTTTATTGTTGTTCAGATCCCTTTGAGGAAAAAGACACGATATGATTGTGTGCCTAGAAAATCGTTAGAGGAGGTTATAGATGTGTTAAAGGAAAGGTTTTCTCCTGCTCCTACTATTGACCCGAATCGGGGTTTCATTAACAAATCTATTGTTAAGAAAAATCGCAAGGAACATGGTAATTCGGATTTGAGTTTTGTAAACAAGAGACCATGCAGGTTAATATCCATAAATCTCAGAAATCACCAGCAAGATCATTTGAGCTCGATCCCAGTGATCGAGGTCGATGATCACTTGTCCGATGATGAGATCAATGAATTTATTGCCCGAGAAGATGTGGATAACTAGTGCCTTGGAAATGAAATTGGTATTGAAACTATACAATACGATTTTTTTTCTGAACTACCTTCGTTCCTAAAAAAACAAGAAAGCTTCGCTGGTATAAGCCACGATTTGAGGCAAGATACAGAGCAAACCAAAGCACCCATTGCAAAACACACTCAACCTCTGCCTGCTATAGAACTTGTGCACTGTGAAAATTGTCTCGACTGGGTTGAACGATACTACAGAGATATACCATATCTCCAAGCACAGTTAAAACATATTGCAGCTCGAAACTCCTTGCTTGAAAGGGAAAATCAAGAATTAAATGCATGTGTTCGATCCAATGTTGGTCGAGAAGGTAAAAGGTTTAAACGAGCTTGTAATTTCATTATTAAGAACACAACAAATTTCAACATTATCATTAACTCAAACTTATCAGATGCTTCATTGTCTAATCTCTGAAACGGTAAAAAATTGTTTTGATTCTCTTTGATTCAATTATGTTGTAAAAATGAAATAGATAGATTTTATTTTGATTTAGTTGTTAATTTAAGACTAGCTACAGAATCTCACGATTCTGTAGCCAGTCTATTTGTAAATATTAGTTTGTATTGTTATCTAAAATTCAATTTCGTTTTATTATTTTCAGGAAAACAATGGTTATGATGCTATTCACAAGGAGAAAAAATCATGGATTATGCGTTGCATAGCTTAGTAATTTCTCTTTTTTGTTTGATAAAACAATATCATTATGTAATTATTATTTTTTATCACAAACTCCTATAGGAGTGTTTCTTTGTTATCCTATTTTTGTAAAGCAATCCGATTTTCTGGGATTACCCTCTATCTTGCATGATAAGAGGTTATTGATCCAAGACAGGTTTAAATAGTGGTTGTTGTTTAGTAGTAAGGACAACTTTTTTGGGACTACAGTATGGACATGTGATTTTTGGGAATTGATATGGGAAAGTGATTCACTGTTGGCTTTAGACCTATGTGATGCTTATTCCATTATATTCTCCTGTTATTTCTATGCTATGAACTATCATCCTGTAGATTTAGCTTTAGCCTTGTCTTAGCATGATATTTCATATCGATGATTATTTGAATACTATCTATGATATGTTGGTTCATTTTATATGTTTGATCAATTGATCATTTAATTATTATTGAGTTTGTTTCTGATGTTAAATGATGGATAATATCAATGCTCATAATTTAGTTTTCTTTCGTTCTTAGATATTGATTATCTTAAGATCACATGGTAATTAATTAGTTGTCTTTCTGTTGTTATTAATTTACGCCAAATATCAAAGACTTCTTTGAATTTATTCTGGAAGTACTAGTATTGTTCTGTCATAGGTTTCCCTTAAATACAAGACAAGCAGGAGTTCAAACAACACATAGAGATAAGCTCAGTTTTGTTGATCAGCTACAGGTTAGTATGTGTGTTATTTTAATTAAATTATTTATTGATGAAATGATGATTGCATAAATTAGCTTTGATTGTTTATGTGTCATTGTTTCAATAGTATTCGCTTAGTATTTATTAGTTTGATATCTTTAAACATTAGAAAGATTTATGTTCTTACTTTATCTTATTTAGAAACACTATTATGAACATCCATTTCGCAAGATTTCAAGTAAACCTTGTAAACTGTATATAGATTGTTTATAATCATTTGTACATTCACGTGTCTTTTTAATAAACATTTGCAAGTAATATATCATTTGTTAGAATCGTAGCTTTAGTTTAGTTTATTTATTTTACTGTTTTTTTAGGATTCTAGTTGGCTAACGGAGCCATTAAACCCATCGAGTCAGATCATACCAAACAACTTGGGTTAATTAGACAACCTCGGTTTGGATCTGACCTTCTAGTTGACGGTGTGTCACTTACGCCCATCAACACTTTGCTATCAGATATGCTACCATCGCTTCTCTCCAATCCACCTAATTAGTTTCTCCCTCTAAAACGAAATATATCCATGTCATCTTTCTTAGACCCTTCTTCGAAGACTTCCCTTTGAACATGATCCTAGAAGCCTCATATTGTTGAGCTTCCTACATGGTCATCTCATACCATGACTCCTTTAGAAACTTGGAAGGCTACTCCTTCACACCTGAACATGAAGGCTCACTCCCTCTGAGCTATTCAAAATTTGGAGCTACCTACTCCTTGTCATCTGTCACTCTATTTATTTCCATTTATCGCATAGGCTATCTATTTATCCTATACAAGTTTCTCTCTCTAACTCTGAGAACAATTGTTATGTTTGAGCTAGATCCTTTGGGTTTGATCAACACCTATCCATCCTAAAATAGTATGTCAAATATATTATTCTCAATCGTTGAGACTAATATCACACTCCTCCCGAGTTCTAGCACCCATAGCACATATATCACTCTCAACATGCCTCCTGACTCCATATGGAATGGCATTGTCCTATATCTCTTTACTGTATGATTGGTTCCCACACCAAGTTACACATACACATATGAGTCTCACTTTGTGAAGCTCTCGAACATATCTCTTGTTCTTGTCATATGACATGTAGCTCCATTATCTAATAGCCATGCAACAACTAATATGGTTCCTGAATAAATATGGGAAACAAGTAAGAAATCATGCTCAAACTTATTCGAAAACTCCTCAAAATTTTTTGACGCAACTACCTTTGAGTGCATCCCATTTCCACCCTTCTTCTTGTTCGAACATTGAATTTCATAATTCTTAAGCTTGTGACATGCAAAGCACTTGAATTTTCTCATGGAATTCTTCTTGTCATCTCGAGAGGTGGACTCTCCAATACCAATCATCTTGAACTTTCCCTTCTTTTCTTTGCTAGCAAGAGCAAGGTTCTCATCATCATTCTAGTGTCGGCCTCCATTCAATTCTCCATCTCGAAGTAATTCCTAAATGAATTCATCCCACAACCTTGACCAATCAGGGAGCTTCTCACGTGCCACAATCCCTTTTATGAATGTTGTCCACTCCTTCGTTAAGCCTTTGACTGTCATCCTCACCAGCTCTGAATCATCCATTATTTCTCAAATTGCATCCAATTCATCTCGAACTTGTCATATCCGAGTGACATAAGTTTTCACCGTGTATGATCCTATCATATTTGTGTCTCTGATCTTCTCTCTCAACACCATTTTGTGATTCTCATTCTTACTATGAAATAAACCCTTCAGAACCTCCCACATGTCCCTACAAATGTTCTTTCCAAATAAATGAGGAATCGAATGTTACTTCACTCCATCTAGAATAATTCTCTTGGCTTTCACATCCTTTTGTTTATGGACAACCAGATCGTTTGGATCCATTGGTAGGACCACGATGGAGTTTGTAAATTCTCAAATGTCATTCTCCATCAACACTAGCATGATTCTCTCCTTCCAAGCGCTATAGTTGGGAACCCCATCCAACCTATCCTCAAATCACAAACATGTTTCCATCTCTGCAACCTACTGAAAAACTCAAATTTTGTTTCCTGTACTTGCTCCCTGAACCTACCCGAGGCTTCCTAGATTTCTAACCATTGCTCGGGGCTGCCCAGATTTCCCCACTGTCGAGGCTCCTGCTGTCTTGGTTGATTATTTCCTGAGCCCTCTTTGGTACTACCCGGCTACATTTTGGGTTACCTGATCCCACCTCGACTACCTGATGGTTTTTTGGTTCTACCTGACAATTTTCCTCAAACCCAACAATTGACTAGTGACTTTCCCGCATCTTCTAGTGGCCCATGTTGGCTGGCGGCTCTACTTTCTAGCTGGTCAGAAGCATGTTGGTTGGATGGTCAGCCCCTACCCCTGCATTATTTTCAAACTCTGTGTGGACCCCTACAGTCGATCCTTCTACCAACCGACCACACTCCTCCCTTTGGCACTACCAGTGATTTCCCTTTCCCACAACCTACTTCTCTACCATTTATTTTTAAGTAGTCTTCACCTAGTCATCACCTCGTCCTCAACCTGCATCTTCAACACTTTCCCTCGGCTCTCCTCATCTAGAAAAGTTGTGGATGAAGTTGTTGCAGTGTCTTTTCTCTACCCACCCATGGTTTCTCTTGTCGTCAACTCCCTTGTTGCAGCATGACCACCACACATTGTTTCTTTATGCAACTACCACTCATCTCATGGCTTTCTCTTCCCAGCAGTCACTTCTACTACTAGCCCAGGTCACTTCTCAACCCACAAATCTACAATGTGCGCTTCAATAGTTGGTGTCTTCATACGATGTACAATGGATATAGTATGTACGACGCTCGTACATTGTACAAATTCCCTTTAAAAAAATTCAATTTATCTTCTTTTCAACCTGATGAAAAATTAAAAAATTCCTGCTGTAAAAAAAAATCGTTGCAGTCCTTTGTTTATTTCTTGGTTTTACCAGCGTCCTGCATACCTGCAATAATAAAAAAAATCTCGCTGCAAATAATCTTGATCTCATGCAAATCTAGTTTCCTTCAAAATTGCAGCTCTTATACCATGTTAGTTTTCTTAACCCAACACCTGTTAGTTTATTCTGAATAAATTACTTATCAAATAAATGCACACTTGAGTTACTTAAAAAATTTATAGCAAAAGCATAAAACTAAAACCATACACATTGCATAAAACATTTATGGATAAACACCCTTGGAAAAACCCCGAAGGGAAAACCAGCACCTGAGTTTATTTATTAAATAAAATCTTGGGCTCCCATCCTGGGATATATTTCCGTCTGAGGAAAATACAATGTAGCAAATAGCCTAACCTACATGGTTTTTATCTCCCTTGTTGCCCCCTTACTCCTTTCCTCTAACCTTTCCCACTCACACTTGGATGAAATGTCCTCTCCATACAATCAATGAGATCTCCTCACTTTGTGTGTATCTCATCCTCTCACTTAGGTTTCTTTTTATTCTATTGAGTTAACCCTAAATCCAAAACCCTAGATCTCTAAATTGATCAAGGGTTGAGATTAGATCTCCCCTTCACTTTAGATCTAATGGATAGGATTTAATCAACTCACTTAAGTTACTAATGCCAAAAACTTAGGCATTTAACTCAATTAATCTCACATTAATTAAAAGGTCATTCATGTTAATTATTAACTCATAAAGTTAATTTTGTAAGGTTTTGAGAGGTAAAAAGGATGAATTCCACATGCCAGACACTAAGACTATGTGGAAGTACATATCCGATGCTAAATACATCAACAATTATACCATTCCAAAACCTAGTGAATTAGCAGAAAAAGTTCCACAAACCACACATTTAAAAACTGAAGTCTATCTTCATATAACTTGGTCAACAATGACTTATCATTCATTAACATTTCATAGAAAATACTCAAAGATACACAAGAAAAAGTCCTTTGTACAATCGAATTCATCCTCTTTATAGAAAATATGAAGGAGAGGGGAAATCAATCATCTTGACAGTAAATTAGTAGAAAAGTTTCACAAACCACACATTTCAGAAGTGAATTATATCTCCCAATAGCTTGGTTAGTAGTGGCTTCTCATTCATTAACATTTCATAGAAAATCCTGTAAGATACACAAGAAAAAATACTTTATACAATTGAAATCATCCTCTTTATAGAAAATATGAAGGAGAGGGGAAATCAATCATCTTGATGCATCTGGAAGAATTCATTTCCTCTTCATATCTGTTGGATTGCTTAAGAAAATTGACATTTTCTTCTGCTTGGGGAGTCAACCCTCTTTGTATATTGAAATACTCTTCTCTAGAACACTGCTCCACTTGGCTTGAGGAATCCTCACCCTTTTATTTTCTCCATTTATTTATATGTGCAATCCATGTCTCAAAATTTTTATTTAATGCATGTCCTTGAGGAAAATTGTGTTGTTTTAAAGAATCTTTGTAGGATGATATGCTCTGCCTCATCCTTTTTTTAAAATTTTCCATCTTAGGCAACAAGTTTAATTAATGTCATTCCTCTGGTAAGAGCTTCCACAAATTTTTGAATGGTTTCTTCATTAAATTTAGACATGTATCTAATATATTTTATATTGAGATGATATAAGCTTGTGGGTCCTTGGATAAAATTTTTTGTAGAAAGAAATTGTTCTTTTCCCAAGAGATGGTATATGGTAAGTATTTGCCATATTTTCACCACAATATAGCAACATCTGCTCTTCATAAGTGACCCCCTTGAGGGCATTATAAGTTGTCTATTTGTATTATTCCAAAGCAAAATCCATTACTTCAAGTGCTTTAGGTGTGAAAACAATGATTCTTGTGGGAATTTCTTCTAAAGAGGATTGTGAATCTTTTACCTTATTAAATTGAAATTGAGCTCATTGATCAAAAGATCCCATGTGTGGATATGAGTCATGACAGCAACAATATCTTGGCCATGAGCTTGTACATGTTGGGATTTCTCATAAAAATGTCTCTGAACATTATCCAAATCATGTTGTATTCTAAAAGTATAATCAATCAAATTTGTAGGTTGATACTTTCTAGATTTATAGTAATTAACTTAATTTTGTAGCAGGGTGATTTTTCTTTCATACACCCTTATATTTTTTTCTATATCTATAGGTTTGTGTAAAATATATTGGGCTATGGATAATCGATCATAGGTAGAGGAAGATAAACTCATATTTCTTGTGTCCATCACCATAGTTTCAATGGTGAGTATTACTTCAAAAACTAGGTTGTTTTTCTTCTCTTATGTTTTTTTTTTATTACTTGCCTCCTTTGTTTATCAAATGAAAACAATTTCAAATAAAAAACTTCATATATAGGACTTGGAATAGGATCCTATCCTTATGTAACCATTCATAAACCAAAAGTATTGGCAAAGGTCTGAATGTTCAAAACCTCTTTCATCGGTGCCACGTCTAGTTACTATGTGTTGCCTTCATTGGTTTGTTGTGTTAGCTCGTTAGTTGCTTATACGAATTCTTTTATTTCAGTGTTATTTAGATTCTTCTTCTGTAGTTCTTCTTCAATTTTCCTCTTCTCTTTATATTTTTCCTCAACTTCTTTCATTGCTAATTCCTTAGGCTATTCATCATATTTGGCTTTCCTCGTCACGTTTTCCTTCATTGCTACCAATTCAGCTCTAGATTTAGCATCTGCTTCTCTTATCCTTGCCAATTTTTCTTTCCTAACAAATTTTTTCTATGTTTTTTCTCTTCATTTGGATTCATATTCTATATTGGCCTTATCCAATGTCTCCAATCTTCTCTTTTCTTGCTCATTTAGGATATTATTCTTATTTTTTTCACACATAAAAACAATTACCTAATCATTGGCGAAATGAATTTCAACCTTTAATAATTTATAATAATATTCAAAATAAATTGACGTGAATGATCTAACATATATTGCCTAATTATTTAGAATCCTCCTTGTGTTGACCTTTCTGTGTTGAATCAAGTACCTAATTACTTTTGTACCTGATTAGATATCTAGTTGTACATGGTGTAAGAAGGATGCTTTTAAATTTTGTGCTGCGGAGAGCTCTTCTTATTCCCTTTCATTTGAATGCTCATCATTCTTGAGCTCTTCCCTATTTTCAATTAGATGAAACAATTCATTGTTTATGTGGGCTCCATTAAAATTAGTAGTGTATGAGGAACTTGCATAAGAGAGAAATTTAGCATCTCTAATATCCTAGGATTCCATAACTAGTTGCTTTCCCCTGGTATACTTTTTCCCCTTTGTAGTTGATGAATTTGAATTTATGGGAGTTTGTTGGTGTTATTTTCCTTACAAAATCCTTTCAATCATTTGGTTGGACTGTGATTGATCTCTCATGGTTATCATTTTGTTTCCTATCGTACCCTTAGTAGCTCTATGGAAATCCATGCACATTAGCGCAATACAAAAAGGGCATGTGGGGTTTAGCTGAAAAATCACATTAAAGTGTGTAAATCGCTAATTTTAGAAATTCTAACTGGAAAGAAACTATAAATATGGTGATGTTAATTCTAACCTAAGGTGGATGCCATGGAAGAGGAGTTTTATTCTAGCTAATATTTTTAGTTTGAACTCAGATTTCTCATCTATAAATTCACAAGAAAAAAGAAAAGAAAATGGACTCATGCAAATAAATCTATATTGTGGAAAAGTTGAATTTGCATATATGTCACTGTTGGCTAAAACAATGAAATAACCACCTATCTCATTTAAAGAAAAACATTGCTAATTGACTAGGGTCATTTCGACATTAAATATCTACTTAGTGGAGCCAAAAGATGGGCAACCTTTTCTGGGGTAACATTCTTGAGCTCGGTTGGCAATTTCAAACGTTATAACTATAGTTTGATAGCTTATTTAATGCACAAATTACTCACACAACAATTTTTCTGTCCAATTCTGAACTTTTAAATCAAAAGTACAAGAGAAAGATGCTTGTATTCATAAGTTTGAAAGGGTGATAACTTGAGTTACAGCACCATCAAATCAGGCTGAGATGGGACACGTCTTGAAGAGTGAATTGTATACGTTAAAAATTGAATTCATTTTTTTTAAAATGAGGTCACACATGTGAAGAGCCTGATATCAAATGAGTAATTCTCTATAATTAGGAGCTATTTCAAAATCGAGACCTGTCTTCACTACTATTAGGTGAGGAAATCCTCGATTTTGATATTGATTAGGAAATTAGGAAACAAGATCATGCATAGGAGGCATAACTTGGTTTTTGGGGCCAATTAAAAAGTTGGAGTGCAAGTTTGTATACAGGAGGCTGATTTCAAAATTAGGGCTAATTTTAGAATTGGGACCCCATGTCACTAAAATTCACAAAGAAAAGGCCCTATCAGAATCGAACTTAAACAAAGGTTCCACATGTGAGAAAAGTATGGAAGTTGGCTCCACATGTGAGAAAAGTATGGAAGTTTGTTCCACATGTGCAAATATGAGCTATAGAAAAGTAATATGATTGAGAAATTAGGACCCTGTGACACTGCATTTGTAGAGTAAATGCATGATTTGGATATCAGGTCCAATCACTGAATCGGGACAGAGTTATACCAAATTTGGTGATTCAAGGGTCCAATTTTGAAGATTTATCTTCATCAAGGACAAGTGATTTTTCAAGGAAATCATCAAATAATATTAAAAAATAAGATAACTAAGAAAATCCCATCGAACAAGCAGAAATTCCATACAATTTGTATAGTACAACAAGCAGCAAGAGGTTCCAATCTAGAAATTAGGGATGATTACCAAATTGATGCAAGGAAAAAACAACTAAGTCAACATGAGGCCCAATTTTGAAATTAGGCTCTTAAACATGTATTGATCTAGAGAAAATTATTTGAAAGTTCATATAAAGGAGTGATTGATTAGGAGATCGGGGTTGGTTCCAAAATTGGGGCCCATCCATACCAAGTTAGTGATTGGAGGGCCCAATTTGGTAATCGAGTTTGATTCCCAAATTGGGGGCTTTATCAAATGGAACAAGTGAAGAAGAGACACGATATATACATAGGGAACTAAAAGAGACCAAACCAAGAAGGAGAGAAACCAAAAAATTGTCTAAAGAATAAAGCTCAAGAAAAGAACTAAATTAAAACCAAACAAGTGAAACATGAAAACCAATCTAGCTTGAACATATAAAAGAAATAAGCAGTGCAATAAGGCAATAAATAACCAAGGACAACGTATAACCCAAGAGAAAAAAGTATATATTGACTAGTGACAAAAAGTGGGGCCCCAGGTTTTGCCCAAAACTTGGGGGGTTGTTGAGGTATCAACAAGGTTGTAACAAAAATCTAATGTATCCCATTGAGTGAAATTGCATTTAAATTGGAGGTATACTATAGCACTCTTCTTCACATTTTACTGTATTAAAAGGTCACACATCGTATATTCCTAGTATCCCTATTTATGTCATGTCACCAATGAAATTTGCAATGCTGGTTTCCAAAGGAAATATCCTATAACTTGAAAAAAAGTATAAGCATGCCCTTACTCAAATTTAGTATGCCATTTTATTGGGACAATAGATGGATTAAATGAAATTTTGTATCTTCCAAGCTTGGGTTGTCAAGTGCATTTGTTTTGCTAAGGATTACTATCTATGTATTAAGGCTTTGAAATCTTTGTTTTGGCATACAAATGATACCGAAATTCGTGATAAGTGATATCTTAAGGTTTTCCAAATGTTGATGTTAGTTGAAGGTTAAATTTGGATAACAAATAACTATGTGATATTTTTCAAGTGGCTAGCTAGCATTAATATTTTCTTTTGCATACCCACACTTATGATTTTCAACATTTTCTCATCACCTACCTATATGATGTCTCTATACACCTAGTTACATTATGTCCCATGTAGACATGTGTTCATAGTTGTAGATAGGATGGTATGTAAATGGTTACCTGAAACATGCATTTGTATTGAGTTTGAAGTTTAAAGTTTGAAGTTTGAAAAAAAAAATGAATAGGGAGGAACATCTCCACTGCCAATTCTTGACAAACAAAAGAAGAAGACTAGTCATGGCTTTAGCTCCATAAAAACTGAGTTCCCTCCATTTGAGAGTGGTTTCCTTGAGTGGGCACAATTCACTCATCCAAATGGAATTTTTTATTGTTTGAGCATGCATGCTTTGATTGAGATAGGATGGTATGCAATTGATAAAGATGCAGTGATTGCTATTGATTGAGACAAAGATTGGTTAGCCCCACTTTTAGCATGGACTGTGACAGTTTTTGTATGTATGAGAAGCCAACATTATAGTGATAGTTAAGAACCTATTTACATATTCATATATATATTCCTTTATGTTTAATGAGTTATTCCATGATTTAATTTTGGAAAAATTAATTATGCATGGTTGAATGAAGAAAAAACTTATATTTTAGAAAGTAAAACAACAAAAAAATGCACAAAAGTGAGTGACCCTATAGTTGGCCTAGAAATTTAAAACATTTGACCACAATCATCCTTCAAAATTCCTACTCTGGGAGAATTTTAAAATCAAATCCTCTAGAAACTAAAAATTAATTTCCAAATGAAAATCTAGGGGCATAGGTGATCTTTCACTTTCCCATTTAACCTCTATAAAAGAATAGAGAAGGAATCTATGAAAGGATAGGGGAGAAACATAGAGTTAGTTTAGCTTTGTTCTACTTCTACTTTATTCAAATTTCATTCTCGTAGCCCTTTCATATCTCGACAATGCTAGAAATGGAAGGAAGGCTACAACTTAAGGTTCAATATTAAGAGTAAAAACTAATGTGCTTCTCAAAGGAGGTGACATTTGTTTATTTGCTTGATGAATGCATTTTACTATAACTATCCATATGAATAATTCTATCATGATTGTAGATTCCCTTCAAAAAATATGAGTGTGGAGTTGTCAAAGGCTTCATGTAGTCTAGGGCTTCACCCAACCTGGGCTTTAATTTGTTGTGAACAATGTATGGTTTCAAAACCAACCTGTTTAAAGGAAGCTAAATTGATTGTTAGAACTATTGGAGTTTATTTGGTTGTACATAGTCTTAATTAATAAAATTTTGAACTATCTTACATTCATCTCTCTTGTACATTATTTGATTCCAATTCTATTATTTGTTTGAGTATCTGTTTCATTTTGTTTGCTTGACTTGACTACTCTATATATGCATGAATTTTTACTGAGTTTGTAATCATATATTATACATTTATATTATACAATTTGATCCATTAATTATGAGGATTTATTGACTAAAAATTCAATGCTAATTGGTTTCTATTGAGGCCACAACAACCCCCCTTTACTTTTGCTTTTACAGGAAAAAGGAAATGGGACCCATACTAAAATTGGAACTCTAATGCATAATCCTCTACTGCTTGAACCTAATGTTAATTCTTTATCCTCCTTGAGGGAGTTGGGGGTTTTATCTTTAATGATGGTTGTCTTAAATGAGTTTGTGCATGTAAGTTTTCAAACTCATTTAAGACAACCATCATTAAAGATATCCTTGTATGCTTCAGATATCCTTGTACCTTAATTATGCATCCTCTCACTTGCATGTTGTGCTTAATGTCTTGATCATACTCTTCAATTCCAAACTCTTGACTATAATCACTAAATCACTAATCCTTCCTTTGAGTTTGAGACTTGTCACATGCATTTTTCAGGACGCTTGTCTATAGCCACCCATTATTATCTTTGAACATACCCAATACTCATTTATAAGTTTTTTGAAGGCATGGAATGTAATGTTTATGGTATATTGGAAAGTGTATTCTTAATTGTATAGTTGATCTCATATTTTTTGTGGTTGCATGAGCAGGTTCACAAGGTCACTTCCTTTAGATGACCGCTCCAACCTTGAAATGCATGTGAAGAATCCATTGATATTCTTCTTCTTTCCTAAAATTCACTCTATGTGGATCTTGTTTATCGTTTGAAGCCAACAGTCAACATCACGAACTAATCTCGGTCTTGCCTAAACCTTAGTCGATTTTATTTTTATCACCATTGCATTGATGAGGCCAAAACCTTGATCCTTATCAATCTCTCCCTCATTAGGAACTGGATTCACCATTGCTTATTGTTGCCCCAAGGTCCAAAGCGTACAAGGATATCTGATCCACATTTTCTATGGTCCTATCCCATGAGCTCATCATATTTACTCTATCGAGAATCATTGTTCAGAGTGTTGAGTGTGAAGTATCTTAAGACTGTTTGAAACCCGAATACCAAAAGCCTATTTAGTACCCCTCATCAGGATTGTCTCATCAAGCTAGTTGAGTGAAGTCCCTTGTAACATTCCTGAGATATAAAAGGCATGAGCTTCTTTTGATCGATCTCTATCGAGTTCTTCTTTCATACTCTCCTCTCTCTGAAAACCCAAGCCATAGACCTTTTGAGCTTCTTGGACATATAACCTTATCATATCATCACCCAATTCTTGCTCACCACATTTTTTAATCATTTTCATGCATTGTGGTCTGACATAAAAACATATTCCCTAATCTGATCATATTCCCTCTCCTTGCAATATTACCAAGTCTACCCTTTGAGATGTTTAGCTTGACTGGATTGACATGTATCGTGTGCTCATCTAGCATCGATATCCTTTCATCATATGAGTTTTTATTTGCCACATTAATGTGTCGCATGACGTGTCATATTTTTACCCCTAGTAGCTTCCATTTGTCACATACAAATTTGAGCGATCATGATCACCATGTGACATACCTACATGACTTGGAACTCGGTTACTCGAAATCTACATGGTTTATCATGCTCCTATTTTTGGTCCCTAGCAGTGTTATTAAAATCATTTTGCTCTAGAAAAACCAGTTGATCTAACTGTATTGGAGGTAAATCCAGATTGGCTTGTGGCACGGAACCATTTTTTGTCGGTTTGGTACTGAACCAACCATTTCAATGAATTGTCTAGTTCAGTACATCATTCGTACGATGCGTCATACACCCACAAAATTCAATTTTATTATAAAATATAGGGGGCCTATTACCAAACCCTAGGGTAATGGTAATGTTAAATTCTTACATTTTCCTTTATATTTCATTTCATCCTTTTAATTGAATTTTTACCATTGCCATTAATTTTTTTACGATGTTTGAGAGTGGTTCCAACTTCATTGGACTTCATATGGAGAAAGTAGAATTTTAGGTCCCATTCAAAATTCAGCAGGATTAACAATTTTCAGGATTTCAAGATTTGCAGGATTGTAATGTTTCCACTGGATTCTATCGTGTATAAGGGTATGGAACTTGCATTTAATCAAGAGAACCTGTAATATCCCTCGGTCGAACCCAAATGTAAATATAATCCAAGTGTATTTAAGCTAGTGAGTTGTTTAGACATAATTTTTTGCAATACACCTTTCATGGCATGGTGTGAGCATACACTGCGCAGTAAAGGGATGTAATGTGCACATTTTGAATACCGCGCACAATAACTAAGGTGCACGCAACCTTAAAGACAGAGGATATAGCACACAGTAACAAAGTGCGTGTGATATTAAGGTCAACGAACCTTTGTGTATATAATATGTGTTATAGGCTGGTGAGCTAGTATTATAAGTCGGAATGCTTATGTCTTGGAATTAGGCCAGCGCACCTAGATGCCAAGGGCCAATGCGCCTACTTTGTACTTGACTCATGATTAATATAAAATACATCACTACATACAGACTGACCATGATAAAAGAGATGGGGGACTGAACTTCACTAGTTAGGGTAAGGGAGGGCCAAAAGTCAAGGAATATTATATTAATATTTCCTAAAACATAAAGTATGGATAACTAGTTTATCCTAAGTTCTAAAGTTGGGGAAAAGTGGACAAAAGTAACTTTTGATATGACAAGTGTCAAGTTGGGGACATCCATTCATATCGTGGGGAAACTTAGCCCAAAGGGGGGGTTCAGAGAGGGGGGTTATGAGTAGAAAACAAGGGGGAAACCACCAGGGGACCATTTTTGACAGAGAGATCAGAGTGATTCCAAAAACACACTCAGTTATCCAGTCAGTGACTCCATGACCATTTTTACTCATACATTATGTTATCCTTGAGACAGCCAATCCACCTTTCTGAAACCTGTTTTCTCATCCCTTTTGGTTGGTGTACTTGGTTAGCTTGGAGTGGGATTGGAGAAGTGGGTTGTCAGGCACGTGAGCAGTTCTCTGGGTGAGAGAATTGTTGTGGATTGATTTCTTTTGGTGCTAGACTGTAGCTACAGCGCTCTGAGACTTCCAGTCCGGCCTATTACTAAAGCCCTGGAAGGGAAGTGGGGTAGTCGAGGGACTGTTGAGCAGAGAAGGGCACACTTCCTTAGGTGGGACAGGCATGTGGGGAATGAGAGGTTGTAGGTTGTTAGTTGAGTGAGCACCTAAGACGGAATCTTTCCTGTTGTCCATGAGCCTTAGCCTAGATAGGAATCCCTTACCCTAGGTGGAGTTCAGTCCCAGCTCGGGGGTGATTCACTGTTGAGAGTGATGAATGGTGTAGTCTATGGCTGGGAGGTTCGTGGACGGTCTGTAAGCAGTTGGTGACAGTCTTTCTAAGATAAGTACCAATTGTATGATAAATGGATATGTTGTTTTGTTATTTACATATCCATGTTAGGATTTTATCATATATGTGACTATGTTGCTTGTGTGCTTATGGGTAATTTCCTGTAAATGAGGCATACCGGTAATTACTGTTATTTTAAGATAAAATTCATATGTTATAGAAAGTAATGGTTTGTATATGTTTATATGTAAAACTTTCGTGGGCGTGTTGTATGTATATTTTTTAGTTGCGTGCAGTCTAAAGAGTAAATTTAGATGGCATTGCTTCGTTGACTACTAGGTATGCTACTGTATGTTCCATAGTAAGGGAACGAAAGACGTTCCCTAGAGTAGCATGTCCTAGCCTCATGGCTGGGAATGTTAGCGACTGGCATCAGAGCATGAGTGGTTGCTCTAGAGTGGCATACCACAGCCTCAGGTTGGTCGAGGGGTTCGTTACAGTATGGTATCAGAGCCTTAGTTCAACACTAAGCTTGGATGGGCCAGAAGAATTGCAATTGAAGTGAATATTCACAGAAAAGTAACTTTGAAGTGAATATTCACAGAAAAGTAACTTTGAAGTGACCAGAATTAGAGTCATATAGTGTCCTTGGAAAAAGGTTGGCGTACTGGTGTGCATGATAAGTTTGGCACCGCACGAAAAACCGTGGCATGCCAGTGTGCGCGGTAAATTGTGGTGTCACGCGAAAGATTATTATGAGTAGATGCATGCAATGAAATTAGCCTTGCGCGGTAAGCACACACATAGTAAGGTGCACATGGGGTGCGCAAGTATTGCTTAACGCAGAGGATTTTTGTTGTTACGCGCATAAGTACGAATATAAGTTGTTTCGTGACAGTGTATTCAGTAGTATGCGCAGATATTTGAGCGCGAAGGAATATGTTAAACTTGACATGGTGCATGCATAGGATGAAAAATCATGTGGAATATCGGTACGCAGTATCGAAATGTGCACAGTGGATATTGGCGCACAACGCCAAAATAGTGTGCATAAGTAGTCGGTACGACGAAGAAGAAATGCACAGTAGATTTAGGTGCGCAGAGAAGTGTTTACCTTGTAATATTGCTATGCACAATAATATAAATGAATAGGTCAAGTTAATGCACATGAAGTCACTTAGAAGGCGAGGAGTCTGATTTTAAATTTCATAATAATAAAAGAAAAATAAACGCATAACCGCATTGAAGCATTAATTAAAAAGAATTCTGAATTTTAATTTCTTCTTATTTAGACAGATGAAAATAAAATATAAGATTACAAGAAAAACTCTTATAAAAGAAAACAAGAGTCATAACATCACCAAATAGAAATTGTAATAAAACAGTCTAAAATTCATTTCTTTATTTATATAATCATATTAATCACAAAATTACAAAAGGTTGGTGACAGCGGTTAGCCTGTTGTAAAACGGGCCACTAAAGAATAGGCCTATCATCTCTGGTACTCTTTACCTCCACTACTGGTTGTTCAAAATTTGTTGAGACATGATTATCTTAGTTGAAGACTTACTTCAGCTTAGCGATCTCCACCTTTAAAGAGGAGTCTAACCAAACCGATTGATTTTATCCAACACTTTCGGTCGCTTCAACCGTAGATTCCTCCTTCTTATGCCGCTTACTCCTTTTCTTCTTAGCGGTTGGTCTATTAATGACTAAACACTTTATAATGGGATTCATCCTGACTTCCAATCGAGATTCTATAACCGGCTCTGTGTGGAATTTAGTTGCTAGAAGATGCGCGAGGACCCTTTCCTCCTTAGTCGTAGGAAAGCCTACCATGTTTCTTGAATAACCAGTCTCACACGACTTAGCTTTGTCCATGTATCTCAGGTTGAGGATATAGAAATGCATCTCTACAAAGAGCAGGAAGTCGAGCAGCTTGAAGATTACTACGGGTAGGGATATGCAGATATTTTCATACTTGAAGAGTAGTAATTATAGAACTCCATTTATGAAGCACATGCAGATTACGTACAAGGAGCATTACGTTTCCATGCTCGGCCAATCCATTTCGAATGATTATCTTTTGAGTTTGTTACATGGAGGCATTTAGCTGATGTCACATGGCTGTGAAGTACCGAACAAATGAAGCAGGGTGACTTGACTAGCCGTCTCCCACTCCACGAGTGGTGGATTTGACATGTTGAGACGTAATATCGCGCCTTGGTGAAAGTGGTTTTGACAATACCACCTTCTTGCGCGAGTATATCTCAGAAGGCACTACGCGTCAGCGTTCTCGAGACTTGGGTCTTCTCTAGAATTGTTGTGGTGATAACACCAGGAAACCGGGAGTGATAATGTTGATGTGTATGTTGAATCAAAATGGTGCATATTCTCATGAATTGTTGATTGGTTAGTTTGATAAGTTTCAATGGCTGTATGTTTTACAGAATTAACAACAACTCGGCCAGATAGACCAGTGCAGAGTCCATAGGAATGGAAGAGGCATAGGAGAGTTACAGTCATCCAGATAAGAGCAGAGGGATGGATGTCCACTTGGACATGGAAGGAACAAACTCCAACGGACATGGAGAAGAAAGGAATGAAGATATGAATATGGATGAGACCATTAAGAATTTGTAGAAGGATGTCCAAAGCCATAAAGCTGATAATGAAAGGCTTATGAAAGAAAAAGAGCAGCAGGATGACTTCAACATGAAACTATTGGAAGGTTTAAACAGAATAAAGAAGAAATTGGCTAAGGAGAGTGACTCAAGTAGATATGAGAGTCACAAATCTTCAGAGGAGAAGAGACAAGTAAAAAGTGCTAGTAAACATCACCATCATTCCCATAGACATTCCCATAAGAGAGCAGGCAATAGCTCAAGCCTATCCCCTGTCAGAAGATATAATATATCTGGGGTGGATGAGTTGTGAGGAGAAATGAACAAAATCAAACCTCCTACTTTTGATGGTGAGCACAAGAAGGATGAAGATGTCGAAACATGGTTGCTAGGCATGAGGAAGTATTTTCAATTGCATAATTATTCTTCTCATGCTGAAGGTAGAATAGCTATTTATCAACTCAAAGGAAAGGCCTCCATGTGGTGGGATCAACTTGTGTAGGTACAGCACATTGTGGAGAAAAGTGTTACTTGGAGAGAATTCAAGAATTATTTTGAGAAGAAGTACTTGACCAAGAGATACTATGACAAGAAAATGAAAGAGTTCTTTGAACTCAAGCTTGGAAGTACGACCATAGATGAATATGAGAGAAGGTTTCTGGAATCGTTGAAGTATTTATCTTTCATTAAGGATGAGACAGTCAAGATTCAATGGTACTTAAGTGGATTTCCAAAGTTCATCGGTGAAAACATACATTATGATGATCCCAAGACATTAGAAGAGACCATAGGAAGAGCTAAATGCTTATATGACCAGATTTCCAAAAGGCTTGGGAAGACAATAAGAAATTCAAGATGGATCAGAGAAAGAAGGGAACTAAGACACCATTCTTCATAAATAATCCACAATGGCAGCAAACACATAAGGAAACCAGAGTGATTGACACAGGGAGTCAAGGGCCAAGACAACCACCTATGAAATGTTGGGGTTGTAAAGGAGACCATAGGTTCATAGATTGTTCTCATAGAGGCGAAAAAGGTAGGGTTGTTCACAATGTACAATGAGCTGAGATAGTAGAGGACATGGGAAAAAATGTGCCAAGGATTTATGCATCCCTGGACAACAAGCAAACAGAGTATCAGTCCCACATGATTAAAGTGGAAGGTATGATCAACAACCAAACTCTTGTTATTTTAATTGATTCAGGAGCTAGCCATAGTTATATAGACCCAAAGATGGTGGAAAGTTTGAAATTACCAAGAAGAAAGCATGGGGAATCCTAGTTTGTGCAACTAGCAACAGGAGCTAGAAGAAAAGTTAATGAGATGGTTAAGTCCTGCCTCATAGACATGAATGGACTAAATACTAGGGCAGATTTGAACATCTTACCCTTAGGTTCCTATGACTGTTTAATTGGGATGGATTGGTTGGACCCACACCATGCTCTATTAGATTGTCATAACAAAGCATTCACTTGCTTGGATGAAGAAGGGAACCAAAAGAAAGTGCAGGGAATTCCTAGGGCAGTAATCGTTAGAGAAATTTCAGCATTACAGCTGAAGAAATGTTATAGAAGAGGATGTCAAATATTTGCAGCTCATATGGAGGAGACACCTAAAGACAAGGTACCAAATTTGGAGAATTATGCAGTCCTGAAAGAGTTTGAAGATGTATTCAAGAAAGTACCAGGACTACCCCCAAGGAGATACATTGATTTCTCTATAGATATGATGCCTAGAGCAGTGCCAATATCAAAGACTCCTTACAGGATGAGTACACCAGAATTGAAGGAGTTGCAAATGTAGCTTGAAGAACTTATGAAGAAGGGGTATATACGCCCAAGTGTATCACCTTGAGGTGCCCCAGTATTGTTTGGGAAATAGAGAGATGGAATGTTAAGATTGTGCATTGACTTCAGGCAATTGAATAAAGTGACTATTAAGAACAAATATCCTCTACCAAGGATTGATGACCTCTTTGATCAATTGAAGGATGCAAGGATATTTTCAAAGATAGATCTCAGATCAGGATACCATCAGATAAGAATTAAAGAATAAGATATTAGAAAGATCGCCTTTAGGACAAGGTATGGTCACTATGAGTTCACGGTGGTACCGTTTGGATTGTCAAATGCAGTAGTTGTTTTCATGTGCTTAATGAATGGTGTGTTCCGAGAGTATTTGGACAAGTTTGTCATTGTATTTTTGGATGACATTCTTATATATTCCAAGTCAGAGGAAGAGCATGAACATCATTTGAGGATGGTGTTGCAAGTATTAAGTGAACATCAGTTGTATTCCAAATTGAGCAAGTGCTCATTTTATCAAAAACAAATTCATTATCTGGGGCATATCATCTCAGAAGATGGGATAGAAGTGGACCCTGAGAAGGTAGAAGCCATTAGAGAATGGTAAGCACCAAAGAATGTGACAGAGGTCAGATATTTCATGGGCCTTGCAGTTTACTATAGGAGATTCATTGGAGGATTCTCGAAAATAGCACACCCAATCACTTCCTTGCAAAGGAAAGGTTTGAATTTTTCAGTGGATGATGGACTATGAAAGGAGTTTCCAACATTTGAAACAATTATTGACAAGTGCTCCAATACTAAGGATCGCAGACGCAAATGAAGATTTCATTGTATGCACAAATGCATGTAATGAAGGACTGGGTGGGGTCCTCAGTCAAAATGGATTTTTGATATGTTATGAATCAATGAAGTTGAAGGAGCATGAAAGAAACTATTCCACTCATGATTTGGAATTGGCATCCATAGTGCATGCCCTGAGGAACTGGAGACACTACCTCATGGGAAAGAGGTTTGAGCTAAGAACAGACCACAATGGTTTGAAATATTTATTTGATCAACCAAATCTAAATGCTAGACAAAGCAGATGGTTAGAATTTCTAAGAGAATATGACTTTGATATAAGGCATATCAAAGAGAAAGAAAATAAAGTGGTTGATGCACTCAGCAGGAGGGTGCATGAACTTCATGCTATAGCCATCAGCATGTATCAGACTGATGTTAAAAGCAAAATTTTGGAGGCTACAAATACATATCTGCAGTACAGAGAATTAGTATCAATGCTACAGCAAGGTAAGACACCACAAAGGATGGATAATTATAAGTTGGGAGTAAATGGAATATTGTTGCACAAGAATAGAATTTTTATACCAAATGTCCAGGACTTGAAACGTAAAATTTTGTGTGAGATGCATAATGCTCCTTATGCAAGACACCCTGGATATCAGAAAACCATAACAGCGGTCAAGAGCCAATACTTTTGGCCAGGTATGAAGAGAGAAATTGCAGAATACATCGCTAGGTGTATGGAGTGCCAGAAAGTTAAAACAGAGCATAGGCACCCAGCAGAATTGTTGCAACCTTTTCCCATTCCTGAATGGAAGTGGGAAGTGGTGACAATGGATTTTATTACAGGATTTCCCAGAACAAGCAAGCTACATGATTCGATTATGGTAGTGGTGGAAAATCTTAAAAAATATGCCCATTTTATTCCACTAAAAACTACTCACAAAGCAGCAGATGTTGTTGATATTTTCATGAAGGAAGTGGCATGATTGCACGGAATTCCTAAAATGATTGCGTCTAACAGAGATCCAAAATTCACCTCGAATTTCTGGAAAGGATTGTTCAAAGGATTCGGAACGAATCTGAACTTTAGTACAGCTTATCATCCCGAGTCTGATGGACAGACAGAAAGAGTGAATAGGGTGATAGAAAATATGTTGAGAATGTATGTGATGGACAAACCATCGAAATGGGAAGCCTACCTACACTTGATAGAATTCACTTATAACAATGGGTATCAGGCATCATTGAAAATGAGCCTATTTGAAGCACTTTACGGCAGAAGGTGCAATACTCCAGTAAGTTGGGATAATCCAGCTGATAGAAAAGTAGTCGGGCCAAAGTTGCTCAAGGAGATGGAGGACCAAATGTTAAAAATTAAGCAGAATTTGAAAGCTTCCCAAGAAAGGTAGAAAATTTATGCTGATAAAAACAGAATCCACAAAGAATTCAAAGTGGGTGATCATGTTTTCCTGAAAGTGAAAGCTAACAGGAGTTCCCTGAAGTTAGGAAGTTGCGCCAAGTTAGCAGCCAGATTTTGTGGACCATTTGAAATCCTAGAAAGGATTGGTCCCATTGCTTATATGATTGCATTGCCTACATCTATGTATGTTCATAATTTCTTCCATGTATCATTGCTAAAGAAATATATACCCGATGCTAATCATTTTATTGATTGGAATGTTATTCAGGTGGAGCAAGAAGGTGCTTTCCAAGTGCATCTGGTGTGCATCCTGGATCGAAAAATCAAACAACTTCTGAATAAGGCCATAGGGATTGTAAAGGTCCAATGGACCTAGTACGGACCTAAAGATGATACTTAGGAGCATGAGGATGCAATACGGGCAGAGTACCCGCATCTTTTTGAAGAATTTTGAAAATTTTGTTGTATATGGATACATGATGCACTGACGACAGTGCATAAATAAGGGGAGGGGATTGTAATATCCATCGGTCGAACCCAAATGTAAATATAATCCAAGTGTATTTAAGTTAGTGAGTTGTTTAGACATCATTTTTTGTAATACACCTTTCATGGCATGGTGCGCGCATATACTACGCACTAAAGGGATGTAATGTGCATATTATGAATACCACACGCAGTAACTAAGGTGTGCACAACCTTAAAGACAGAGGATACAGCGCGCAGTAACAAAGTGTGCGTGATATTAAGGTCAGTGAACCTTTATGTATATAATATGCATTATAGGCTAGTGAGACAGTATTATAAGCCGGAATGCTTACGTCTTGGAATCAGGCCAGCGCGCCTATATGTCAAGGGCCAATGCACCTACTTTGTACTTGACTCATGATTAATATAAAATACATCATTGCACATAGACCGGCCACGATAAAAGAGATGGGGGACTGAACTTCACCAGTTAGGGTAAGGGAGGGCCAAAAGTCAAGGAATATTATATTAATATTTCCTAAGACATAAAGTATAGATAAATAGTTTATCCTAAGTTCTAAAGTTGGGGACAAGTGGACAAAAGTAACTTCCGATATGACAAGTGTCAAGTTGGGGACATGCATTCATATCATGGGGAAACTTAGCCCAGAGGGGGGTTACGAGCGGAAAACAAGGGGGAAACCACTAGGGGACCATTTTTTATAGAGAGTTCAGAGTGATTCCAAAAACACACTCAGTTATCTAGTCAATGACTCCATGACCATTTTCACTCATACATTCCGTTATCCTTGAGACAATCATTCCACCTTTTCGAAACCTATTTTCCTGTCCCTTTTGGTTGGTGTACCCGGTTAGCTTGGATCGGGATTGGAGAAGCGATTTGTTAGGCCTGTGAGCAGTTCTCTGGGTGAGAGAATTGTTGTGGATTTATTTTCATTGGTGCTAGAATGCAGCTACAGTGCTCTGAGACTTATGTTCCAGCCTGTTGTTGAAGACCTGGAAGGTAAGTGGGGCAGTCGAGGCACTGTTGAGCAGAGAAGGGGCACACTTTCTTGGGTGGGACAAGCATGTGGGGAATGAGAGGTTGTAGGCTATTAGTTGAGTAAGCACCTGAGATGGAGTCTTTCCTGTTGTCCATGAGCCTTAGCCTGGATAGGAATCCCTTACCCTGGGTGGAGTTCAGTCCTAGCTCGGTGGTGATTCACTATTGAGAGTGATGAACAGTGTAGTCTATGGCTACGAGGTTCATGGATGGTCTATAAGCAGTTGGTGACAGTCTTTCTAAGATAAGTACCAATTGTATGATAAATGGATATGTTGTTTTGTTATTTACACACCCATGTTATGATTTTATCATATATGTGACTATGTTGCTTGTTTGCTTATGGGTAATTTCCTGTAAATGAGTCATATCGGTAATTACTGTTATTTTAATATAAAATTCATATGTTACAGAAAATAATGGTTTGTATATGTTTAGATGTAAATCTTCCGCGAGCGTGTTGTATGTATATGTTTTAGTTGCATGCAATCTAAAGAGTAAATTTAGGTGGCATTGCTTAGTTGACTATTGGGTATGCTATTGTATGTTTCGCAATAAGGGAACGAAAGATGTTCCCTAGAGTAGCATGTTCGGGCCTCGTGGCTGGGAATGTTAGCGACTGGCATCAAAGCATGAGTGGTTTCTCTGGAGTGGCATACCCCAGCCTCAGGTTGGTCGAGGGGTTCGTTACAGCACCAATCTCTCTATGTACCTCGATGTTGGTGACATTGATTGTTGAACTCTTTTTCATGAGCCTAGTAAAAATGTACCCTTCACTCAAGTAAAATCATTTATTAGGCATGTTAAGCTTTTTCTATCTTATTTTAATGCTTAGAGGGTGACACTGATGATGAGGATCCTAATATAGGTAATGATCTTGATGATATGTAGTTATTTTTTGTAGAATGATTTTTTTTTTCTCTAGAGGCCATTTAAAGCCTCGATTGTGTTGTACTTTGGTTCAGATACTTTAGTTTCGGGTGAAATTAGAAAAACCACAGTACTATCCATTGAATGTCGACGTTTTGGATCCATATCACGTAAGAGTGCATATCTTGGTTATATGCACTCTTACTTTCTATATAAATGAGAAAATTTGCATATTTTTGTATAAATGGTTTGGATTAATATGGATCCACATGAATATATATGTTTTTTTTTTCAAAATTTGAATAGTTTATGTAGTTTTTGGTCAACCGTTTTTTTCGATTTTTTTCCAGTTTGGTTTTGCATTTTTTGGGTCGACCAGTTCAGTCTGGTTTCTGATTTTGACAACATTGGTCCCTATGTGCAGAACTCTAACTAGTGTGGAACCATAACTAACATGAAACCCTGACTCATGTGTAAGTTGGCCTCATTTTCCTAATTTTATTTTTATTTTTGTACGAATTTGTCTATTTTTTATTTTATTTCTAATCTTATTTATTCCTTTCTTTTTATTTGTTTTTTTATTTATTATTTTTGTATTCATTTATTTCCATTTGTATTTTGTCGTTGGTTTTGCAAAACCACATGGTTTTGATTGCACATGGTAATTGTCCATGGTTTTCCCCAAAGTTACCCTTGATATTGATTTTTTACATGGGAAAAGTCAAGTTTACTTTAGAAATAATTTTGCATGGGTCAAATTTGTTTTACATGGTTAAACTTTTTTTTTACATGGTGTCTTTTGCCTAACAACCTAATGTATAATATGTACATTCTCATTCTTTTTTTTTCATACCCCTTAAAATTAAAAACAATTTGATTTTATTTTATTTTTGGGTAAAAAAATGTATATTAATTTTTTTTTCATTTTCATTTTAAATTATTTTTCCAATCTTCCCCTAAATCCTAGGTTGTATAGTTCTATTTTATTTTTCTTATTTAATTTCATTTTAGTTTCATTTGACTTTTAATTTAACTTTTTCATTTTTCCCCCTCACCCATTAGAATTCAACTTAATATTTCATTAGACTTATTCCTAGGCTTCTTCCTATTGGGAATTACCATTAAGACATACCTCCTACTTTTCCTAGAATCCCTTCCTCCCAACAAACCTTCCCTCATTCCTGGAATCCCCTCTTCCTCTCCCCAAATACCCTTAAAAACTTAGCATTAATAATTTAATTTTCATCACTTTAGGGAGCCATCGAAATAGTTCATCAGACTCAACCAATTGGGAAGATCCCATCAGAAAATTACTTTTACAAACTTACCTTCACTTTCCAAACATGGGATCCCGATAAGCCATCGAGGTGAGTATTATTTAAATGTTATTTTAAGCCATCAGAAGCCTATCTCATCAGAAGCTTATGCCATTGGAGAGTGATTATTATATAATATCAATGTTTTTATACCATTGGAGTATCAATTCCATCATAGGGTGAGCTCCCATCGAGATGGACCCATATTGATAGCCATTTTGATTTCACATAGATTCTTTTATTTATTTTTTATTATTTTCGTAATTTTTAGGATGGTAATTGGCCAAAATTACAACACAAGTCCTAAATCCTATGTCTTCTCTAGGTTCTTATACAAATCAACTAGGAGGTCTAAAAACTATATTAATCGTTCAGTCTTGAATTGCCTCATGCATGTGGTACAATATTTTCAAGTTGAATATCGACAACGAAGATTCTCCCACAAGCAAATCAAGGGTTGTTGAGCATCGGATTTCAAACGGACATATCTTGAGCTACAGGTGTCAGAATCAAGTCCTGGATACCTCGTTGGAAAGGTATCAAGGAGAAGAATACATTGGAAGAGGATTTTAGGCTAAACAATAACAGAGAGCCCCATAAAATGCAGATAATATAAGGTCATGAATTTGGGGGGAAATGATTGTGCAAACTTCAGATGGCCATATATAAGGATACAAGAAACAAAATTAAGCCCAAGATAGCTCAACATAAAGATAGCAGAGAATATAACAAGATGGTTCAACTAGTGTTGATAGATTACGGGAGGAAATTCCTAGAAAATGTGGAAAATAGAAGAGTCCTGAATTTAATTAGAAAACAGGTTGTGCAATGTTCAAGCAGTCATATATGAAGCTACAGGAGTCAAAATCAGACCTACAAGGGCACATTTGAAAGACGATATAGAGAAGAAGAAGTTGGAGTGATCTTATTCAACAAACTGACACTAGAAACACCCAGAATAACTCAAAGAACAAAAGAATACAAGAACAAAAAGAGTAAATAATATTTTTAAATAAATATCATTTGTGAATTGCCTTAGGGTGAGAATAACTACTCAAAAATATCTTCCACTTCCATTTATAATGATTACCTATTAATTTACGAAAATGTAAGAGAGATTTGAAATGAAAAATGGTAAAACCAAAGGAAACAAAGTGAATAGTTGCAAGAACTAAGGAGTCTCTCTTATCTTATAAAAGAGAACTTGTTGAATGTAGTAAAGGACTTTTTCCCATTACGTAGATTGTTGATACTCTTATTGTTGGATATACAAAGAGAAGAAGTTATTTTCGAAGTTATACTTGTTAGCAAATGTGTTTGGGACTAATTCATAAATGTGTTTGTCATTTGATTTTTTATGAGTGTTGATCATAAGAACTAATTGTGCGCTTAGTATTTAGAATGCCTATGTTGTTTTGATTTCTAATGAGTATAGGGGCGATGTTACATGTATCTTCTACAACCATTCCAGATGATATCTAAAATATTATTGTTTTAACATATTCTTGGTTGCCATGAACTATTTATGTTGTCAAAAGTAAATATTATTTTAAGTTGTACTCATCTATTAGTTTTTCTCTTGCGTGGGATAGGTTAGAAGTAGTTGTAGATTAGTTTTTGTTTTTTTTTTTAGAGTAGTTTTAGAATTAATTGTAACTCTTTGGGGGACAGTTCATTGTTTTTCCACTTTTTCTTCTTTTAATTATTAGTGGCAACCAAGCCCACATACTAGTTAGAAACGCTACACCAAATGAGATTAGGTCTAATTGGGACCTACAATCAGACATTCTCCCTTACCTACTTGACAGGCAATTTGGACCCATCAACAATTTCTTAATTATATAACAATTCAATTATGGTTTGATAGAATTTAGAGGCTTGTTCATTTTTGTTTTCGGCATATACTAAGTTAGAATTTAGTCTTTTCAGATATGGTTTACAGTCATTAATAAGTGTTTTAACAACCTTTTTGCATGCATAAATTTAGATTAGCATTCAGAGTAATCTTGCATAGTTGTTTAGCGCCAAATTTGCATATTAATAGATCATTTAATAGAAATCAACCACTAACATAAGGTATATATTTTAAAATTAGCATGCATACATAACTGGAATATTAATACATTTAAAGGGAATGACTTTGTTAACTTATTTAACAAATAAACCTAACTATGTAGTTAGTGAATTTAGGTATTTAAGAAATGTATGAGCTTTTATCCCCCTTTCCCCTTGAGATACCTATAAGGTTGTTTTGATTGTTGTTCTTGATTAGTTCACAATGAACATCAACATAAACTATAACCATATTGGGTATCAAATGTTCCTAATGTCATAATATTTTAGCTTTTGGTGTATGTCCAATTTCCTAAAATGTCCTCAATCCAAGGCCAATCCCCTAAGTTCAAGTCTCTTTCTAAAAGTAAATCAAGAAGATGAATTTTCAATCATTTTGAGAAACTAGCATTTCAATCCTCTATTAATTTTGAATTGAAAGGCTACATTCCTAGGATCAACCCAACTATGGCCAATATGACTTATTTTGCTTCACATTGTAGTTCAATTCTGGGTCAAATGCTTCAACTTCTAGTTCTACTATTGTAGGATGTATGTTTACCCAATTCAACCCTGTCCTTACTCCTATTAATCCTTAAAAGGTGACAAAAAATATAGGAATTTTTCAATATGAGTTAGATGCAGACACCACTCCTTGGCACGTGCCATCTCCTTTGAACATTGCACTAGTTGTCGAGCCTTTGCCAAAATTTAAAGATCATCTTTCCAAATTTTCAGGAAATGTGGTGACTTTTGTTAATAAGAACTCAGTTTATTTTTTTAATGCATTTGACTACATTGATGCTAATGAGAATGGCACATGTATGAGACTATTTTTTAACTCTTTAGATGGCAGTGTTGTTGTTGATTTCTATGACCTCGTTAATAAAATATTTTCAATTTGGTTTGAGATGGTTTACTTGTTCAAGTATACCTTTGGTAGCAAGGAAAATCTTTTTTATCACATAAGGAATTTTAATAACTTGTCCTTCAAGAAGGGTGAAGCCATCAAGGACTTTAACCTTAGATTCATGAAGATTTTCAATAAAGTTCATGAATTCATCTAAGCTACTCGTGAGGTAGCTTTAGTCCACTATTATTACCCCCTACTTATCATCATTGATTAGGAGAAAAAGGTGTTAATTATCTTGGTTTAGCCTTACATACATGTTTATAACTTGAAGAATAGAACCTCGGGATAAGTCTACCATTTTATAATGTTGGTCCTAAACCTCACATGACTATAATGTTGCAAATGATGTAGGATATGCACAATAGACTAATCGCTTTTGAGCATAGACTAACTACAAATCCTAAACTTTCTTCAAAATCTATTTTCATAATGGTAACTAGGACTAGTTCCTCCCAACCTAAAGAGACTGCTCCTCGTCATTGGTGCAAATGTTTTGATGAAGCTCATGACCCAACCACTTGTGAACCATTTATAGTAATCAAAGAGTGTGTCAAAAGAAAGAAAATTACTTATATGGTGGATATCATTGAAGAACAAGAATCATATGATGATGTTTATGTTTCCATGACTCAAATCCAAATGACCCATAATCAATTCAAACCCAAGCATATACAAAAATCTAATCTCAGAGTGATTGGAAATGCCAAGGGAGGGGAAAATGATAAATCTGGACTATTTTCAGCCTCGGAACAGTAGTCAATTCCTGTTGTTTTACATCCTAACATGTTGTTATTTCACATAATATTGTTATTATACTATCTAATTATTCAGCTTACAATGTGACAAATGATTTGGAATCCCTAAAGGAAAATATCAAATTCTTAAATGTGCTACAATCCCTTAAACAACAACAAAATCTAAACAATGTGCTTACTATCAATGTCTTACCTATTGTAAATACTAGGGAAACAACATCTTTTGTTCCCAATGCTAATGAATTGGAAGAAAATTATGAGAAAGAGGTCAATGTTGCAACCATGACACATAGTTAGGATACTTAGGCTCTGTTACAATCATCAAGGCTTAGGATACTAATGGAACCAAGAATTTTCCCTTATATCAAAGCTACCTAGGGCTCTAAGATATATTATATTGAAACTAGTCTTGGTACCTATTTTATCTTCACAAAAGAAGATTCCTCTTTTTTCCAATCCACTCTTGGCTAGGACCAGATTTGGAATTTTTAATTAGATGATGTTACTTCTCATCATGTAGGTCTTATCAATTTTCTTATAGATTGAATTTTTCATGCACGAATGACATTGTTGAATTCGAGGCCTTGTGTCCAGGTCTAGAGAAGGCTTTAGAAATGGAAATAATATGCAAATTTTTGGAGACTCATAAATAATCATAAAAATGGTAAAAATGATATATAGATCCAAATGGTAAAAATGATATATAGATCCAAATGATATAAAAATGGTAGAAATTTTTTAGGGGGTACATCCAAATTATAGATCAACTTTCTTTTCATTCAATCTGACATATATTTGTAGGGAATTGATTTCAGTAGCTGATAAATTAGTTGTTTTTTCTTCTAAATATAACAAGCATTTTTCTAATTACATTCCTAATTGTGATGCCATATTTCTTTATAGACCTTATGTGCTCGATGATCATGAAATTTCTTGGTGGATTTTAGAAAACAATGAAGACATTTGTTGTTTTCTAGTTGAACATGAAGACGAGATGCCCAATTCTTCAAGTGTCATAAATGTTAAGCATGATGTCTATCCTAATGGTTTGGTACCATTAGAAAACATGTTTTCAGCTAGTGATGCCTCCAAGGAAGTTGGTCAAAATAATTAACCATCTGAGTGGAATATTGACCAAACTATTCTAGTGAATATAGGTTCTAAGAATGATCCTAATATTTCATATGTAAGAGCCCAATGCATTGAAGAAGAAAAAGGTAGATTTTTATCCCCTTTTTGCAAATTTAGGGATATCTTTACATGATATTACTAAGAGTTAAGAGGCTTTGAACATGACATAACTCAACATTCTATTCCTCTTGAGAAGGATTTCAAAGCACTTAGGTAAAAGAAAATACAAATGAATCCTAATTTGGATACGTTGATAAGAAAGGAGCTTGAAGAAAGGTTATAGGTGAATGTGATTTTCCTAGTTTGTTACTCAAAGTGGATCACCAATCTGGTTCTGGTTTAGAAAAAGAATGGAAACATATGAATTTACATAGACTTTAGGAAACTGAACCGGGTAAGTGTCAAAGATAACTTCCCTTTTTCTTTCATGGAAACTATCCTACAATAAGTAGTTAGCTCAAAGATGATGTCCATTATTGATGATTTTTTATATGTACAATCAGATTAAGATCAAGTCTCATGACTATTTCAAAACCAATTTCACCACAAGGTGGGGTACCTTTTCATATTATTGAATGTATTTTGGGTTAATCAATGCAAGCACTTATTTTTAGCAGACAATGCACATTGCCTTCGATGATTTGATAGGAGTATACGTTCAAATTTTCCTTGATGAACTAACCATGCATTCCAAGAAAAGAGATGATCATTTTGACCATATTAAGTAGGGGTTTTTTAGCTGTCAGAAGTTTGGTATTTCATTAAACCCCAACAAGTCTATTTTGAATGTGATTGAAGGTTAGTTGTTCAAGAACATTGTCTCAAAGGATGGTGTAATCATTTATCCTAAGAGAGTTGCTACAATCCAAAGGTTTTTAGCTCCTATTTCCAAGAAATCCATTTGGGTTTTTATGGGAAAAAACAACTTTGTCCACATGTTGATACCTTATTTCACTCAAATGGTTATGCCCATACATATGTTGTTGAGAAGGCACATAGCTTTATGTTGAAATCAAAGTTCCCAGGAAGCTTTTCAAGCCATACAAAATTCTATTTCTTCGGCCCCTATTTTAGCTAAACCTAATTTTAATAGAGATTTTTAGATCTATACAAGTGCTACAGAACTAGTTATTTCAACCATACTTGTGCACTTGATGTAGAAAAATTTGAGAGAGTTGTAGTTGTTAATACTTATGAGTTAGAGTTTGATTGAAATGAGGTTAAATGCCCTCTAATTGAGAAACATACCTTGGCCCTTGTCAATGCATTGGGAAAATTCAAACATTATGTGTTTGGAAAACACACAATTGTCAAAGTTCATATTGTTATTAAGTACCCATGGTACCAAATATTTCTATAGGGAAAATGGAAAATTAGCTTGGCTAAAATCCAAGAATTTGACCTTGAAATTGATTTTTCTAATGTTGTTAAAAGAAGGGATTTATCTTTCTTGCTGGCTGAAAATTCCCATGATGAACATAATTTCGGCCTAGGATATGAGGGTTCATTATTCGTTGTTTTTCAAGTTCATTTGTTGGTTTAGAATATGATTTAAATATTGATCCCCAATATAAATATATTATAGTCTACTTGTAAAATAAACAATTCCCTTTCCATCTAAAGCTCATGAGAAAAGAATATTAAGGATGGAAAGTAGAAGGTATGTCCTATTGGACAATTGTTTGTTTCATAGGCATGTTACTCTATTGTTTTGGGAAATCTTAAGAAAAATCTATCATTTGGTAGTTTTGTGATAGTTCTCATTTTCATTTTCACACTAGTGGGCATGTTGTTGTTAAGTCCATTGCACACAATATTATGTAATATAGATTCTATAGGCCTACCATATTTCATGATACCTATACATTTTTTAGGACTTGTGACTGCTACCAACAATCAAGAGGTAAGTGGAAATTTCCAATCATGCCTCTAAATCATTTGATGGCTTGATTTCCCTTTTACAAAGTGGGGAATTGACTTCATAGGTCTCATGTCCCCACTCTCTTTCACTAGCCACATGTTTATACTTATTTTCATTTACTATTTCACTAGGTGGCTTGATATTGTCCCATTGGAGAATGTTAAGGCAAAGAAGGTTGTTTTCTTCCTACAAGAGTAGACTTTTTCTCGCTTCAGTTGGTCGTCATCTTGAAATTTTTAGTGACAATGGTGGTTCTTTTGTATCCAGAGAGGAACTAAGACACTACCAAAAATACAACATAATATATTCAACCTAGTATCCATATAACCCTTGTGGCAATGGATTAGCTGAGTTAACCAATACACATTTGATAGGATTATGTTTTCTAAGTTATAAATTGCATCCTATTGATTATCCTTTCAGATTGGGGAATCATAAAATTGTGCAATAACTAAGAGATTTAATATTTCAATGGATTTAAAATAACAATGACAATTTTCAACCCAAAATCTGAAAAAGAGGTAGACTATTGTGAGGAAATACCATGAGAATAAATCTAAACTGGATCATTTAGGGTTGGCCAAAGATTTTTGCTAAGAAGCTCAATACAATGGAGAAGCACCTCTGAATTTTGGTAACATATATCTGTAAATGATTCTTCCTCTTCATGCTAAAGACTTACCTTCTTTATATATATTCTTGGAAGAGGCTTGGGGAAACTTATATATCTTCCAGAGACCAATGGATACTCGAATGCCATGAGTTCCAATGATCATGCCACGAAGAACCAACTCATCACTCACTCATCTCTTTGAAACACCACAAATATAGAAGGTTTGAGAGGGTGTCACTTGTTGTACATGGATGTCAAGCGACATGTCACTGGTTTTCCTATAATTGACCAATGACACACTTCAAAAACTGACTAAAACTAGAGTAGGAAAGTGTGTCTCAACTATAATATTATGTTGCGTTCCTCCTAACAATGTAGATTGGAAATTAAGGCTATAACAATTGGAGGTTTTTTTATGGGATAACATCACCATGACACTTCATAAGTGCTCAATGTTGACAAGAATTTGAGTCAACATCTGGAAACTCTACTTGAGGTGTCACATTCTTGAAACATTAGGTTTTAGATACTCTGGTTTCTCATAGGAGATACCATGGGAATATTTCAACAATGATTCAATAGTAGATATAAATAATTCATGAGGCCTGCACACAACTAGTATCCATTTCCAAAAAAGGAAATAATTGGATATATTTGGGATATTGTTCTACAACGAGTGAATCAAAGGGACTATGAAGAAGCACAAGGAACTTAAAGAGAACAACTGAGACAATTGAAAACTATCCCCTAGGCTGAGCATTAGGAACACCTTAACCATTGTGTCCTTGTTTCAAGGTATAAACCCACAATATTACAAAATAATAGAAGTAATGTTAGAAATAAACCAACAAGATAGTGTGAAATCAATAGAGAAAACAACATATTCTACTAAAAGTGGAAGCCATCTCTCTTGGTTGTCCTTTAAATGAAAGACATTATTCCCTAGATTTTGTGCAATGGTAAATGGTCCTAACAACAAATTCTGAAATTTAGTATGTTTCCTTTTGTCTTAGTGGAAAGAATATAAAACAAAAATATTTGGCCAACCCTAAATGATCCAGTTTAGATTTGCTTCTCCATTGTATTGAGTTTTGTTAAGGAGCTTGGTTAAGAAGCTCGGGAGGAGAAAGGAGAAAGGAGAAAGGAGGAGTGCATCTACAGCTTGAGAGAGAAAATATCACCAATGGATAGTAAGATATCACTAGGATATTCCTATTGATCCTAAATAGGTAGTGGGATAGAATTATATGGTTCTCCCTAGAAACAAGCAATCAAATTCACAATTACACAAGGAAACAGAATAATGGTGTACCTTATTCTGAAGGTTGTCCTTTGTATGTTCTGGTTGTTTCAGTACTGAAGTTCCAGTTTGAGCTCCTACAACCTAATTCCTACACATAAGAGACAAAACAATACCATTCTACTTCTCTTCCTAGTGTTAGAATCCTAGATCTAGCTTGGATCTAAACTGATCTATGAGAGAATAAATCATATTTGAATATCTATGAATGAAACACAAACATTTAGAGGGGAAAACCAATGATCTATTAATTCAAATGATAGAATTACATCAATGAAGTTACCTAAATGTGTAGATGCACTCCTCCTTGCCCATTTCTCCTTGCTCCTCCTCAACTTCTTAACCAAGCTAGGAAACCTGATTGCAACTGATGTAGAATGAGAATCACCTATGGATTTTGGTAGCATATATTTGTAAATGATTCTTCCTCCTCATTCTCAATACTTTCTTTATTTATATAGATTCTTGGAAGAGGCTTGGTACAACTTCTAGATCTTCTAGAGACCAATGGAGACTCGAATGTTGTGAGTTCCAAGGCTCATGCCACAAAGAACCAACTCATCTCTCACTCATCTCTTAGAAACTCCAAAAATATAGAAGGTATGAGAGGGTGTCTCTTTTTTTACGTTGATGTCAAGTAACATGTCGATGGTTTTCCTATAGCTTACCGACGACACCCTTCAAAAACTGACTAAAACTTAAGCAAGAAAGTGTGTCTCAATTGTCATGTTATGTTGTGTTCCTCCTGACAATGTAGGGTGGAAATTAAGGCTATAAAACTACTAAATTATGAACCTTTATTTGCATGTAATTTTCCATAGGCCAGTGTAGGATGTCATCGTAATATGCACTAAAGACTCAAGACAACTAGTGGTTGACATTCCATGATTTTTGTTCCATGCATGATTAATTTTTTCATGTTGATAATGGTTGGATGGTGTTCCATGAGGTTGATAGTAATAAATTTAGTTTCTCCATTATAATGTATGTGTGGTGTATTATTCTTAGTTATTTGTGTTCCTATAGGTTGCATCTGATGGATGAATAATGGTTAGCTTCAATTGTTTGGTTAGCAATATTGTCATTGTCTTGCAACTCATCCTTCTTCAAGATATCCAATTACAAATATAAATAAATTTAAAGGCCCATGGTCAAACGAGTGACAAACAAAATAATTAGTGCATGATTACAAAGGATCTATAGGTTTATCATGACACATACATATAAGATCCATAACCCATAGTGTTCCAAACTATTATAAGTGCTTATAGATTAAGTGACAGGTGCATGTCACCACCTCCTAGCATGTCAATTGGCTAAGTATTTGCATGGGAGAATGAGATTTGATATTATACATCCATTATAATCTAATGGCTTAAATTTCCCATGGAGGATTTCATTGAGGGTTTCCCCTAGGATTTCCCTTATTTGGCCATTTTTGGTAGCTTCCATATTCTTTGATTTAGGGAAATTTTACTTGGGTCTTGGGCACTCTAACTTTCCCAATAATCTACCATTTCAAATGGTTAGGAATGGAAATTCCCTCCATTATTTAGCCTTTGGATTTGCTAGAATTAAAGGCTTATTTATTTGCTTGAAATCTACTTATTCCTCCTTTCTTCAACATTGTTTTGCATGGTAAAGGGGTCGATTTCCCTTAAATAAACTCAAAATTTTTGGTCAAAATTCATTGATGGGAGATGGGTTGGAGGCAAGAAATCAAAAACTCAATTGGTTCATTAAAAGAAAAGACAATTCAGTGACCATCCAATCCAAAATAGTTAGGCTCCATTTTCCCAAGATAAAAGTGCTTTCTTCTTGCATTATGTTTCTATGGATTGCATTGGGTATGTAGTGTAGCTAGGTTTTAATGTTGTCTACATTTATCCTCAATAATCTTAGCCTTTATCCCTTAGTTTGAGCTCCATCATCACAGCTTCCCTTTTTTTTAGTCCACTCTAAATTTGTTATCAAATCCTTGCAATTACCAGGATTGCTTGACCACATTGCATGGAAAATATAGTGAGTGGAATGCTCACACACTTACATGAACAATCAAAATTTGTGGGTATAACATAGAGTTCAGACCTCTGCCCCCCCTAACCATTTTTCCTTCTATTGAATTTAAAATGCACTCATTCCACCTACCCATTCAATCCATTGAGCTAAGACACCCAGCCCATGGCTTGGGCTTGGAATTTTAATACATCCATAGCCTTGAATATGATGGCAGCCTTTCGAAATTAATATCTTAGGGATGTTCAAATCCTTTTGTTAGAAACTACCTATTACATGTATATATACACCCAACTATGTTACATATCATGTAGACATGAATTCATAGAAATAGGTAGGATGGTATGTAAATGGTTTCCTAAAACATGTATTTGTATTGAGTTTGAAGTTTGAAAATAAATGGACAAGGAGGAACACCTCCAGTCACGGTTATTTACAAACAAAAGAATAAGATTGTTCATGGCCTTAGCTCCATAACCACTTAGTTCCCTCCATTTGAGAGTGATGTCTCTAAGTGGGCATAACTCATGTTGTTCCTGAGATTGTTCTAGGCTCAAAGAATAATGTCAAGGCATCTCACATAAAAGATTGAATATAGAACTCTTTCATTCCCTAGTTTAAAATATAAGATTTCAATAATAATTACTAGAAATATAAAGAGGCTTGATCTCATTCATGAAGTCCTTTAAATATTCAAAAAATATGGAAGTAGAATTGAGATAAACAAAATTGGAAACAAGAAGCAATGTATCCAATAAAGATAAATATTACTTCCTTTCCGATAGAAGAAATAACAACAAATTTACTTGTTTCATGAAATTATTTGAGAATTATAAAAAAAATACTAAAGTGCATGTCTTATTTTACTCATAGTAAAACAGAGGAAAGACTAAACCTTAATAATCGTCTTGAAAACTTACTATAGTGGAAGTTGTACCAAATTGCAGCACTTGTGACATTGGAAAACTAATTTAAAGAAAATGATTCATGAAAACGTATGAAAACATGAACAGGAAACACATAAACTCATGAGATGAAACCTAGGAATCTCTTTCTTTCTATAAATAAAATCTTTATTAAAAGCTTCAATATGCCTCGAGCTTAAAAATTCCCCTTTACATTGAATTCTCTCAAGCCTTTATACAAAAGGATCACAACAAAAATGGTTTTCGATCCTATTTTTATGGATTTGCAACTATGATATGAATTGTGATTACTTGAAATAGATCAATTGGATACAAAAATTCTTTGATCACTTCAATTATTGATGTGAATCATCACAATTTATGTTAGTTTGGATGTTCCAAATCAAACCCTTGACAATTACAAGACACAACAACCATTGGATCACCTTAATACGCCATTGCGACTGTCGGATGATGCTTTAATCTATTATTGTCATCATTAATTAATCCCACATTTATCGTAGAATTTGGTTTTCTTGGATTTATATAGAATAAGCCTTCCCAGCTAATTTGAAAACACGTGAAGAAGCTACAGAACCTTGTGCATTGTGTAACCTTTTATAATGTGGGACCCAAGGTTCATCATATCGGCCTTTCTTTGGAAAACATTAAACTTAAATAATCAAACCCAACGTCCAGTGACCCGACGTGATGTGGCATGTTGATGCCACCACAAACACATGCACCCCCTCATCAGTCCTTGTTGTCATTGATGTGGTAGAATTACATGCCATGTGTCCCCTTAATCTTGTGTATGTCTAGCGAATTACACGTGTCCACATGGAATTTATTCATTCGTTGGATGATGTGGCACTCCACATGTAAGAGTTTAGTTGTCTACCAGACCAGAAAAGATCATGAGAAGGGTTTTATAAAAATTCTGACAACCTGGTGATCCGATAGTCGAGAGCCCGACATGACGTCATATTGGATCAGATCGATATGCTATGCAACTGCGGTCTAGGATCCCGGTGATCCGATAGCCAAGAGCCTGATATGACATGGCATCTCTTGATTGGTTGCATACATCGGTTGATGTATGTTGATCTCCAGATTGTCGAAAGAGTTTAGGCTTAACCTTTCTAGTATATCCCAATGTCCATGATCTGAAATAATCTTGGTCGTTGATCTGATATATCTTGGATTTGATCTACATCGTTGATCTAGAAGCCGATCCATTATGAGTCATCGATTTGATGTGCTATGGAACCAAAATAATTCGACACCACTAATGTCATGTGGACATCATATGGACATGTGACAGCTCAGTATTGGTCCATACAAGTGCTGATATTGAAAAAGGGCATGACATGTGTCACTTTGTTCTAGGGTTTTTTACCTTTGTATTTGGGGTTTTGCAGGTGTACATGTGATTCTTGTTTAATGGCCTGATGGATTCCATGTTGTCATGTTGACACGTTAACTAGATGAAAAATTCAGGTCCTAAGAATGAATCTGGATTGTTGATTTATTTCAAATGACAGGAGTCTGAGATCAAATCTGAGACGTGCATCGATAAGCACTCATCGAAGCTGCAAAGGAGTTTGGTGTCCGACGAGGAACTATGAGATCTAATCTAGTTCATCAATCTAAATCACTTGATAGGATTTCTATATTCTCATCCGATCGTCGATCGGAGTAATATCGATTGGAGTTCAATGTTGAAGTTGGATGAGGAGACTCCAACAAAAAGACTATGATTTAAATTTTGACCATTGTTCTAGCGGAGGGACCATGATGAGTCATGGGCCATTGATATGTGAGAACTTTTTGGAGTGATAAAGAGCTTAAGGACTTTGATGAGGAACTCCAGGTTCAAATAGGAACCGTTGATCTTGCATGTACATCATTTGTAGCCGACAAGGGACTCTGAAATCCATTGATCTATTCATTTGGAGCTAGGATGGAGGCCAACGATTGGATTGTAGGATCATGAATAAACTTGTAATCCATATACACGAAACTGTAAAGTCAAATAAAGAATAAAATTTAAAGTTAATCCTGAACACTATTTGAAACTAAATTATTTCTAAGATTTATTCAAATAAAAAATGAATTTTTGAATTTTAACTTATGTTACAACATTGGTCTCCATTTGGGGATTGTGTCTCCATGCAAGGCACTAAAGAATAGGAAAACCAGGTTCCTTTATTGGGTAATGGAGTCATTATTCTCATAAAATAAAAATTTGTTTAAAGAAACTTAAAACTAAATCCTTTATTTTATGATAAATCTTACATAAGAAGTGATAAAGTTGTCAATATTCAAAATTGATACATGCTTGAATAAAGATTTCAAGAAAGGCTAATAAAGAAATTCCTTATTAAAATTTACTCAGGAGTTGTCTAAAATAATCAATCTAAATTTAGCTTAAACACTAGATTTCTAACTGATTTTGTCTTAACTCAAGGCTTTAAATAATATTAAATTTATTTTAGATAAACCTAATCAGATCAAGATACAGAAATTGTTGAAAAATAATTAATATCAGAGTAATAATGAAGATATGTAGAAACATCATTTATAGATATCACAGATATTGCTTCATTGCCAGCAGGCGTCCATAGCCCCGATGAATTTATCTGCATACCCCAACTTGAATTTCCTTTCACCACTTCAATTTGTAATTTAATTTACTTGAGATGAGGCCGCAGAGATGATTTTAGGGGCTAAATTTCGCTCATGGCCTAATTTTCCATGGTTTTTCCCAAAAAACGATTCACTATTCTAAAAATGATTCGCCCAAATTCTATAGAATAAAATTATTTTAACTTAAAAATGGCCAAAAATTTATACAAACTATATAAAATCCTTAGAAATTTGAATATTTTTACAAAAATATAGCCAAACATTTATAGTTGGCATATGAAGGATTAGTAAGATTCGCCAAGGTTTCTACATTTTAAAATAAATTTCCATCCTTAAAATCATCCCTGGATGAGGGTAATCATTTCTGAATTTCCTTTCATCATCTCTTTTTGGACAAGATGGGGGGAATCATTATTGAATTTCCTTTCACCGTCTGTCTTTAAAATTTTACTTTATTGATTAGAAGTGGGGGCAATCAATGTGTTATAAAACACAAGGGATGATATATGTTTTTGATATAAATAAAATAGAATTGTCTACATGTTAAAGAATACTCTGAGATTAATTTTCTCTCAAATATAACTATACCTTTTCTTATAGGTAGAATTTCTATGTGGTAGTTTTTATTAAGGTTTAGCCTTGAGAAAACTAGTCATTTATAGTCCAATATCAAAGCCTAATTTTCAAAGGATTACCCTAAACACACTTTTTTCAATCAGAATAAAGAAATGAATAAAATTCTCACAAATCTTGTAAAAACAGCATGTCTAGCTTTTTATTCTACTGACTAGATCTATCATTTCTATAAATATTGAAGTAATATAGAAAGGTTTAACTTCATTTATTCAAAACATATAAACTAAAACTAATTTTGTTCCTATGAACCAAAACATATTCTAATTGATCACAAACAAAATTATATTCTTCAACTAAAAATTGTCATCAATTAGAAGAAATTTATTAACTAGGAAAAGAAATAACACTCAATTAGCCATAATTTGGGTTATAATTCATAAAATGAGTTCTTAACACATTTGGGCTTAAAAAATAAAATTAAATGCCAATGTCAATCAAAACCAAACCAATATATACAATGAGAGAAAAATGAGTAAACTATCTACTTAATAAAATGTTTTAAATAACGCCCATTGACAAGGGCTTCCAAATTTTCTCCATCCAAATTTTGAAGAGAGAAGGAATTTTTTCCTTCTACAGCTACAATCTTGAAAGGTCCATACCACAAGTGATCAAAATTCTTGTGTTTGTCTATATCTTCCCTTCTAGTGTCCATGTTATAGAGCAAGTTGTAGGTTGGTCAAATCCCAACCCAACCAAAAAATCAAGTGCTACAACTTGGGAATCCTGCACCCAATGTCACCTCGATATAGGTCCCGCACTTCAAGGGTGACTAGGTCACTCTTGGGAGGCGATCTCGGTGAGCCTAGGGGGAAAGAGATTAATATGGATAGAGATGGAAGTGGAGCCCCTAGAGGTAAATTCTAAGTGGAGTAAAATGTGTGGAATGAAGTCTTGGGAAGGCCCAAGGGTTGCCAACTATGTTGAGTAACCTGTAAATGGTGAAATACCTGCCCGAGACACAAGAAAAACCACTTTGCAATGATGTATGTTAGTTGGATCAGAAAGTTAAGCTTGTTGTCCCTAAATTTCAGCAATAGATAACAGTATATATCAGCAATAATATGGTACTACAAGTTGCTCAATAAATGCTACAGATCAAGTAGAAGATACAAGAGAAGGACTAGTTAATGACCAGCTAAACTCAAGATAAAAAACCAATATTCTAGCATAAAATGATAAGGCTGTTGTAAACACTTTTTCTGCAGAAAATTATATCAGCCTTATGGCTGTAACATTCAATTCATTACATAAATAAATCAGCCACTAAAAAACCCTCAAACTTTGCCAAAGAGTGCGCTAGACCGAGAAGAATAAGTGTGCAAACTTTGAGCAAAATCCAATGGTTGATAAGAGAGTTATTCAAGCAAATGAGTTAGGGTTTCTGCAACCCTAATGTCTGAAGGTTAAATTTTATAAAAGAATCAAGAAGTATCCCCTTGATGGGGATTCCCTATTGGTTGTGAGGTGCCCAAGGCACAAGGAATACAATCCACTTTGCAAGAAGTAAAAATGACCAAAAATCATGTTTCCCAATGCAATAATATGTTTCTCCAATGCAAGACTAGTGCCTTTAGTTATGGGTTAATGGAGTCAAAAAAATAAAGAGATAGGGTTGCTAAATCCTTGGGGGTGTAAGCCCTATTACTTACCAAGGCAAGTAACCTAGCTAGTGTTTGAAGATGAGGGGTGTAAATCCTCTTACTTCCTCAACTAAACCCTTGCAAAAAAAAATTAAAAGCTTGACAATTATGGGGGAAACGAGGATAGGGGTGTATGACCTTATACTCCCTATCTATCCTTGGCCAAAACAACCTTATATTGAATTATAAATGATAATAACACAGTAAAGAGACCATGAAATTCAATAAAAAAGCATTAACATGCCAAAGTAAACCTCCACAAAGGAAAGAGAATGACCTCCTGGAGATAGTGCACCATCATCATCATCACACCATAACCAGAAAGCATTATTCCATAGCACAAGAGGCAAAATGCTCCAATTGTAGCGAAAATTTCAGACCAATACTTCTCACAAGAGGGAGAGTTATTTTCAAATGAGATCTTATGATCTATTATTTATACTAAATGTCACTAAGGTAACTTTTCCATATATTAATGGGTAAAACACAAGACTAGGAGTCAACAACCCTAATCTTTCCCCCTTTAACAAATTAATATTAAACAATTCATTAAAGTTTCACTTTTGCACAAATAAAACCCTAATTTTAGTAGGATGTCACCCCTTTAGGGGACGTTTTGGCATTTGGAGGAGGTCTTTGGTGATGGAGAGGAGTAAAGAGGCTTTCCAAAGCCACATGTCAAGCATCCAACAACTTCGAGGAAGGCTCAAGCCCCTCCAAAACGTCCAAGTTCCAATGTATGCCACCTCACCACCAAGCCCTAACCACCCTAGGTGACATCATGCCTCTAAGAGTGACGTTTTTCCTCTCCTAGGAAAAATGTTTGGCATGTGGGGGCTACGCTATGTTGTCCAAGTCATATTCAAGGCCTTCCAAGTCTGATATTTCTCATCTGGAATGCGGGCCCTTGGCATATAACCTATGGGCTTGTAGCACCATGGAATCCCAAGCTAGGCTTGTTCTCCCAAAATTATCCACCAACTAGATCCTGCAAAGACAAATGAGCACGCCCTCCAAGGATCTCAATTCATAACATCATGATCAATGAATCCAATCAATAAATGATCCACCCAAACATGTGCATCAAATATCACTATATCAAACAATTAATTGCTCAAAGACACTATGAGACTTGTTAAGATTGAATATGGGAGGGTTGACGAGGTGTCCTATTGGGTAGATCTTACCCTAGGTCAAGAAAATTTTCCAAGAGATTCCTCTCTAAGCCATGTAAAGTGGGTGAACTAGTTGGGGTCAAGACTCAATGGGCATAGGGCTCATACCATACAGTGGGTCGTAGTGTCTCATTCATGGGTGCCTTTGTAGAAAGTGTGTGGTGCCTTCATCCACAATGCACTTTTTCCAAGCCCATTATTTTCCATTTGTTTATTCTTTCATAATTTTAAGGAGAGGTTGAAGGTCACTGCCCTGGCTTGGTGACCAAATAATGGAAATGTCACCCACAAATACCTAGTGGAAATGAGAAGGCTAGCTCATGATGAGACCCCCTTTCTCTCATCCATGCAACTAAGAGCCATTACCCTGGTTTGATGACCAGATGATGGAAATGTCATACCACTAGACATTCATGGATGAGATAGGTCGGCTCATGATGAGACCTCCTATCCTTCAACTAACCTTTTAAGCATTCTTTATTATATTGTGGGTCCCCTTTACTCAAAGAATATTTATATTTATACAAGGCTTTTATATTTTACACAACATCAATCCATCTAGGCCTTCATCCCCTTCTTCCCATAGAATGAGAGACAACCCCTTCTTAAGTCAATACACCCTAAAATCCCAAGAGATAAGGAAATGGAGGGGGGAAATGATGGAAAGTGGTAAGTATGGTCAGGAACTGTATGATGGCTCTTTAAGGGAGTTCCTACTAGAAAACACATCCCCAAGGAAGACCACTTACTAGGGCACAATTTCATTCACCAAGGTGAAGCAGGGAAAAAGGTATAATGTCCAAGAATATATCATAAAATCTAGAACAATCTAATATACAACATACTCAATTGGATTAAATATTGAAATGATGCTCACCATAATATTGACTTGTACCTCATGGAGAAACGTCCACTATCTTTTGGAAGCCAGCTAATGTGGTGGATGCCATCTGGAAATATGGAACCATATGTGGTGGTGAGAGGGGTTTCCAACTATGAAAAAGGGTATTGTTGGTCATGTAGTCTCTCGGCACTCCATATCTGCAAACTGAGGCCCTTGAGACATAATGTCCTTAGTTATCCACAAAATGGGGATAACATATGACTCCTACTTTGAGACATGTGCTCACCGTAGAGTGCATGAGAACCACAGCATCTCCTGGTAGACCTGTTCCCGCAAGGAAACATCAAATTGTCAAGTGCAAGATGGCCTACTCATCCTTGTTCTTATATGATCATAATAAAAACCAACTAAGATAGAAAAAAAAAATTGACATTTTTTCAAAAATTTCTAAACTAAGCATGAAATCAATATGCAAGTAGAGAAAAATTAAAATAAAATGCATCTAAGCTAATATGAGCAATCAAGATGAAAATGCAAGGGAAAACAAAATGACTTGCCTACTTAGCAGGGGCATGGGCCCTGAAGAAGTCATGTGACCTAGATGTGAGGTTGGAGAAGAGATCCATCTACCAGTAGTGGCATCTTCCTCCCATATAATGTTGTCAAATAATACCTTTCCTTGTCATACTTCTTCTTGATGAAGTAAGGGCCAAGCCATGAATTGTTGTATTTTTGGTCATATATGGGCTTGCCCTTTCTTTTGTCCCACATGAGCACAAGAATTCCTTCATTGAAATCGATGCAAGGTGTATTATCATCATGTTGAGGCTCTGTGTGGATTGTCTCTTTGACGATTTCTTCATGTTTTTTATCTTATTTCTTCAAAATTTGGATATACCATGGTTCCATTCCATGGTATTTTGCAAGTTTCTCTTTGTATTGATTTTTCCATGGAAGAAGCGTGTCTATGGATTCCTCCTACATAAATGGTAACTCATATGGATCATACTCAATGGTATGTGGGAGCACATCATAATCACATTCATAGGAATAATCATGACCATCAGGATTCATCACGTGTCTATCATCTTTCTTTCTATTGTATAGTATCGAAAAAGTGTCATCTCCTATAGGAATGTGTGTGTGGCTGAGATCCATGATAATGAAACCCCAAAGAGCAGTGAACCAGCTCCTAGATAAGAGCATACCCCAAGAATTTGGAACGTCGATCACTACTATGTCCATGAGAATGTTGATATGTGGAAAATCAATCAAGAAAACCTAAATGTCCTCACACACCCCAAGAACTTTGACCTTTTTGGAATCTATACCACATACATTTCCATAAGGTTGGGTTGTCTTCAAACCAAGTTGTTTCATTACCTTAAATGATATGAAATTTGTTGAGGCCCTTGAATCAAGCATGGATTTGTTCAAATGGAGGCCATTCATGCCTAATGAAAGATAGAAAGGAGGGTTCTTGTCTCTTGGTCGATCAAGATACATAGTATTCAAAATAATGGGAGCATACTCCTTTTCAGTTGGAACCTGTAAAACTTTCATAAATTCCATTTTCACAGAAGGGATCTTACACATATCTGTCACTCGGACTGTCATATTCAGTTGTCCAAACATGCTTGCAACATATATATTTAATTGAATGTCATCTGTAGGTTTTGGCTTAGGAAGCAACTCACATATCGACGGTGGAGGTGGAAGAACCACATTTTCTGCTAATGGAAGAGGAGTATTAGGCTGTGAAGGAGGGGATGAAGCATTTTTTATTCTGGTGTAGGCTAGAATTTCCCTCCTCCTTAATTCCTTCTTTTGATCACCTGTCAATTTATTTAAGGACCGGAGTCTCCCCTCTCTTTCTACTATTCTTCTGGCTTCATTGATATGTTCTTGGGTAACTTGTTCATCATCAAAATTACAAATCATATCAATGAAGTTTATATCATCAGGATAATGTTTGTCTCATTGAGGGCACTCATCTTCCTTGTGGGTTTCTTGGCATGGGAGACACCAAGCTTCTATATCAACTGTCCCAACAGGTTTCAAAGTATCTGGGGCCTTTGCCTCTTGTTGAGGTATTGGTTTCCAACCGGTGGAATCTCTTTATTGTATGGAAAACTAAGGTCTAGGAGAAGAATGATTTCTTTCCACTATAGTCATAAGGTGATTCTGCACCTGGACAAACCGATTATTCATTTGGTCTATCTTATGAGTCAGGAGCACAATCAGATCAGGAACATTGTTTTTGTAAACCTTCGTTCTTACTTTTGTCTTGGTATGAGGGTACTGAAAAGGTTCTATTTTTTAATCAAGGAGATTCTCTTCAATGTTGATACTAAAATCTGTATCCTATGCCAATGATGTGGGATTTTTATCTTTGAGAATGTATTGGAATGTCCTTCAAAAGCATTCATGTAGAGGAGACGAATTGATGATGTTGTAGGATGATAATCTGTTGGAATTTGATTGTATGGCCTATCAAATCTAGTAATGAATTCATTTACTTTTTCATTCTCCTTTTTCTTTACTTGATTGAACTAAGTCCCAAGTGTCCCACCATCTTCCTTTTTCGACCATTTGCTCTTGAATAAGTTGGAGAAAGCAACATAGGACGAGAGATGATTATCAGGGAGTCCTTTGAACCAATCAAGGGCTTCTTAAATCAATGGTGAAGAAAATCACCTCATGGCCACATCTCCATGTTCAATACTTGCATTGTCCATATCTTGGCCCATGACATAAATGTGATCCTCAACAGTTATCACATTATTTCCTGGGAACTTTGGCAACCACTTGTTGACTTTTTTTGGCATTTTATTAGGGTAACCTTGGATATTGGCCATGTTAAGGGGTTTGTATAGGTCCCTTTCCAAAGGGTGAGCCATTGGTACAAGAGGAAGGGTATTATGGAAAAGGGTGTTAACAATGGGAGACTTGAGAGGAGGCATTCTTTGGTAAACCTTATAGGGCTTGAACCTCCCAAGGGAAAAAGTTTGGGGAAAGAAATATTTTGGGAAGGTGGAGTCGCCAGATGAGCTTCAAAATGATCTCATCAAGGAAAAGGGAAAAGGAACGTCCTTTAGGTGGAGTCGCCAAATGAGATTCAATATGAGCTCATCAAGGAAAAGGGAAAGGGGACATCCTTTAGGTGGAGTCGCCAAGAAAACTAAGGGAAATGGCTTCGGGATATCTTACCAAAGTGTCGTTAAGGACATGAGCGAAGGCTTCTCACAAAAAAAAAAAATCAATAAACATACAATCTATTCTATGAATGCATTTCTTTTCATTGCACATGTTGTAACATAGTCTAAATTTTTCATATAACTCAAAATTCCATGATGCATAATCAAGGTTTTCCAAAGTGTTAGGTTTTTCAAATAGTATTTGAACAAAAATTTAGAAAATAGCTTAGTTTCAGAAATAGTATAATTTTTTTTTTTTTTTCTATAAGGTTTAATGAGTTAGATTAGTTTGATTTAGTTTTTAGTTTTGCGTTAAATTTTGTTAATAAAGTATCATTATGAAAATTTAATTAGAAACCTTAATAATAATTTTATAGTAGATATAGTTTTATTTTTTGTTGTTATATTGTTTTTTATTAATAGAAGTGCATGTTCTTTGCATAAAAGATAGGGAGCACTGGCTTTCATATCAACGATCTACAATCTATCGCAACCCACATGCATGTCCGACAGTTAACATAAGGAAGGGGGGCCGGGAAACTGAACCCCGGGTAAAGCTTTATGGATTTTTTGTGCATCCATCGATTACGATCCCCCCGGCCTATGATTAGTGTAACCACACTTGACTAACCCACAATCGATGTGGGATTAACACGTGTCCCAAATGATGATAGTTAATCACAATCCTGAACTGTGACATATTCAAATTTCATTTGAAAAGAGTGTAAAGAAAAAAAAGGTTGGTTTATCTTGGGTTTACGAAGAATTAAAGCGCCCAATAAGATATACCAACATTGTTCTTACCTGAGTCCTTTTGCAACCAAGTTCCTCTATGGGTAACTCAAACTGCATTAACTGTTCCAGTTTTAGTTATTAGAATGGAATTTTGTCAAGCCACTAAAACTAAGAAAAATTTAAATGCGGAGGAAAAGGATTTTGTCAACCAAGACAAGGATATCTTTGATCTGATACTGTATTTTGATCCTTTTGAATTATACCAGGAGGATATGCAGAATTATAGAGATTTGTTCAATCATTTGTCATGCCTAGGAATCGAATTTAGTAAAATTTATGGTTCCCCAAGTTTATGACTTTTCTGAGTCCGTGGTCTAGTGTGCCTCAAAGTATATTCCCTCTAAAAGTGTTATAATCTCCACAGATGAGTCTGTAATCATTGAACTGACTCTTGAATACATCGTTGAAATGTTAAGGTGGCCATTAGACCCCGAGAATGAAATGTTAAATGAGATTGTATTGGACAAATGTTTTAGAAAATTGAAACCTGATGACAGAGTGGTTCTATTTGTTGGAGTTACTTCACACACACCTAGGATTTATTTTTCCTAAGTTTGTAAGGTTTTTCCTATGTTTATTATTCATTATTCAGTCTCCTAAAGTTTAAGGAAGAATATTCCACCTGGAGAATATTCTCTTCAGTTGACACTTCAGTTTGACTAGTTGAGTTGAGTCTAGATGTTGCATTGGTTTTGTCACCATGAAACATTGGGATCATCACCATGATAATGCGAAATAGCCTTGGTTTCATCACCAGAATGGTGCATTACCCTTGATTCCTTGATCTACTCCTCACTACACTCTATTTCAGTCAGTTAATTGAAGATCGGTTGACTAGTTAACTCAGCTAGGTGGCAGTTCACTCCCATAACTACCTGAGAGACTAGACTAGGTGACAATTCACTCCCGTAACTGTTGGTGTGTGTCCAGATCACTCTAGACCACCACTATGGCACATTGGTTCTCCTCCAGTGCACATTGATTGAGTTATACAGAGTATATCATGTGTAAATTATTCATTACAGATAATGAGAATTATTCCATTCTTTCTCTCTTGCGTCTTCTTTCTTAATTTCTCTCTGCAAATGTGTGTGGTATTTTCTAGCTAGATTTATTCTGTGTAGGTTCAACACATTTACATGGTATCAAAGACAATGGACTTCTAAGAAAAATCTACACCAATTTTTTTTGCAGGTACAAAAGATTGAAGATAGCAGAAAGATGGATTTCCCAAAAGAATTCATTCTTACACCTTACAATTACTTTGCATGGAAGGATAAAATAGTCATACATCTTCAAACCAGAGTATTGTACAGGTTAACCTTGAATACAAACACAAAACCAAAATCAGCCATAGAAAAATCCAAGTATCTAAATCGAATGGATGAAGCATTTGAAACGATTTGCAGCCTTATTTCTCCCAATCTCCTTTTTCACATATCTTCCTGTAAAACCCCCAATGAAGCCTAGACCACCTTGTAAGGGCTCTTTGGAAAACAGGATGAGATGAGGGGACACATGTTGGAGGTGGAATTTCTCACATTGGATGCAAAAATCTTTGAAAATATCCAAGATTTCTTTACAAAATTCAAGGATTTACTTTCACAACTCAAAGCTTGTGGGGTTGATAAATCTAAGGAGGAGAAACGAATGGTTCTAACCATTTTCTCCAAACTTGGTCCTGAATTATCCATGTTCGTATCAATATTCCATTTAGTCAAATTCTCCTTTGGATCCACCTAGAAGATTCCTTCTCTTGAGGAATTTATCGAATCTCTGACACAAGAGAAAACCAAGCTCATCAACATGGGAAAAATCAAAGGCCCAGAGGCGCATGCACTTACTGTACAAGATGGCAGCCATCAATATCAGAAATCTAAAGATAAATACAAAAGGAAATCCCATGCACATCAGAAGAAGGAAGCATACTCAAAACCCTTCACTAATGCCTTCGAATCCAAAGGTGGAAAGGGAAGAAAAGGGGAGAAATGCACATACTTCCATAAAGGATTCCATCTAGAATCAGGGATGATTTTAAGGATGGAAATTTATTTTAAAATGTTGAAACCTTGACGAATATTACTAATCCTTCATATGCCAACTATAAATGTTTGGCGATATTATTGTAAAAATATTCAAATTTCTAAGGATTTTATATAGTTTGTATAAAATTTTGGCTATTTTTAAGGTAAAATAATTTTATCCTATAGAATTTGGGCAAATCATTTTTAGAATAGCGAATATTGTTTTGGGAAAAACCATGGAAAATTAGCTCATGAGCGAAATTTATCCCCTAAAATCATCCCTGTCCAGAATCCACATACATGCATAAAAAATAGATATAATGACTCAAATACTTCAGCAAAACAACCTTGGAGATCGCATCCCCGAGGATGCCAAGAAGAAGAAGCCAAAAGATCAGAATCCCAAGAAAGGAAATTCTAGCCATGCCTTGATTGCCATCAACTCCTCTCCTGATGCTTGGATCGTAGATTCAGGAGCATCACATCACATGGTTGCCACAAAAGTAGACTATTATTCATTGGATGCATGCAAAGGTCCTCCTATTCTGATGGGGGACAACTCTCCAGTCGAGGTCACCGGCAAAGGAAGGATTGAACTCACCAATGGAAGCTTCGAGAATGTGATGCACGTTCCCAAAATTTCCATCAATATTCTCTTTGTGTATCAGATGACGAATTCCAGCGCCGGAAAGAAATTCGTATTCACATCAAATGCAGTGGACATATATGACATGCAAACCAATTCCAAGGTTTCTACTAGTGAGTTAAATCATCAATCTAGATTGTATACATTTTCTGAATTTATTGAACCAGATTTTTCTTTAATGCTTACCCATGTTGATGAAAGTAGTAGGATATGGAATGAAAGGTTTAGACATTTGAATTTTAGATATATTCAATAGCTTAGAAAGAAAATATTGGTTGATGTTCTACCAGACATCCATTTCTCCAAAGGATTCAGTGAGGGATTTGTTCTTGGAAAACACCCTCAAGAGAAATTCGACAAAGGAAAGACTCAGAGAGCTTTCCCTCCTTTAGATCTAATCCATAGTGACCTCGTGGGTCCTTTTCTGCATCCATCTATTAGTAAAGTGAGGTTTTTTCTCATTTTTGTTGATGATTTCTCACGTTTCACATGGATTTACTTTCTTAGGCAAAAATCTAAGGTCTTTCAACACCTCAAATATTTCAAATCCCTGGTTGAGACACAGTCAGGAAAGAAAATCAAAGTCCTCTGAACTGATAACGAGGGAGAGTATGTCAATCATGAGATCCAGAATCTTTTTCATGAGGCAAGGATTCATTTGTAGCACACAGTTCCCTATACTCTGCAGCAAAACAGAATTGTTGAGCGGAAAAACAGATCTCTAAAAGAGATGGCATCTTGCATGCTATATGCAAATTCACTACCACGAAGACTATGGGCCGAAGCACTTAACTGTGAAACATACATCCAAAATAGATCTCCCCATAGATCTGTTAAGGATAATACCCCTTATGATTCTTGGAGCAGCCTCAAACCGGAAGTGACCCACTTTCGTATTTTCGGTTCACGTGCATGGGCCCAGATTCCCTCTAAAAAGAGGAAGGCACTTGATCCACAGAGCACTGAGTGTATTTTTGTTGGATACCTCGGCGGTGTGAAGGGATACAGACTTATTGATCTTTCCTCAGACTGGCTCATTATTGAGCGAAGTGTTCAATTTGAGGAAAGTGTCTCGCATGTACCTCAGCAACCGCATGCAGACACCTTCATTATTCAACATGTCTGAGATGATGAGCATGCACACACCAACTCTTCTTTAGATGAGAGTTTTGATTCAGAGGACTCAGATGATCCAGATATGGAGTCAATAAAGTCAGGTGCATATTCAAAGCATCTAGATGCATATGCAGAGCTAGAGCAGAGGCCCAAGTGCACACGGACTACTCTTCAGGATGCAGGGGATCTTGTTGGTGATCCAGTCGATACTTGGACTCGATCTCATTTTGAGGATCCTCCTATCGCACTCACTGCCACTGAACCATTTCCCTCCATGCATATTTTCTTGGTTCATTATTCAGATCTACAATCTTATGGCGATGTTGCTCAAAATCCCTTTTGGGAATCTGCCATGCAGGAGGAGTACAACTCCCTCCTCGAGAACCAGACTTGGGATCTGGTTCCCCTTCCTTCTAGAAGGAAACTTGTTAGATGCAGATGGGTCTACAAGACCAAGAGCACAGAGGATGGACAGATTAGAAGATACAAAGCTAGGATTTTTTCCAAAGGCTTTCAGCAGGTGCATGGAATTAACTATGATGAGACCTTATCTCCAGTAGCGAAGATGGATTCCATATGTTTGGCACTTTCCATTGCGGTGACCAAGGGATGGGAAGTCCATCAAATGGATGTGAAGAATGCATTTATTCATGGTTATCTCTCTGAGGAGATATATATGGAGCAGCCCCAGGCATTTATGCAGGATTCATCTTTGGTCTATCGACTGAAGAAGTCTTTTTATGGCCTCAAGCAGGCTCCAAGGGAATGGTATGCCAAGATGGACTCCTACATGTTGTCATAGAACTTTGTATGTTGTAAATTAGACCCTAATGTCTACATGCTCAGGACGGTTGATTCACTTATACTCTTAGTTATGTATGTTGATGATTTGTTGATCATTGGTTGCTCAAATTCAGCGATTGTTACAGTCAAGAGGATTCTAAATGACAGGTTTTTTATGACGAAAATGGGTCTGCTACACTTCTTCATTGGACTCGAGATCATTCAGGATGCATCAGGCATCAAACTATCTTAGGCCAAGTATGCATGAGATCTCCTTGAGATATTTCACATGATAGACTGAAAATCTTCTCCGACTCCTTTCCTATCAGGAGTAAAATTTGAGGATGGTGAGGAAACTCCGCTGGTTGATAACACATTGTACAAATAGCTAGAGGGGAGCTTGTTGTATATCACACACTCCATACCAGACCTCTCTTATGTAGTTGGTGCAGTTTCTAGGTTCATGCAGGAGCCGCATGAGCTACATTGGAAGGCTGGAAAGTGTATCCTTTGATACGTACATGGCACCATCACCTTTGGGATTCATTATGCAGCAGAATCTAGATTATATCTCATTGGGTTTATTGATTTTGAGTGGGCTGGCGATAGCAGTGATCACAATTCCACATCTGGTTACTCACTCAGTCTTGGTTCCGGTCATATCTGTTGGTTGAGCAAGAAGCAGAATGTTATTGCTCTTTCTTCAGCCGAGGAAGAGTACAAAGGGGTAGTTAACATAACCATTCAGTCTATGTGGCTACATCATTTTCTCACTGAGTTGGGCATTCAGTTTCATCGGTCAATCGCCATCTGGTGTGACAACCAGAGCACTCTGAAGTTCTGCAGAGATCCAGTTCAGAGGCAACAGATGAAGCACATCGATATCCACATGAACTACATCTGGTAATTAGTACATGAGGGGATCATCGACGCACAGTTATGTCCTTCAGCATAATAGACGACAGACATATTCACCAAGACCTTCACTTAGTAAAAGTTCCACTCTCTGTGAAGTCGTCTTGGAGTGAAGGACATAGTTTCCTACAAACTGTCAGTTCTTATTTTTACATACATTGTACCTTGAGGGGGATATTTTCCCATGAGGTTTTCCCTCTTTCCTCACTTTATTTTAGTGTATCTTTTGTATTTGGGTACCTAACATGGCCTCATTGTCGGGACCCATTCTTTATTTTCACCATAGTGATGTTCAAGGGGGTGTTGGAGTTACTTCACACGCACCTGGGATTTCTTTTTCTTAAGGTCCTAAGGTTTTTCCTATGTTTATTAGTCATTATTTAGTCTCCTAAATTTTAGGGGAGAATATTCCACCTGGAGAATATTCTTTTCAGTTGACACTCCAGTTTGACTAGTTGAGTTGAGTCTAGTGTTGGACACACCTACCACACTTAGAGGGGGGGGTGAATGAGTGTGGGGATCTTTTTCCCAAAACTTCCCTCTTACACAAAACTCATTAGTTAGCATTCGACATTTACTCATTACTCATTGTTGTCATTAATAATTAGTTAGATGTGAATACATATCAGCAACATATATCAGCAATATATCATCAACATATCATCTCCACAAGGAACACAATATGTATGTACAATTTTTCTTTTTATTATGGACTTCAATCCCGAGGTTTTTCAGGAACAACTTAATAGAGTGCAACTCTACAAGAGCACCAGCTCTATATGCAAGACTCAGCTTACATTCTCAGCACCAACTAAGATGAGGCAACAATCCTCAATAGATATCAATCGGTACCATAAAAAAGAGCATCAACCATGCACCAACCTGTGCCAAACAACCTGTAATCAACCTGTACCATAAACAAGTGCATCCAACCATGTACCAAGTATATACAAATCATGTGTCAACTACTCATCAACAATGACTCATCAATATGTACCAACATCATCAACTATACAGCTCATGTATGTGCCAACTCATCAACTACTTGTCTCAACCATGACTAGTTTTGGATTAGTCAACAACCCTAACTTGAAATAATCATAGCTTTGAACATGTAATGAATGAAGATCTGAAACTGATACACAATGTTCTTCAGTGTGTTTTATGCAATTCCTCTAGGTGGCACTACTTGTAACCTCTCAGAAAAGGAGTTATAGCAAAAATGGCATACCTTGTTGAATTCTAGATTATTCTAGAGAGCGGCCTTGTAGAGTGTGCCCCGCATGGAATATTTTTTGAATTGATTTGAAACTATTACATAGAATACTAAAGACTATAATATAACCAACACAATTTGTCTCACTAAATTGGGATCTATTATGAAGAATTTATGACGTTTTTACCCGAAACACCTGCTTTTGACTAGTTTCAAGACTGGTCAAAAACCCTATTTTCCACGGAGTGTAACTCCCAAAATACAACGAACCACAAGATGAATTTTTAACCACGGATACTTGGATATGTTTTCTCATGTGAATATCAATTTCAGGATCTGAATCATTATAGAAAAAAAGTTATAGCGAAAATAGTGAGATGACATGTAAATAACATACCTTAGAAAGCACCATCAAAAGAATTTATCCTTCCTTGCATTTCGGCCTTCTTTTCTTCACTTTCCTCATAATTTCGGCTTAGATATCCTCAGTTACCTCAGTCACCTATAGATATTCAATATTCTCAAGTGTTCCACACCAAAAATGCTCAAGAATCTCTCCATCAATACTCCAAAAGATATTCTCACAAGAAGCTCTCCATTGATCCAAAAAAAAGGATGATCTACAAGAGACCATTGCTATCTTATTTATACTTTCATCCTCTAGGTCACTTAACCCATTTTTAGGTCACTTAACCCATTTCTAGGTCACTTAACCTATTTTCCTTATTTTAGGGTTAACCACTTTCCATAAATAGAAAGTTCTCCAATACTTTATCTTTTAAATATTCTTTCTTGATTTTGTCACCTTACTTTATACCTCCACTATGGCACATTGGTTCTCATCCAATGCAAATTTGTTGATTTATACATAGTAAATCATGTGTAAATTATTCATTATTCATTACGGTTAATGAAAATTCTTCCATTCTTTATCTCTTGCTTCCTCTTTCTTGATTTCTCTCTGCAAATGTGTGTGATATTTTCCAGCTAGATCTATTTTGTGCAGGTTCAACACATTTAGACTATTACATTGTTATTTGTGAAAGAATCTTTTTGTTCCTAAGGATAATGTTAGTACCGCATCTAGCCTATTTCTTTAAACTTCAAGAAAAACTATATCCATGATTTGTGCAATTTTGGGACAAGATAAGGACCTTGTAGTTGATAAGTTTGTGTTAGGAATTATGGCTTAAATTTGTGTATTTGCGGCTAAACCCTTAACTAAATTCAATTATACCCAATTTCTAGCTGATCAAATCCATTATCAACTGTCATAATTTGAGTCTCTTAGAAGTTTTAGATATTGATATTATCTTGTTCATCTATTTTTGTTTTCTCAAGCCACCCATTTTGCATGCCTTGGATTAAAAGTTGAATATGAGATTGGTAACCTGTTTTCAGTCATTTACTGGAATCATATTATTAAGAAGAAGCATCTAAATGTTGGATTCTTAGAGTATATTGACATGTTTATGTCCAAATATTACGAAATCATATATAGTGAAATTCAACCTAGAATTTTCCCTGAACGCAAAAAATTATTATAGTTGAGCCCAGATAAGAGAGTAGGAGACTAGTACATATTTGAGAATTAACTGAAATCAAATTCTATGGTTGTGAACTTCGACCTTTTATTTTACCTATTTTCTTGACTGCCGAAATCTTTGCACTTGAATACATTAGACAAAGATTGAATTCAGATGATGTTCATTTTGTATCAAGAAAATATAGGGCTAGTTTCAAATTGAAAAAAGAGGTACGACCTTTTATTGTCAATTCCATATCATCATTTCAGGTTGCAACAAAGGTTCTCTTAGATATGGGATTCCAACAAGGAGAAACATGGATATATGACCCTCATGCTTTGATTTCATCAAAGAGGATTTCACATGGTCAAACTCCTTATCATTGTGAGAAAAAATCCAAGTTGGAGGTGTTGGAAAACCAAAATAGTTGGAAAGATATGAAAAATATATTGCAAGTCCATGGTAAATGTAACAACCTGTTTCCACCAGCTTGTAATTAATCATAAAATAGGATTACCATGCTAAGGCATGTGGACGATGTAAATGTATTATTGTTAAATTCCCATAACTGACTGTTGGGGGGTGAAGACTTGAAGTACGAGCCATGATATCTCTAGAGGAAAGAATCAGTTAATGAAGGAAAGGATTGGTGGTTGAATAATCAACAACCCCCATGAATGGAGACATGGGCTATCAGCCCGAAGTACCACAGAAACTTGCAGACCTAAGCTTCCTACTGATAGAAGGAACAGGATAGGTCGGAAACCTTCCTAAAGAACGAAGGTAAGATACATACACATGGGAATAGTAAGAAAGAGAGAAACAAGAAGAGAGACACCAGACGGGAGTGTAAGCTCAGAAGGAGATGCTTGAACCAAAAGGAAGTGCATAGAACACAACCTAAAGGACCTGAACGCGAGCTTGATGTTGAAGAAGCATTTGATAAACCTCGCAGGGTCACTATGATAAAGAGAGTCTCTCTAAGAGATGGCATAAATACCTTAGTGATATCATGGCTTGGCATGGGGGTGGCCAGAGTGATAAGAATGAATGCCTCCGAGCCTATGGTTGGGTGGAAAGGTACACACCCACAGTTAGTTAGTTGGATGAAATCTGTAATAGATAAGTATTCTTATACCTTGTGTAATCAAGTTGTAACTATGTAATAAAGTTGGATACCCTGTGAATGACTCAGGGATGTACATGTTTGCTTAATGCTTATACGGTATCTCCTTATTCTTGTTTAAATTGTGTATTTAAGTAAGTATGGAATTATCTGATTTGTATACGTAAATGCCCGAGCCTTGTGGTGGCTTAAGTTAAAATAAGTGGATTGTGAGTTCGTCGACCTTGGCCACGGTTTTCATGGGTGCACGTTGACACTCCTAGTTTCCCTAAGTCTCTGGAAGGACGAATTATGTTAAGCTCAGGAGAGGTAGTGTGGATATGCATGGAGTCTCTATGAGGCGAGAAGAGGTCAAGAACCTCTTAAGTTCTAGACTTGATGAATGAGAACAAGGGGTGCGCAGAAGAATTATTCCAAGTGTTAAGTTCAAGAGAAAGAGCGCAAAGCCTTGAATCCTTTCAGAGCTAACAAAGATCAGGAAGGATAGTGAGATCCAAGTATCAAAAGGGGAAGATCATTTGTAAGGAACGTGAACAGACGAGATCTATTCGGGAAGAGCCAAGGTCAGTTGTGACCGTTGTATATGAGAAAGAACGCGAGAGTTAACCCCTTGAGTCCTTCAGACTTCACGAGTTCGATGAATTGAGCGAGTTCATCGTAAGGGAGTTAAAATCCCCGAAGTGTCGAAGTTAATCTGGGTCTTAGATCTTAGGATGCATGGGATCCTTCTGGACCGTCCAATCTATGAGATCGGAGATTCACGCTTCAAGAGAATTGTGAATTTGAATGGCCAAAACATCTGAAGTCCGAAGTCACGAAGGGATCTGGATCGTGGATCTTCGGATCCTTCAGGATCCTTCTTGACTATCCGATCTATGATTTTAGAGTTCATGTTTCAAGAGAAATGTCTGTTGGAGCAGCTAAAACATCTAAAGTCTGAATTCATGAAGTAAAATAGGTCGTTGATCTGAGATGAGTCTCAGTCATCCGACCTAATAGTTCAGAGTTCCCGATTCGAGAGGATTGTGAGCTAGAGTGGTTAAAAATCTTAGAACGTTGAATTCCCCACTAGCCTGTGTGTTAGATGAGGGCTAAGCCATACATTGGATAGGTTGATGGATAGACCTTCCCTTCGAGAGGTAGGAACCTAGATATGGTACGATCGATATCAAGCCACACGGTCGTCACGTGGTCCTCAACTAATGAACGTCGAAGAACTTCGGAAAGGTACAAGATCTAAACCAAGAGTCAGTTTAGCTCTTGGTAGCAGGCATTAGTGATCCGGATTTATGTAGGAACATAATGAAATACAGAAATACACATAAACGCAGAGATGCATTGGAAATAAGACTTCATTTCATTAATAACAAATGACTGAAAAATGATTACAGACAGAATGGAAATAAACTAGCTAGGGCGTTAGTAGCTTATCTCTGAGAAGAGATGTGGCACCTACTGGCCTCTGAACTCTTTGTTACAATGAGGCTTGAAAGCCTATATATTATTGAGAAATAATGGAAAACCCTAAACATCCAAAAACCTAACCCTAGGAGATGAAAGATCAGAATATGGGCCCCGTTGGGGTAAATTGGTACATCAATTTCCCGGGGTCATAACTTTGGCATACTATCTTCGTTTGATGCACATGATACATCGTTAGAAAGATCTATCCGAGGACTACACTGCTGACAGTGAATATTGAGTCTAGAATGGACTCATATTCAATGAATATGAGTCTGTTTTGGACTCAATAATCATTATCAGTAGTGTATTCCTCGGATAGATCTTTATAACGCTGTATCATGTGCGTCAAACGAAGATAGTATGCCAAAGTTACGACCTCCGTAAATTGATGTACCATTTTACCCCAATGGGGCCCATATTCCGATGTTTCATCTCCTAGGGTTAGGTTTTTGGATGTTTAGGGTTTTCCATTGTTTCTCAATAATATATAGGCCTTCGAGCCTCATTGTAATAGAGAGTTCAGAGGCCAGTAGGTGCCACATCTCTTCTCAGAGATAAGCTACCAGCGCCCTAGCTAGTTTATTTCCATTCTGTCTGTAAGCATTTTTCATTCATTTGTTATTAATGAAACGAAGTCTTATTTCCGTTGCATCTCTGCGTTTATGTGTATTTCTATATTTCATTGTGTTCCTACATAAATCTGAATCAGTGGTATCAGAGTGGTCTACTCATTCTCGATCTTTCTTTGCATGTCCCCAACGAGGTCGGGGTATAAGGAGTTGGGGCTCAATCTAGTTGAACCTTTGCAAGATCAGCCTCACAAACCCCGACGACCGCCCATGGGGGAAGAAAAGAAAGATGAGGGAGAAGGAGATCCTATCAAAATGTTTCTCGAGGAGGCCCTCAAGAAACAAAGGAACACGATGATGGACAACTTTTCCCAGATTCTTCAATGCATTCCCACTAGTGGCGCATCGACATCCAACAGCCACTTTGGAGGTGCCACTCCTTTTAAGATACAAGTAAACTTTGACATTCCCATATTTGAGGGCCAAATAGATGCAGATGTCGTAGATAGATGGTTGAATTTTTTAGAAGGATATTTCTCAGTTCATGAATTTTCCGACCGAGAAAGGATTATTTTCGCACTCCTCAAAGCCACCCCCCATGTCAAGGACTGGTGGGAAACCTACTCGGAGCAACAGGGTGAGGGGGAACCCTCTCTGTTCTCGGCCACACCCACTTGGAATTCTTTCTGAGACACCATCAAGGAACAATATTATCTGGTGGGGAGCTATGAGGACAAATACATACAATGGACTATGTTGCAGTAGCAAAGGGACCAAGATGTGCATGAGATGACGAAGCCGTTTCATACCCTATGCACAAAGTTGGGTATCAAATATTCAGAGAAACATTTGGTGTTAAAGTACCGCAGTTGTCTGCACAGATACATTCAGGAGGAAATGGAGTTCCTTGACATCTCCTCGCATGGCGTGGCGTACCGATATGCTACCAATATTGAGCAGAAGTTAAAACAGAAAAAGCGAGACTTTGGGTCTGCGAATCAGAAGCAAGGGAAAGGTACCCCCAAACCACAAAACAAAGGACCAAGCCAAGGTGGGGTAGCCCATGACAACCCACCAAAGCCACAAGCAAAGAACAACACCACGAAGCCAAAAAAGAACACGGGGAAGTGGTGTGAGTTCCATAAGAGCTCCACTCACAACACAAGTGAGTGTCGGGCCAAGCAGTCACTGGTAGCCGAGTTGAAGGCTTCTGAATCGGATCCATGCTCCGACTCTGAATCAGAACCTGACAAGGGGAATGATAGGGGGAAGCAGATTATCAATGTGGAGCCCAACGCCATTGTTGCCACCACAAAGATCCAGAAAGAGGAACCAGAAGATCCAGAGGAGGAGGAGCGTCTCTTCCATTCCAAGATGTGGGTAAAGGGTTCCCCGTTGTAGTTCATTGTCGACAGCGGGAGCCAGAAGAACCTCATCTCGGTAGAGGTCATGAAGCGGCTAGGCTTGCCAACCATATCACACCCACAACCATACACCATCAGGTGGTTGCACTAAGGACGGGACCTCCGCATCATCCAACAATGTCGCCTTCCCTACAGCATCAAGCCCTTCACGGATGAGGTATTATGTGACATTTCTCCTCTTGATGTTTCTGATGTATTATTCAGCCAACCGTACTTGTGGAAGCGACATGTTGTGTATGAGTCTAGGCCTCATGCTGTTATTATCACCTTGGGATATAAGTTGTACAGGATACCGAAGATAGCACCGCCTACCACCATCTCTTTGGTTACTACAAAACAATGCAGTAAGCTCATTTCCAAAACCAGGAAATTTGTTTTCCTGATGATCCACCCTCAGGGAAAGAGGAATACTATGGCCACAACCTCCAGACAGGGCCTCGCTACACGAAAACAACAGATGGATAAGGTCATGGAGGAGTACGAGGACATCTTCACCTCCCCCACAGGGGTGCCTCTACACTGCCAGGTCAAGCACCCCATCGATCTGACCCCAGGTGCATTGCTGCCCAATGGACCCATCTATTGGCGCTCTGTTCTGGAGAATGACGAAATCAAGAGGCAGATTCAGGAGCTGTTGCAGAAAGGTCACATCCAGCCGAGTTCATCACCCTATGGGAGCTCGATCGTGTTGGTGTAGAAGAAGGATGGGACTTGGAGACTTTGCATTGACTATTAGGCAATGAACAAGATCACTGTTTGGAATAAGTACCCGATCTTATGGATTGATGACCTTCTGGACCAACTCGAGGGGGCAAAATATTTCAGTAAGATCGACTTGAAGTCGGGGTATCACTAGGTACCAATTGAACCCTCTGATGTGTGGAAGACTACCTTCAAATCCAAGGAGGGCCTTTTCGAATGGTTGGTCATGCCATTCGGGTTGACGAATGTCCCTGCAACCTTCATGAGGCTAATGGACGACATCCTATGGCCATTCACCAACTCATTTGTAGTGGTGTACTTGGATGACACTCTGATCTTCAGCCAAACTTGGGAATAGCACCTCCACCACATCTGACAGGTCCTCCAAACACTGCGGCAACACAAGTTGTGTGCCAATTTGGAGAAATGCACTTTTGGCATGACCCAGGTCCAGTATCTGGGATACATTATTGATGAGTGGGGGGTGCATGTGGATCCAGCAAAGATCCAAGTCATTCAGGATTGGCCAGCCCCAACCACCCTAACGGAGCTCCACATCTTTTTAGGTCTTGCCAATTTCTACCGTAGGTTTGTGTTGGGATTCTCTCATATCACTTGGCCCTTGAATCAAGTCACCAAGGGAGGAGCTAAAGCAAAATTCTTTTGGTCTAAATCTCAACAGATGGCGTTCGGAGAGTTGAAGCATCTCCTTTGCTCTGCACCAGTGCTCACATTACCAGACTTGCAACAACCATTTCAGATCGAGACAGATGCCTATGACTATGCCATTGGGAAGTCCTTACTCAACATGGGCATCCAGTGGCATATCACAGTGAGACACTTTCTGACACAGTCCGGAAGTATCCTACTTATGAAAAAGAAAGGTATTACACTGTGCAGGCTTGTTGGCAATGGAAGCATTACATTTTGGGAAAGGAAACTATCATCCACACAGACCACCGACCCCTACAGTTCATACAGACACAAGGGAAGTTGAAAAACGATCGCCATCAGAAGTGGTCCACATACCTACAACAGTTTCATTTGAAAATTAAGTACAAGAAAGGCAGCACCAATAATTTTGCATACTACCTCAGTCGACCACCCATCATGGCGCTAACCACTGTGCTCAACTCTTGTAGGCACGAGACTTCTGATTGGCTGCTTCTCTACACAAGTGATCCAGAATTCAGCCACACATACAATACACTCTTGGAGGGTAAGCAAGTTCCCAATTTTCACCTCCAGGATGCCCTGTTTTGTCACCTGGGACACCTTTGTGTTCCTTCAAGCGAGCGTGCCAAGATGATTTGGGAGGTGCACTACAGTCAGGTCATTGGGTATTTCGGGGTCGAGAAAACCATGGCAGTACTGCAAAATTATTTCTATTGGCCGAATCTTCGACAGGATGTCGGGAAGTACATCAAGTCCTGCACTGCTTGCGCCATTGCCAAACCGACCATCAAGAAGCAAGGTCTCTATACTCCGCTTCCTACCCCCATTTGACCTTGGGAATCCATCTCTATGGATTACATGTCGTGCCTTCCTTCTACTAAGCATGGCAATGACTATGTTTTTGTGGTCGTCGACCGATTCTCAAAGATGTCCATTATGATGGCCTGCAAGAAGAACATCACAGCAGAAGCCATTGCTAAACTCTTCTTTGAACGAGTGTGGGTACACTTTGGGATCCCACAGTCTATCATCTCAGATCAGGACAGTAGGTTCCTCAGTACATTTTGGTCCAGCCTCTGGTCGATGCTAGACACCAAGCTCACCAAGTCCACAACTTTCCATCCGCAAACTGATGGCCAGACATAGGTCGTCAACCGGATGATTGTACACATTCTGCGTATGTACAACTCAAAGCATCCACGCACATGGGATGAGAGCCTCCCCTATGTACAACACAGCTACAACCGGGCTCTCCATAGCTCAACCAGCCATAGCCCCTTCTAAGTGGGCTTGGGATTCCAGCCACTATGTCCCATTGACATAGCCATGCCATTTGCGTCTACTCGAGAAGATTCAGCCCATGCCCAGTCTGAGGCTGACAAGGAAAACAGCTTCATTGAGCGCATTCATCACATCCACCAATAGGTTCATGACATCTTGGACAGAGCCAATGCTAAGTACAAGTAACGACATAATCAACATCGAGTGCCACACAACTTCCAGGTGGGCAACAAAGTGTGGCTACATTTGCAAAAGGATCACCTCGCTGGACCCTACCGCAAGATTCACCCGCTCCGATATGGGCCATACACCATCACCAAGGCTATAGGGGACAATTCCTTTGAGCTTGGTATTCCACCATTCCTTGGTCTGTACCAAGTGTTCAATGTGGACCACCTTCGGCCCTACTTTCCACCTCTACTAGACACATCCGACATGGCAGAACAACTCACACCAACAGAGTTAAACCCAAATTGCATGTAACAAGCCACAACTGATCAAATTATGGACACACAGATCAAGAACACCTGCCAACAGAGGATCCAGCTATATCGAGTTTCCAAAGCAGGCCAACTCTTTCACCAGGGCAAGTGGCTCACCAGGGACCAAGCTCAGCAGAAGTTTCCTCATCTCATGGAGGAACTCAACGCAATGGGGACCATTGCTTCCTAAGGGGGGAGGACTGATCCAGGTGGATATTGGTGGCCACCCGCCTATCCCACTTAGACCCACACCATTGTTTCTTTCAGTTTTTCAATTTCCTTAATTGTAGCACAATTTACTATTTTTAGCAGTTTTTCGGGTCCTGAACTTCCGGAGCTGTTTTGAGGCCCTAAACGACGTTTTTTGGGCATGAATGCTTCGACGAATATGAGTCTATTTCATCGAAGCATTCATATTCGTCGCAGCATTCATGCCCAAAAAACGTCGTTTAGGGCCTCAAAACAGCTCCGGAAGTTCAGGACCTGAAAACTGCTAAAAATAGTAAATTGTGCTACAATTAAGGAAACTGAAAAACTGAAAGAAACAATGGTGTGGGTCCAAGTGGGATAGGCGGGTGGCCACCAATATCCACTTGGGTCAATTAGAAATCTACGAGTAAGAGGAAGAGAATAAATCATCTCGGAGGGATGATTTGAGATGAGATAGTTAAGGAAAAGATGAAATTTTGATGCCCCACCCCTTAAAAGAGAAGTTAGGGGCCGAGTGTGTTACAAATTGGTATCAAAGCATGGCAACAACACTTGGCCTACTTGGGCTCATGCACGAGTCGTATGAAAATATTCTTGAAGTGCTTTAAGGAAGCCTATCATTTCTTTGGGAAATGATAGTTGATCCTATAGGAGTGGGATTATGTTGAAGAACACTAATATTTAAACTAAAATAGCAATGTGAACGGATGGAAAGAATCTGTAGTAGTAATGATTATTTCTTTAATGAAGGGATAAACCTAGTATAGGTGTATAACTCCTCATGATTAGAGGAATGAATCTAGTGACCCTTTCTGAAAAGAGAGAGCATGTGCAGCTCTCGGGTTTCAAGTGGACTGAGAAATGAATTTTGTTTCTGGGTACAAGAATTGTTGGACAGGGTTTTTCTAATCAAGCTGATAAACGGAGCTATAGAATTATAGAGTGATTGAGTGAGAAATCACAGCAGCCTCCCTTGCTTGGTGGATAGGAAAACTAATCTGCTAGAGTTCTTGTTGGAGGAGGAGAATGGCCTCCGTCCCTGACTGAGCTAAAAAGAAGGAAAAAAAAAACTCTAGATGCAAAGGTCAAGACCGATCTTGACCTAAAGATACTCTCGATTTCTGAACTATGATACTTAGTAAGTAGTCCAAATGGTATTAGACATTATTGTTAAAGATAAGATAAAATGGTTGACTAAATGTTGATCCTGAATGTGGTAAAGGAAGTGTTGGGGCACTTCTAGAATCCCAAGGGGTCAGATTGACATCCAGTCATGGATGGTAGCCATATAGATATAATTGGAAGCTAGTTTGGTTGATTATGTTACCTTGGGCATGGTTATAATTTCCCAGAATGTACTTATAAGTTGGGTAATGTTCCAGGGAGGTTGAGGCAAGAATGTTTTCTTGCTAGTTGTTACTGTATAAAAAGAAAACATGGTTACGACTATGTCTGATTCAACATCCATGTGGAAGTCATGTGAATGTCTGCCAGCTCTCAACTGAGAGGGAAACTCAGTGGTGAGTGTTCCTATGAGGCTTGTCATAAGGATGGAAGCAATATCCTTGGAGGAGGATCTGGGATTCTGAGACACGCGTGAGCTTGCATGATGAATGTTTGGTTAGGCTTGTATGTGTTTATGCTTGAGTGCATGGATTTAATGCATTGTGAAGCTTCTTGACATGAATCATGATAGTAATACAAGTTAGGTATGAATGATATTAAATTTTAAAGTGATGCACATGTATGTTGTAATAGTATAGGTATACTAAAGGCACGAGGTGACTGCCTAAATGAGGGAAATGAGAGACAAGCATTGCACTTGCCAAGATTGAATGAATACCATGGATGCATGGTTGACTCCATTTTGAAGAGTCATGAAATTTATGTTTTGAATGATATCTTAAGGGGAATGTGATCCATCCCCCCAGGAAAAGCCAGTACAATCAAACGAAAGAGTAAACGATCAAGGATGCTATGTTTTCATGATAAGAGGAAAATGATTACGCCTTTGAGGATCACATGAGAATGATTGTAAAAAATAATGAGTTGACTGATTTTAAAGTAGAGAAGTATGTAGGTTATGAGATACAACCATGGAAACTACATACAAGCTTTTGATTTTTCATATGGTTAAGTACATCCTGAATGTAAGTTAACAAAACCAGAATATGTGTGGATACATAATTTGGATGCATGACAAAGATGAATGTTTATATTTTTTATGGAATATTTGGTAAAAAACTGAAGCTAACTCAAGGTTGAGGCCATGGATATGCAATAAGGAAGTTTCATGTTGAGGGAGTTCCCTATGGAAGAACTATGTGAAGACTATGTCAGGAGGACACAGTCACAACATTAATTATTGTTGAGAATTAAGCAGTGAGCTACAAGCTTATATATATATATATATATATATTTTGAAAACATCATGATGAGAATCATGGATTAGATTTTGAAAACATCACGTAATGAATAGAATACTAATGAATGAATACAAGAGTATGTTTGATTGAATAGGCCTGGTTGAAGCCATGTTAAGAAAAGGCAGTGAGGCCTTTAGAGATAAATCGACTGGGCTGAAAAGTCCAAGGCAGTGTAAAAAGAATTGGAAGAAGGGAGAGCCCTCAATTCTTTTTTTGTTAAATATTACATTTTCTCTGGGATGAGAGAGCTGGTAGGAAGATGAAAGTAAATGCTTTGGTACCATAGTGATGGTGGTCATATTGTTGTAGAAACAATCAAAATTTGTTTGTGTGGCAATCATGAAAACATTAAGGATAATGTGATGAAGTGCATAAATATGTGCAAGGACATGTCTAAAAATATTTTATTGTCTTAACGCTAAGCACAAAACTTTTGAAAGGTGGTTGTATGCCATGGATACCCAAGTAGGGTATGATTCAGGAAGGAGAACCTGAATGATGGAGGTGTGAACCTTTGGCAGTGAATATTGATTGTATGATGCAGGAGCATCTGAACCAAATGATATTTGTTGACTCAAAAGGTTAAAAACCTTTACTAAGAGATCGTAGAAATCCCTTTGATCAACTACAGATCGAGATCGTTAGGATCACAAGAGAAAACCCTGATTGAATCAGGTTAATCAAGAACGTGAAAGAAAAAGTGAACACAATCCGTTCATCAGAAGGAAACTGATCTCAGTCGTCAGATTGATTTCAAGACCCACTGGAGTTAACGGATCAAACGCCAGTCATTCGATAGGATCGACGGCATGTATTCATTGCGGAGATTGAACTCTCCAATAAAGAGCGAACACATTGGGGATTTCGCAAACACCGTGAATCGTTGATCTATTAACGATCAGTGGGTGGACCTGCAAGGAACCAACGCATTAATACCACGTAAACTCGTACCGTGATTGGGTTATGTGGTTGAATTTGGAAAATCAAGACTCTGCTCTCAATCTAAATTCTTGTTCAAATACTTCTATGCAGGGGTTGTTGTATTTGGAATCGTGTGGTTTAGAATCGATCTAGGGATAAGATCGACAACCTGTATTCATTGCGAGGAAGGTATATGCATGTGGGTTAATGTCATGACCTGCACCTGTAAATTAAACTCAATATAGTTTTGTTTTGCGTTTGAGGTCCGATCGTAGATCAAACAACCAATATTCATTGCGGATATCGGAAGGAGAAATAAACCATGAGCTAGTTGAGGTTCTACAATCCCTTGCAACCATTGGATCTGGGGAAGACGGATCTTCACCATCGAATTGCATATAAGGGGTTAAGTCAGGATCATAGCGACTAGACATGAGAGCCGAAAGGATGGCACCTGAAAAGAATAGAGCTGAGGTCACAGCTCTCGATCGCATGAAGAGAAAATGGAGTTCCTTTGGGCCAGTCAAGGAAGATAGAGTTTAGCACTCTACGATTAGACAGTGATCGTGGGGACTGGTCTATGGGAATAAGGGTTCTCATAGTTAGCACGTTGCATGGAATGCATTGAGGGAATGAATGTTTACATAAGAGGGAAGATGAAGGATTTCCCATTAAGGAAGGAGGACTTCTAGTACTCTACTTAAGTTATAGAGGTATTAAGGAAAAGAGAATTTCTTGGGTGGCCATGAGTGTTGGCACCCTGGTTACTAATGAAGGCATATTGCTTGGGTGCATTCATGTGAAAAATTTTAAGTTTCATGTGTACTGATTTGGGATTGTCATCAGCCTATAGAAGGAAGTATAGTCTTGTTGTAAGAATGAACGAAAATGAATACGCCATATGATGAAAAGGTTGGTTAAATTCCAACACACCATGGCCAAGGACCTGTCATAAAATGTGACAAACTTGAAATCAATGCAAGAGTGCATTGGGTATGAATGTGGCCATGAATAGTGGCACCTTTGTTAAAATCCTTTGAAATGTTGAATTGCGATTTGAAACGTTTGATATGTTGAAACAAGGCATAGGCAAGGAATGGATTCCCTTTTCATGTTTATATAGATGTGATGAACTGTTAGTATGCATGGTTTTGAATATAGATATATATATATATACATGGATGCATGAGAGACTAACAGTTTGTTTGGCTATGAAAAGGATGAATTGCAGGGAAAAAAGGGTCTTGGATATGGCAGTGTTGTAATCCCATAAGGAAGACCAATTTCTTGTTGAGCCAAACTACAAGGAATGGTATTTACTTTTTGAAAAAGTGAATTGGATTGCTAGTATGCATGAAAATTAACAATTGTTTGGCTGAGGAAATTTGACTTGCAAGAAGAAAGAGTCTTGGATATGGAAATGTTGTAAACCCATAAGGAAGACCAATTTCCTGATGAGCTAAACTGCTATGGGGAAGAAAGTCCCATGCTTGTGAATCTAGTTCCATGCAGAACAGATCTGAAAATAAATATGGAACTAGAAAATCTGTGGGTGACAGATTTGCAATGAAAATTTTGAATTTAAAATTTATGATGATGCTCATGAATTTCTATATGCCTATGATACAGGTGAGAAGAAAAGATCTGTCCAGAAAGGACAGGTGAAAGTTGTCAAGATGAAAAGCATGAAAGAGACCATTGTTGAGACATGAGAACCCTGTGGTAAGTCATGATCGCCTGGAATATGTTGTGTTGAGGAAGAACAAGCCGGAGGGATGCCTCAACTATAAGGCTCGATGAAGTATCTGAAATTATTCATGTGCGAGAAAGCCTTGGCAAGGCAAGATGGATCACCCGAGGAACTGTATAGCAGAGAAGGGGATGCCTGAGCCTAGGCCTAGAGGGTGAGTGATCGCAAGGGAGAGGAGACCTTGATAGTTCTTGTAAACTATTGATTTGGATCATACACACAATGAGTATGTCTAGGAAAAACAGTGAGCCTGGATAACAAGACAGTCATGTGGATTCAACCCCATGAACTGCACAGATAAGTATTGTGCTAGATTATGAAATTTTCCTATTGAATTTTGAACAACAGTAAGATGTTTTTGCATAAATTTGTGATTAATGGGCTTGTTGTCCAAGAATTATTGAAGGCAGGTGACGAAGACTAAGATTCTGAAAAAGGACCTGACCAAGGACGAAGGCCAAGACTTCTGAAGTGGCACAATGAGAAAGGCATAACAAGTGCTTCTGAGAAAGAACACCGAGGACTGTGTTTCTTTAAGGGGGAGGGAATTGTAACACCATGTTTCCCCCAGCTCCTAATTAATCATAAAATAGGATTACCATGCTAAGGCATGTGTACGATGTAAATGTATTATTGTTAAATAGCACATAACTGATTGTTGGGGGTGAAGCCTTGAAGTACGATCCATGATATCTATAGAGGAAAGAATCAGTTAATGAAGGAAAGGACTGGTGATTGAATAATCAACAACCCCCATGAATGGAGACATGGGTTGTTAGCCCGAAGTACCACAGAGATCTGCAGACCTGAGCTTCCTTCAAATACAAGGAACAAGATAGGTCGGAAACCTTCCTAAAGAAGGAAGGTAATATGGATACACACGGGAATGGTAAGAAATAGAGCAGCAAGAGGAGAGACATCAGACGAGAGCGCAAGCTCGGAAGGAGATGTGTGAACCAAAAGGAAGTGCAGAGAAAACAACCTGAAGGACCTGAATGTGACCTTGATGTTGAGGAAGCATCTGATAAACCTCACAGGGTCGCTATGACAGAGAAAGTCTCTCTGAGAGATGGTGTAAATTCCCTAGTGATATCATGGCTTGGAACGGGGGTGGCCAGAGTGCTAAGAATGAATGCCTCTGAGCCTATGGTTGGGTGGAAAGACACACACCCACAGTCAGTTAGTTGGGTGAAATCTGTAATAGATAAGTATTCTTATACCTTGTGTAATCAAGCTATAACTATGTAATAAATTTGGATACCCTGTGAATGACTCAGGGATGTACATGTTTGCTTAATGGTTATACTGTATATCCTTATTCTTGTTTAAATTGTGTAGTTAAGTAAGTATGGAATTGTCTAATTTGTATACGTAAATGTTGGAGCCCTGTGGTGGCTTGAGTTAAAATAAGTGGACTGTGAGTTCATCGACCTTGGCCATGGTTTTCACGGGTGCACGTCAACACTCCTAGTTGCCTGGAGTCTCTGGGAGGACGGAGTCTATTAAGCTCAGGAGAGGTAGTGTGGATATACACGGAGTCTCTATGAGGTGGGAAGAGGTCGAGAACCTCTTAAGTTATGGTCTTGATGAATGAGCACAAGGGTTGTGTGGAAGAATTCTTCCAAGTGTTAAGTTCAAGAGAAAGAGCACAGGAAGGATAGTGAGATCCAAGTATAGAAAGGGGAAGATCCTTTGTAAGGAAGGCAAACAGACGAGATCTATTCGGGAAGAGCCAAGGTCGGTTGTGACCATTGGATATGGGAAAGAATGTGGAAGTTAACCCCTTGAGTCCTTCAAACTTCACGAGTTCGGCGAATTGATCGAATTCGTCATAAGGGAGTTAAAATCCCTAAATTCCCAAAGTCCCAAAGTTAATCTGGGCCTTATATCTGAGGATTCCTGGGAGCCTTCTTGACCGTTCGATCTATGATATCGGAGATTCACGCTTCGGGATAATTGTGAATTTGAATGGCCAAAACATCTGAAGTCTGAAGTCACAAAGGGATATGGACCGTGGATCTCCAGATCCTTCTCGACCATTTGATCTATGAGTTCATAGTTTGCGTTTCGAGAGAAATTCCTGTTGGAGCGGCTAAAACGTTTGAAGTCTGAATTCGTGAAGTAAAATAGATCATTTATCTTAGATGAGTCTTAGTTGTCCGACCTACTAGTTCGTAGTTTCTGCTTCAAGAGGACTATGAGCTAGAGTGGTTAAAAATATCAGAACGTTGAATTCCCCACTCGCCTGTGTGTTAGACGAGGGTTACGCCAGACATTAGATAGGTTGATGGATAGACCTTCCCTACAAGAGGTAGTAACCTAGATATTGTACGATCGAGATGAGGCCATGCGTTCATCACATGGTCCTCAACTAATGAACATCAAAGAACTTCGGAAAGGTGAAAGATCTAAACCAAGGGTCATTTTAGCACCCGGTAGCAGTCGTTAGAAATCTACGGGTGAGAGGAAGAGAATAAATCATCTCGGAGGGATGATTTGAGATGAGATAGTTAAGGAAAACACGAAATTATGATGCCCCGCCCCTTAAAAGAGCAGTTAGGGGTCGGGTGTGTTACAGTAAAATACCATTTACTCCAGTCAAAAAGACTCCTAAGAAGTTTGAGAGGACATACAAGAGAAATAATACATAATCAACTTCAAAGGATTTAGAAACATTGGAGCAGAAGTCAGCAAAAATGCAAAAGACAGATGTACTTGATGAATAAGAAGAGCAATAATTACAGGAAGATGTAGTACCAGTGGACAAAGGACTTGTTGTAGTTGTGGAAGTGTCATCATCAAAGTAGCCCAAGAGTACATAGGGTCATAATGAAATAGAGTGTTCAACTACAGATCAATTAAAGCATATTGATTGTGTTAATCAATTCATGGATATTAGAAAAATGATTTCGAAGATCAAGCAAAACACTATTCCTAGAATCTTTGATCAAGGAGTATCCTAGACAAGGCTTCTCTCTGCTATTTATTATGGAAAAGTTATATTGAATATAGTAGTGATGGAGACAAAACAACAGAATAAGGTCACCAAGGTATCTATCGATTTGAATGTAGTGCATCCATTGGATAAAAAGGATCTGCATAGATAGACTGGAGAAATGTTAAATAGAGATGTGATGATAGTCAACTTGGGAATAAAGAAGTTGCAAGTTATAAATGAGAGGCCTAGAAACCAGCTTAAAAATGAGAAGTTGGAAAATAGAACTAGGAAAATAAGAGTAGAGGAATTAGATCAATGGGTAATGGACTTAGGAGCCAATCCACTGGAAGTGGCAAGTATGCAAGCCCTGGTGAAAAATAAAGATACAGAGATCCAGGCATTGAAAATCAAGCATTAAATCCTTGGAATTGAACATGTCCATATTCCAGAGTTGCATATTATCCAAGTAGAAAAGGATAAATTCATGAAAAAAATGGTGCAAATGGAAGAACAGATGGAATTTGAGGAAAAGTAGATTTAAATTTAAAGGGAGAATCTTCTTCATCAGATGCAACAACATCAGCAGATCAGACAAATGGATTATTAAAAGCACTGGAAAACTTGGATCTAAAGGGAACTCAGATTGAAAAAATTAAGAAAATAGTTACAACATAGGTTGAGGAAATCAAGGACAAGAATAAAGTCATTGCAGAAAATGAAAATCTCAAATATAAGATGCCTATAGACATCAAACAATTGAAGAACAAATTGTCCAGTAAACATTATTTGGTAGGGGCCAAAGACATCACCTAGGATGAAATCATAAAAGAAATTGGAAAGATATGGGACCATTTCAAGATAATTGATGATGAAATGATATTAACATATGAAGCAGATTAAGTTATAAAGAAATCATTCAGGAATTAGGAACTCGAACACAAGTTTCTACCCAGGTTATTAAGTTCCTAAACTTCAATTCCACCGGAGAATTAATAAGCAAATGTGTGAAAAACATTTTCACAAAAAGGAATTTATTGCAGATAACTTAGAACAAATGCATAATGGTGAAGAAAAGCATTGATTGTTTCATAAATCAATTTGAAAACCTAGTCAAGATAGGGTTACCTTCAACTTTTAATGACAAAGGAAGGTTCTTATCAATCAAAAGTTACAGAAAGAGTTTGTTCATATGTAGACAAAATCGTGCAAACCCCACCCCCTTACCTCTGGAATTTCGGGGTTGCTCGACCTCCCGGTCTAGGATCATTCAAGTCATCGAACCGAATGGTTTGTCAGGCTCCTGATGGAACCAATTTAACTTGACACGGGCCCTTTGCTTTCTCGACGCAAGTTGTGTGGCACCCGCGGACCCTCTCCTTAGAATTTTTCAACTCTTAAGGCCAATGTTTCGAGATCCATTTGTTAGGCTTCCTCCTTGATGTGACCACGGACTATGACCGTGGGCCAGCTCCCTTCGCGACCCTGTGATTCGTAACTTTCGCGAACTACTTACTCCCTTTTCCCCGATTCCTGAATCGACGAATTCTTCGAGAATAGATCTACGGTCCACATTCCTCTCGTGATCAACGGTTGTGATCAATTCATGAGTTCAGACTTCACGAGTCCTTCCTTCTCCCACTCTGCTTTCCCCGATCTGTGAACTAGCGAAGTGTTGATTTCACACCATGCATCCTATCTCGATGGACGGCTAGGATTACTTCGGCTCCCAACTCCTCAGGTAGTCTTTCCTCTTGGATTTTGTCTGAAGGGTTCCTCCTCCGAAATGTGTAGATATTTGCCACATGCCTTATAGATCCACTGGTATGAATTCAAATCGCTCTTCACGACTTCACAAAGATCCATGTTTTCTCTCGGTAAACCTCTCGAAGTTCTTGCTTCCGAACCTCTCAATATTTTGCCACCTGTCTCCTCCGACGATGGACTATTTCACTGTCTTCAGGACTTCGGCAAGTCCTCATCCCCTTTTCACACTTAGCACAAATCTCTCTTTCAAGACTTAGGTTTTTCTCGAACTTTTTCTGCACTCCTTGCAGAGTTCTGTGCAGACTTCTGTTGTGACTTTACTTGGCTTGCAAACTTTCAAGGTTTCCCCATTCCTCTATGAACTTCCTCTTTCCCTCCTGAAAGTGTATCTCTCTTCCTCCTGAGCTGTGAGATGGACTTACAGTCTCCTAGGCACACTCCATGTGCTCGGCTAAGATTTTAGATGACTTCTCCCTCGGCCTATCTGAGCATCTTAAGGCATCTCCTTTCCTTTGTCGATGCACTCCTGCAGAGCCTTCCTTCCTCATAATGTTCATCAATTCTGGGATTCTATTAAGGATAACAACACTTCTAATCATGTTGTCCTTATTCATTCTCACACTAACTCGATGCCCTCCTGGCAGAGTCTTTCAGAGTGTTCAGTAACTCTGGACTGTATCTTCCCTTACACAGTCTTTCCTTCAAGGTACTTAACCACCTTGAAATTTCCTCCCGAGTCTGTGAACTAACCTGGTGTGCCCTTCTGGCAGATTCTCCTCTAACTCCACTGAGTTCAGAGACCCACTCCTTGCGTCATCTCACAGAGTTTCCTTGCTCTATCACACGCTGCTTGCACTTAGCCTAGATAATCAAACTTAATTCAACACACTTACAAATAAAAAATTGTATCTTTATCCCCACAGACGATTTCTAACATTCATCTACAATTCAAATGCATACAAATGACATTCATAACACAACATCCATTACATAGAATTTGAAAACAGGAAAAACTATCATTTTCTATTAATGGTAGAATGTCAAATTACAATAGTGGAGTCCGAGCTACAACTAAGTCTCGGCTCTCTGTGTTTCTCTCCTGGCTAACTCTATCTTTGCTAACGCCTAGATCCCTTACAATCCACCCTCTACTTTGCAACAATACAAAGATTTATAAAAGAGGGGCTCAATGAGCTTCCCTCGCAAGCTAAACTAGTGGTGTCAAATCACCATTCAAAACGCCTATCTAATGGGAAAATTACAATGATGGAAATCTGCTCCAAATCGAATGCAGATCCCTCCTACCGTCAACCACTTAATGGTGACCTTATCTCCATCTTGTCCGAAGGCACAACTTGGCTCTTCCAGCTTGTCATCATTAATGCCTGGATCATGCTTTTGATTCTCAAGGAAAAATGAGAGGGTGACGCCTATCCCTTCCCTGAATGTGCACCATGTGTGCTAATTGACTGGTGTGTGATGAGGTGGAGCGATGCTCCTACATCATACTCCATGGATTCAAAAATCATGAGCTCCTGCTCATGAGATTTCCAGCGTGGTTGAAATCCTCCTGGATTCCAAAATTTCTCTTAGAGTTGTCTCTCGGCTCCTCTGCTTCGCTGCTTCTACTCCTGCATCATCCCCACGCTCATGAAGGTTTCCTTATGTTCAGCTTCCTCATGTTGATCACTTCCTCTATCAATTTAAAAATCATCTTCCTTATCTCCTCAACCACGTCATCCAGCTGCTTCATCGGCTGGCTCTCCTTTTGCAAACTAGCTTGTTGTATTTCTTCCTTGTCCATGGGTAAATAACATTGATCTCCCAAGTTATCTTCTTCATCTCTTGTGGCCTTGGCTCGCCACTCTGCTGCAACTTCCACTCCTGCAATATTCTCATCACAGGGCTTTTGATCAGCTACCACTTCTGATAGATTGACTCCTGTCAACTCTTCGGCCGGTTCCTTTCCAACTTCCTCCAGCTGCAACACGTGTTGGTATGATCCTCCATCTACTTCAAACTTAGCATGTTGGATGTGCATGATTTACACTATCACCCTTCTTTCTAGGGCTCTCAATTCCTCACATTGATCAGCAAATTCTATGTTGTTTTCTTCCTCTTCTGCTATAGACATCAATGATGCAATCATCTCATGTTCATCTTCCTAGCTGAAAATCTTGAGCAATTATATTGAATGCTCTTCTCTTTCTATTGGGATAGACTTTTGTATATGTTCCTTCTCCTTCATGACGGTCTCAGCTTGTTGTCCTTCTGCTGAATCTGCAACATCTATGCTAGCCTATCCTCAATCACTTGGTAAGAATATCTTGACTCCTCCAATGATAAGAGCGGTTCTCTGATCCTTCTCTTTGATGGTGGAAATATTCAACTTCTCATCATCTTCATTCACACGGTATATAGTTCTGCGTGAACCTCCATATGAGTGAGGTCTTTCTTCTGCTTCCTCCTCATCTGTCAACACCCTCTAACATGAACTCTCAGCTGAGCTCATTTCTCCTCCCTTGCCCACTTGGAAATTTGGGATGTCTCCTCTGCCAACTTGGAAGTTTGTGCGATCCACTGATCCTTTCTCATTTCCCACCTGACAACCTATGAGACCTATGCCAGATCTCTTTCCCTCGTCACTGAGATTTTCATCATACCTCAGCCACCTTTTTAACACCTATTGTTTCCCTTTGGCCAACAACTTCTGAACATGCCATTTAGTTGTCCTCTTCAAAGGCCATTCATACCTCAAACGCACCTTTGCTTCCTACTACATCTTGAATGCTAGCTTCTCCATATGGGCTCGGATTTCAGTGAGCTCCTTGTCCATCTCCGCTTTACTTTTTTGTGGGTAGACTCTCCCTTGACCGCATTCATAAATTCCAACGGCCATCTTGCTTCATCTACATCCCATATGATTGTTTATCATTTGTTTCACACCTTGCAACAACTTCAACAGAGTACTACACTTTGTCTCCCTTGCTTACAGAAATCAATCCTGCATTTGCTCTGATACCACTCTTGGTGAAAACCTTGCCCCCTTCCCTCTGTAATTTCAGATCTTCTCGACCTTCCGGTCTAGGATCATTCAATTCATCAAACCGAATGGTTCGTTGGGCTCCTTAAGGAACCAATTTAACTTGACACAGGCCCTTTTCTTTCTCAGCGCAGGTTTTGTGGCCCTTGCAGACCCTCTCCTTAGGGTTTTTCAACACTTAATGCCAACACTGCTAGCTCCATGTGTTAGGCTTCCTCTTTGATGTGACCACGGACTATGACCGTGTCCTAGCTCCCTTCATGACCCTGTATTTCAAAACTTTCATGAACTGCTTACTCCCTTTTCCCCAATTCCCGAACTGACAAATTCTTCGAGACCAGATCTATGGTCCACATTCCTCTCACGATCAACGACTGTGATCAATTCGTGATTTCAAACTTCGTGAGTCCTTCCTTCTCCCACTCTGCTTTCCCTGATCTATGAACCAATGAATTGTTGATTTCATGCCACACGTCCTATCTCAATGGACGGCTAGGATTTCTTCGGCTCCCAACTCCTCGGGTATTCTTTCCTCTTGGTTTTTCTCTGAAGGGCTCCTCCTCTGAAATGCGTATATCTCTACCACATGCCTTCTAGATCCAATTTTCTAGATTCAACTCGCTCTTCGTCACTTCATGAAGATCCATGTTTGCTCTCGAAAAACCTCCCGAAGTTCTTGCTTCTGAACCTCTCGATATTCTACCACCTATCTCCTCCGACGATGGAATATTTCACTATCTTCAAGACTTGAGAAAGTCCTCGACCCCTTTGTACAATTAGCACAAATCTCTCTTTCGAGACTTAGGCTTTTCTCAAACTTCTTCTGCACTCCTTGCAGAGTTCTGTGCAGAATTCTGCTGCAACTTTGCTCAGCTTGAAAACCTTCAAGGTTTCCACGTTCCTCTGTGAACTTCCTCTTTCCCTCTTGGTAGTGTATCGCTCTTCCTCCTAAGCTATTATATGGACTTACAGTCTCTTGGGAGCACTCCTTGTGCTCAGCTCAGATTTTCGATGGCTTCTCCCTCGGCCTATCTGAGCATCTTAAGACATCTCCTTTCCTTTTTTGATGCACTCCTGCAAAGCCTTCCTTCCTCAAAATGTTAATCAATTCTGGGATTCTCTTAAGGATAACAACACTTCTAGTCATGTTGTCCTTGTGCACGCTCACACTAACTCGATGCCCTCCTGGCAGAGTGTTTCAGAGTGTTTAATAACTCTGGACTGTATCTTCCCTTACACAGTCTTTCCTTCCAAGGTACTTAACCAACTTTAAATTTCCTCCCGATTCTGTGAACTAACCTGGTGTGCCCTCCTGACATCTTCTCCTCTGACTCCACTGAGTTCAGACATGCACTCCTTGCGCCAGCTCACAGATTTTCCTTGCTCTGTCGCACAATCCTTGCACTTAGACTAGAGAACCAGACTTAATTCAACACACTTACGGATAGAAAATTGTATCTCTATCCCTCCAGACCATTTTTAACATTCATCTATAATTCAAATGCATACAAATGATATTCATAACACAGCATCCATTACACATAATTTGAAAACAGGAAAAACTGTCATTTTCTATTAATGGTAAAATGTCAAATTACAATAGCAGAGTCTGAGCTACAAATGAGTCTCGGCTCTCTGTGTTTCTCTCTTGGCTAACTCTATCTTTGTTAACCCCTACAGCCCTTACAATCCACCCTCTACTTTGCAACAATACAAAGGTTTATACAAGAGGGGCTCGACGAGCTTCCCTCGCAAGCTAAACTAGTGATGTCAAATCACCATTCAAAACACCTATCTAATGGGCAAATTACAATTATGGAAATCTTCTCCAAATCGGATGCAAATCCCTCCTACCATCAACCACTTAATGGCGACCTTATCTCCAGCTTGTACGAAGGCACAACTTGGCTCTTCCAGCTTGTCATCATTAATGACTGTATCACGCTTTTTATTCTCGAGGAAAAATGAGAAGCCTCTCCCTTCCTTGAATGTGCATCGTGTGTGCTAATTGACTGGTGTGTGTTGAGGTGGAGCGATGCTCCTACATCACAAAATTAGACAAAGTTCCAAGGTATGAATGATAGTTTAAGAGGGAAAAATATTGTGGATCTTCTCATAGATTATTTCTACCTTCTCTGGCAAATTAAAAATCTATTTTCAAATCCTCTTACATATGAGAAATACATCGAGCTAGATATTGCATTCAAACAAATGAGGTCATTCTAGTATCCTTCAAGCGAAACATGGAAACTTTTCATTCAGTTGTTGATAGAATGATTTAGCAAGATAATTGAAGAAAAGCAGGGATTGTAATAGTTGTCTTTTGATCTTCATATTTTTAGGAAGTCAAAGATCTTATGTATATGAAAAGCTAGGAAATAGGAACTAATAACCATATTTGGATACAACCTAATTTGTATAAATTTCTATGAAATACTTGATGTAAGGTTTTTTTTTTGGGGGGGGGGGNATGAAAATCTAGGAAATAGGAACTAATAACCATATTTGGATACAACCTAATTTGTATAAATTTCTATGAAATACTTGATGTAAGGTTTTTTTTTTGGGGGGGGGGGCAGGAAAGACCAAATCTCCAATAAAATTTTACAAGTTTTGAATGATTCAAATTTATGTGTCTCGGTTCATGTGAGTTTTGTTGTTGATGTTTTCTATATGTTTATAAATTCCTCTTGAATGTATTTTATGTCATGATTGTCATAATTTATTTCAACAATAATTGTTGCAAACAGTGAAAAGCATCAATTAAAGTTACAAATTTCTTTGACATGGTGTCAATATTAAGAGGACATGTACTTAATTTTTATTAAACTTTTTTTTAATAGAAACAAATTATGTTGACAAAGTGTCCTTGGACACATAATTTTATTAATAAGAAAAAATTATTTACAAGCAGAAGTGAGGACTCATAACGTTCTTAACCTCACTTGAAGAAAGAGCTTGTTTATATAGCTAAACTCTAAACTAAATTCTACATAGCCATACAATCTCGCATGTTGCTTCCCAATATGATATGTACTCTACCTCTGCTGACGAATTGGAAATTGTTGTCTGCTTTTTACAATTCCAAGATATTGTTGTTGAACCCATATTCATTAAATAACCTAAAGTGGATGTTCTATCATCAATGTCACCTGCAAATTTGGCATCTAAATATCCAACAAGTGTAAAAAAAAATCTTCTTTTGAAGAGAAGACCGAAATCTTTTGTACCTGAATGTATCTCGGTGTTGGTGTTTTGGTAGCTGCAGGAGGATATTTCCATCCTAGGTGGCCTTTCTTAGATGCGGAGAATATTCTGGAAGCAAGAGATCCATTGGACAGATGTTGAAATACCCTAGAAGAGAAGTCGACCCAAAACAATAAAGTATAATGAAAACACACCTTCCCATAACAGAAGTCGGACCAGAAGAATAAAGTGTAATGAAAAGACACCTTCCCATAAGAGAAGTCGGCCCAGCTAGAAGGACGGTAAGACTATAAATAAGGAGGTGTCTTAGCTCATTTGTTCACTCACACGCACTCTCCCATCTACACAAAATCAAGAAGCAAGTTTGGAGGAGGTGACGTAGTAGCTAAAGTTGCACAGATTATTATTTCTCAATATTTTGGTATCTCTCTCTTGTGCGCTACTCCTTGAGGAAGTGCACTACCTTTTTATGGTGTTGTTGTTGCAGTTGGGGTGGTATTTCTGATTAAGCTATAACTTATGCTAGGTTTTATTTGATTGGACCTTCTTTGTGAACGGAATCTATCTAAGAAAGGTTGTTGGATTTTTCCCCCATTTGGGGTTTTCCCAGGATAAATCTCTTGTGTTCTTTTATGTCTCTTGTTTATGTTGTTACTCCTCAGTACATGATATATATATTAATAGTAATGAAGTAAAAGAACACTAGTAACACTAATTCTCTGTAAATAAGGAAAATCCAACATGGTATCATAGTTGGTTACCTTCATAGCAGTTTAACAACTCGAAGGAAGATCGGTACAGCGGCACCTTGCAACACCTTGTAGCTGCAATACTTTGTCAATCTCGTTAAGCACTATCCCAAGGACATTGGGAATAATTCATTCACATAGAAATGTGTCCTAACCTATTGCACCCCCTGAAACCCTCAGTGTGTAGTTTGGTGAAGATTGAAAAATCGAGGTTTTTCAATGCTAGGGTTTCTATCGGTGAAAATGTCAACCAGTATAAGAGTTGAGGATAGATTGGATGGAGCAGATAACTTCAAATCCTAGAAGCATAGAATACAAATCATTCTAGAAGAGAATGAATTATTGGATCACGTTAAGAAGATGCTTCCAGAACCCGAAGACGAAGAAGCAAAGGAAAAGTTCAAGAAGAATGAGGTCAAGGCCAAGAGGATCTTGACAAACTTAATCAAGGATCACCTGATACCTAATGTATCATAACTAAAAACATTGAAGGAGACGTTTTATGCCCTAACCATACTTTATGAAAGTAATAATACCAGTCGAAATCTTACTATGAGGCATCAACTCAGAAATGTGACAATGAACAAGTCAGAAGCAATGGTCAACTATTTTATGAAGAGTTTGCAAATCAAGAATCAGTTATCAGCTATTGGAGATCCATTAGAAGATGTTGAACTTGTGACCACCACACTCAATGTATTCCCTCATGCATGGGACCCATTTGTCCAAGGAATTTGTGTAAGAAGGAGATTGACCAAGTTTGAAAAGTTATGGCCATATTGCACTCAAGAGGAATCCAGGCTGATATCCAAGACATAAAAGAATAATGAGGATGAAAATCAAGCACTTGTTGATCAAGCGAAGAAGAGAAAGAAAAGGGAAGAAGGTAGCTCGAAGAATTCTAAGAGACCTCGTTACAAGAAGGATGTGTTAAATATCAAATGTTATAGTTGCCAAAATTTGGGACATTATGCCTTTCAATGTCCATATAGAAATCAAAAGGAGAAGAAGAAACTCCATGCACATGCAGCAGACGCGGAAGAGCACTCAAAGGCATCAAAGGATGAAGAATTTGTCTTTTAGACAATGGTGTTTTCATATAAATGATAGAAGGAAACTCAAGCAGGACAACAACACCAGACTCTGGTTTTTCCTATCAGGTTTGATATTTTATATTGTTGTTTCTTAAGAAAGTATTGTACCTAGGATAGCAATCTTTATAGCTCTATTATTTTCTATTTCTATTAAATTTTTAGGTACACCTGAATACTGTCGGTACGATTACCATTAGGACAATGCTCATTATTGATGATATACTTGTCTGGAAGATGAAATTGATCTCCTCTAGGAGATGTTCTTGATTACTAACCATTCCATGGAGGTTACCATGGAAATGTTGTTCTTGTCTCTTGTTTCAGGCAAGAAAAGGGTGATAGCTCTGAGAAGGATCTATGATGACAGTTGCAAGAGGCAACTATTTAGACAATCTCTGACCGAGACATAGAACTGTGTACACGAACATACACACCCATGTGAAGAAGAAGACAAAGAAGAGTATCTTTTATGGAGATTTATTGTGAGGAGAAGAAGGCTCCAAAGATGACCATACATCTAATTTGACAACTCTTCAGATCATAAGGAAGATTCAGTAGTGCCAAAAGGGCCATACCTAGAAACAATGCAGTAAAACCAGCATGTTCTTGTGATACCTTGCATAATGAAAAGGAGATACAGATACATGACATTGATAAGCCATACTATGAAGAGAAGTAGATGACTCCACCAGTGGTGAGACAGGAGGCCCCACCAAGTACTAGATCAGAAGGAGCTAGATCTCATAGGGAGTCAACCCTTAGGATCCAATAGGGAGGAGAAACCTCATAGTACAGTCCATAGGAGATCAGACTTTAGAAGAATTCAATAGATGCAGCAAAAGTAGGTGGCTTTGGAGATTGTATAGAATCAGATGGAGTCAAGCTTCAAAGGGATCATTCAGACTTAGAGAAAGATTGATCTCAGAGAGAGTCATTTGATTCAGAAGAAGAGAGAGACATCTTCTGTTAAGAACCAAATATTAATATACCATAGAAAAACCTCAAAATAAGTACTCAACGCCTTGAAAAAGATATAATTTCATATAATAAGCCTCTTTGAGGGGGAAACCTCTTTTTACCCCACATAAATATTCAAGTACAAGATGATTCCAAATGAAAATGTCTCCTTGGTATATATAGGAGACTAGGAGGTATAATTACAACTAATGGAATAAAACCAACATAAATAAAATAACATTACTAATGTAATATGCCCCAATTAAGGGGTAGTGAGCCAATATTAGGGCTTAACATGCCCCTCCCCTTTAGACAAGTGTTGTCTGCAACACTTGAGTAACTCTAGATGCTTCTGTATAAAAGACTCATCTTCCCAAGTGGAATCTTCAGCCGGTAGTTTCCTCCATTTAATGAGATACTCTAAAATGGATCTATTCCTCAGCTGGTGAATTCTTGTGTCAGTGATGTCTTTAGGCTCCAATGTGATTTTTCCTTCCTCGTCAAGTTCTAGAAATATAGTTTGAACTGGGATCTTGTCGCCTATAACCTTCTTTAAGCATGAAACATGGAAAACTAGGTGTACTTGTGAAGATGCAGGCAACTCCAATTTGTATGCCATAGTACCAATCTTTTGCAACACCTTATAAGGGCCATAGTAATTTGGTGATAATTTATTATCCTTCTTGGCTTGCTTGAAGGACATTTGTTTGTATGGTTGTAGTCTTAAAATCACTCAATCCCCTACTTCAAAACATCTTTCACTATGATGTTGATCTGCTTGTTGTTTCATGCGATTTTGTGCCATGGTCAGGTTGTCCTTTAAGATTTGTAGAACTTGTTGTTGATGCTCGATGTGATCTTCCACTGCTTGAACCTTAGATTTTTCTTTTAGAGAAGAAGTGATGGAAGGAGGGTGGTATCCATAGAGTGCCATGAATGGTGTCATTTTTGTTGCAGTATGAAAGGAAGTGTTATACCACCATTCTGCCAAGGGTAACCATTTGAACCATTGTGTTTGTTTATCAGAGACAAAGAAACGAAGGTATCCTTCCAGACATTTGTTCACTATCTCAATTTGTCCATCAGATTGAGGATTATAGGATGAGCTATGAGCCAATTGAGTACCCAAACAAGAAAATAATTATGTCCAAAAATGTCCAGTGAAGATGGGATCTCTGTCACTTACAATAATCTTTGGGTTGCCATGTAGCTTTTGACCTGTCTCCATGAATGCGGTGGAAACTGTACTAGCTTTGAAGGGATGAGAGAGTACACAAAAGTGTGCATACTTGGTCAGTCTATCAACAATCATCATGATGACACTCTTTCCTTCAGACTTTGGTAACCCTGTGATGAAATCCATGGAAACCTCCTCCCGACGCTGACTTGGGATGGCTAATGGTTGTAAAAGACCTGGGGTCTTAATTTTTTCCACCTTATTTTGTTGGCAAACCAAACATTCTGCCACAAACCTTTGAACATCAATTTTAAGGCCATCCCAAAAAAAAT
>JASDQU010099874.1:750458-813921 GCA_032191745.1 Picea mariana
TTCCTCATATCGATCTTAGGAATGTGGTTGGTCTTCAACCCAAAGTTGGAGTTTCTCCATTCTTGATTCACCTTCCTTGTGTCCTCATCATGAATTTCATGGGATGCATTTTCACTTTCAGGTGTCTTCTTTGTTACGAAATTTTTCAATACTTCCATGATCTCCTCTTTTAAACTATCCATCTTTGCCTCCAACTTAGATTCCATCTCTTGTAGTTCATCTTTTGTTACTATCTTCTTTTGTAAATCATTTATGTCCCTATGCATTTCTTCACCTTCATCAAGAGTCCAAGTAGGATTGTCTGGAGGCTTATTTAGTGTAGAAGTTCCCTTTTTGGGTGGCATGTTGGCCAAGTATCATTTTTGAACCTTGATTTTGAGGTGGTTCTGCTAGACAATCTTTCTTCTGTTGTATATCCCAAGTTTAGGCCCTTCTAGGTATGAAAATTTATTTTATCTAGTTCTCTGATATTTCTTCTCTGCAATGCCATAGGTCTGATCCAAATTGGATGTGCCAAGTGGAATTTACGGTAACTTCCCCACAACTTGTTGATTTTTGTCCTTTCCAGGAGATCTCACTTGTATATCATGCCCCGCACAAAATAATTGATATAAAATTCTGAAACTTGTATCAAAAATACTACAGACTGTCCACTATCCAATGAAACTAGTCTCACTCAATTTGGATACTCTAGGAAGAAGTTATGATTGTTTTACCTAGAACACATTCTTGAGACTAGTCAATAGGACTAGTCAGATACCCTATATTCCACAGGGTGTATCTACAAATGTAAGATGACCCAGAAGTTGAAAATTTTACCACATATACCTTACTAATTTTTGTGAATCTCCTCCAAATTTCGGGGTTTGAAACATTACAAAAAAAAAATTATAGCGAAAATTCCGCAATGACTCAGTTTAGGATGATTCCATAACCCTATCTTACACAGGCTGTATCTCTGAAAGTATAAGGCCTCAGGAGATGAAATTTTAACCCAACGTACCTTGATCCGTCTACTAAATATCCTCCAAGCCTTTCCTTCTGAAACATTGTAGAAAAAAAGTTATGGTGAAAGTTCCAAGGTGTCTCAGATGTAGCAACGAAACCCCAAGACCTTGAGCTCTAATACCATGTGTTAAGAACAAAATATCAATATAGCATAGAAAAACATCGGAATAAGTACTCAACACCTTGAAAAAGAGATAATTTCAAAAAATAAGCCTCTTCGAGGGGGAAACCTCCTTTTACCCCACATAAATGTTCAAGTACAAGATGATTCCAAATGAAAATGTCTCCTTGGTATATATAGGAGACTAGGAGGTATAATTACAACTAATGGAATAAAGCCGACATAAATAAAATAACATTACCAATGTAATATTCCCCAATTAAAGGGTAATGAACCAATATTAGGGCTTAACATCTTTCGAGACTTAAGGAGGCTAGATCGTAGCTTCATAGGTTTCTAGGAGATGTTAGATCTCCTAGAAGTATTCCCTAGTCACTAGTAGATCTCGATACAGTGACATCCAGTCAGAAAGACTGGGATATAGACTTTCCTCTGTTACAGAAACCACACATGCTATGTGGCATTGATTCAGAGCCTTCCACCTTTGAAGAAGTTGTTGAGAAGCAGAAATGGAAGGATTCCATGATGGAGGAATATCATTTCATCATGAAGAATGATTTGTGGGAGGTGGTTCTGAGACCTGAAGGAAAGACAGTGGTGACTTTCAAGTTGATCTACAAGATCAACTATGTTGCAGATTGAAGAGTGAATCGTGATTTGTGGCTAGAATATTATCCCAGTAAGAGGGAGAGGATAATGAAGAGACACTTGCTCGAGTAACTAGAAGAACTGTACATAAAGTAGCCACAAAGATACATGAGGAGGAGTCTCATGTTTGTAGATTAAAGGAAGCTTTGTACAAGCTTATGCAGACACCTAGGACATGACATACTAGATCAAACAGTTATTTGATGAGCTTGGTGATGATTTCCCATTGATCCTACATATGGATGACCTGTTTCTGACAAGAAACGAGAAGCTCATAGTTGGGTGAAAGAGGGAGTTCGTTTCAAATTTTGAGATGAAGGATCTAGGTCTGATACATTACTTTTTGGAATTGGAAGTATGGCAGAGATCAGATGAGATTTTTATTAGCAAAGGAAAATACATTGTTGAGATCCTGAAGAAATTCGGGATGATGGACGTCAATTCCATGACCACACCCATGACGATAAATCTAAATCTCTTAAGTGACAAATCTTCAGATCTGGTGGATCCTATGATGTACAGATAGTTGATTGGATCCTCTATGTACTTGGTTAACACCAGGCCAAACATATGCTTTGCAGAGAATACCTTGAATCAACACATGGTTGAACCTAGATAGGTACATTGGATGCTAGCAAAGCATATGTTGAGGTGCCTTCATGGTACGGTTGGATATGGATTGAGATATGTCTCAGGTGGAGATGTAAAGCTGCAGGGATATATAGATTCTGACTAAGCAGGGAGTGCATTGGATCAGAAGAGTACTTATGGATGTTTTTTTTAGTTTGGAATCATGCGTAATCTCACGGTTAAGCAGGAAGCAAACATCAGTGGAACTCAGTACATCAAGGCAGAGTATATCACAGCAAGCGTGGAAAGCCATAATGAAGTGTGGCTCTGGAAGTTGCTAGCTGGGATATTTGATCTAAAATTGGAGCCAACCTTGATACATTGTGACAATCAAATTTGCGTGAAGCTTACCAAGAACCATGTAATCCATGATAGGTCTAAGAATGTAGAGATAAAATATCATTACATCCAGGACATGGTGGATACAAGAGATGTGGAGCTTCAATACATATCCACGTAGGAGAAGATAGTGGACATTCTCATCAAGCCCTTATCAAGAGTGGAGTATGAGTACTTCAGGGACAAGCTTGGTGTGTTTTTGAATGTCCATCCTCATTTAGAGGAAGGTGTGATGTTTCTTCTCATGATGACTAACCCCTCTGGCCAAGGGTTCTCTGGATCAATCACGTGAGGTGAATGAGGGGGTAATGCACTATCGGACCTGCTAAGAGAAGAAATGTCACACACGTAGTTGTACGACTATGGCAAAGACTTTGTCTGTGGACAGTAGTTGTGTGCTAATATGGCGGATGTGTTCCACTCACAGAGGTTGTGTGACTCTGGACAGTAATTGTGTGCTAATCCAGTGGTTGTGTACCACTAGCAGAGATTGTGTGTCTCTGGACAGTAGTTGTGTGCTACTACAGTGGATGTGTTCCATTGGCGGAGCCTGTGTGACTTTGGAAAGTAGTTGTGTGCTACTTAGGTAGTTGTGTACCACTGGTGAAGATTGTCTATCTATGGACAGTAGTTGTGTGCTACTACGGTGGATTTGATCCACTAGCGAAGGTTGTGTGACTCCGAAGAGTTGTTGTGTGCTACTTTGGAGGTTGTGTACCATTGACGGAGGTTGTGTGACTCTATACAATAGTTGTGTGCTACTACAATGGATGTGTTCCACTAGCAGTGATTGTGTGTCACTAGACAGTAGTTGTGAAATACTTGGCAGCAATTGTGATCTATTGGATGACATTGTAGTAGTTTTGTGCTACTATTTGATTGTCATGGAGATTACCAGATCGTTTGGATGTAGTTGTGTGTGCTACCATTTGATCACGGAGATTTTTCCTGATGATTCGAGCTACCAAAGGCATTTTAGCAGCTTTGTGTCTACTAGAAGAGTGCAGAGTAGTCAATGGACTACCAAATGAAGACATCGTGAAAGATTCCTCCCTAGCTAAGAGGGCGTGTTGGTGTTTTGGTAGTTGTGGGAGGATCTTTCACTCCTATATGACCTATATTATATGAAAATAAGATTCCATAAGTAAGAGGTCCATCGGACATATGTTGAAATACCCTAGAAGAGAAGTTCGCCCAAAAGAATAAAGTATAATGAAAATACACCTTCCCAGAAGAGAAGTTGGCCCAGCTAGAAGGACAGGAAAACTATAAATAAGGAGGCACCTTACCTCATGTGTTCACTCACTCACACTCTCCCATATACACAGAAGCAAGGCGCAATTTTGGAGGAGGTGACGCAGTAGCTGCAGTTGCACAGTTTTTTATTGCTCAGTCTTTTGGTATCTCTCTCTTGTGCGCTACTCCTTTAAGAGATGTGATACCTTTGTATGGTGTTGTTGCTGCAATTGGGGTGGTATTTATGGTTAACCTAGCACTTGTGCTAGGTTATCTGATTGGAATTTCTTTGTTAATGGAATCTATCTAAGAAAGGTTGGTGGGTTTTTCCCCCATTTGGTGTTTTCCCAGGATAAATTTCTTGTGTTCTTTTTTGTCTCTTGTTTATGTTGCTACTTCTCGGTACATGATATATATGTTAATGGTAACAAAGTAAAATAACACTAGTAACACTAATGCTCTGTAAATAAGGAAAATCCAACACTCAGTACCCTTTTCACTAAATTTCAGTGACTTTCACTTGGTTCCTACATAAACCTTGAAAGTATATTTATTGAATATGAAAAATTTGGTCGAGTATTTGTCAAATAAATGAGACTTCCAATCAATTGCATGTACCTTGTATTGTTTACCATTTCCCCCCCTTCAAATTTTGAAAGTTTCAATTTATGCTCCATGGGGGTAAGAAAAGGTTTACTTATGGCGTAGCTTTTAAGCATGGCCCTCATGGGATGAGATAACATGTGGTTGTTTTCACATGCCCACTTTTTTTTGTACACAAATGGAATACGTATGGTACTATCTTGAATCTCAGGGGGGAGTACAAAGATGTAACTCTTTTGCACCTTAAGGGGGGGAGTTCAAAAATCAAGTGAAGATGGTTCATGAAACCACTTGTGGTATCTCCTTTCATTTGACAAAGGCGGGATTTGATGATGTAATTGAAGATGGTTTTTCGATCGAAAGTTTCAAAAGAAACAAACATCAAATATTCCAAATGGGAAACTACAGTTTGTAGATGGCAGACTTTGGCAGAATTATGGTTCAATAACTTGCAATTGAATCATACAAATGATACATTGGGATGTTGTTGGACACCTAAAAGTGTCAAAATTTGTTAGTGGTAATCGAAAAAACCATAAATGCATGGTATCAATTAGTTAGTGGTTATCCCAAACCACAGTTTCAGAGAGCACTTTCAGTGGTAGAATGATAGTAGAGTGGTGATACTACATGTTCTCCAATTAGCATAAAACATGATATTCTTGTAGCTCAAATACTTGGGAAAATGATCAAATTATCAAGAAATCGGGGAATGTTCAGACATTGTATTTTTTCACTTCCATATATCAGCTCTCTTCTACTTCATTTCAGATAAACCATTCAACATCCAGATTGGCAGTTTTTTAGGTAGTTCTTCATTGAGGCTCAGTTCTGGAGTTTCAGTATGAAGACTTGGAAATGATACCAATTTATGCTTCATTGCTAGTATTATTGATTGAACTTGTGATTGAGTGGGGGAATGTTATCCTATGGATTACCTTACCAACCACTAAGTCTAATTGTCGCCTATATTTTTATTATTCATTTAGGATATTAGTAATATATCCTAGAGTGATGACTAATGAGTTAATTAAGATTGTCTATCCTAATCATCATGCAAATATCTCTATGAGGTGGCATCACCCATTTTACTATAAATATGTACCATTGGTGTGAATACAATTGAGTTTTTTATTCAGCCTTTTCCATCATATAATTGTTCGTGTACATATTTTAATAAATTATTCATTTTTTCTCAAATTATATTATGGTTCAAATACACATTTTTTGTTATCATTTCTTCTTTCTGGAAGTAAAATAATCTTTATCAAAGGATACATTGTTTTGCAATCAGATTTTGTTTTTTTCACCACTTATCTTGCCCATTAAAATATTTAATTGTCTGAAACATAGAGATTATGCCCTTAAAAATTGATCTTTAACCTTTAAGGATTGTAATTGAGAACCTAAAGTAAGTCAACAAAACATTTTTTTTTAGCATAGACCAAATTAAACAAAACCAATGAATTTTATGGAATCATTGGCATGGTTTCCTAGCAAGAAGCATGTCAAGGGTTATAACATACCACTATGCAGGGATTCTGATCGGAACGATCACTACTGTTTTTTTAATTTTTCAGAATTTTCCTTACAGACCTTTGCACTTCATAAGTCCATTTTGTGATGAAAATTAAATTAAAATAGCTTTTCAATTCGGGATCCTTGAATTCTTACTAGAGAACTGGTCATTCATCCTTATCTAGATCTGGCTACACTTCTATACCTGGACCAACGCCGAAAGGAATAGTAAGATGGATGTCATTCTTCATAGAACAGATAAACACATGAAATAGATCAGCAACAGAATAATGGAATTTGTTTTAGTAGTATTTCAAGAAACTTCAACATAACTAATACAACAATTAGATGAATCTGGAGTTTTAATTGAATCAAAATGTTGGCATTAGTTATACCAACAACAGCATTAGCTAGTGAACATTATTCATTGACTATTAGAACAATAAACCAGTAACTAAATAAATCTAATGAACATTCCATTGGGTTTTGTATGGAAAAATCAAGAACTTCACGTTTTGCAAAGACGTTCCTTTCATTTTGTTATAACTACTTCATTCAAACAGGATGTTCATAGGCACATTTTTATGCAAGTTTTGTTCAAGAAAATGTGAATTTGTCCTTCATGAAATAATGAAAAGATATGATATTAAGAAATAAGAAATTTGAAAATCGCATTTTGTTAAATGTAATCTCCAACTATTTAGTTGCTTGTCGGGTCATTGAGTCAACTCCAATTAGCGATAGTTGAACTTATGTTTAGATACTGTCACCATATAGATTCGTTGAGTCCTCATTGTGTCGTTGTATCTATTTAATAGTTAGATGGGTATTGGAACCCCAATGTGGTGTATTTATCATGTAAATCAATTTTTGTTCATTGTATCTATTTTACCTCTATGTCTGAACTTTAACATGTGTTGATCCATGGAATAACTCTTGGAAAGGAACGTGGAGAAATCGCATGATCAAAGCCCCAATTAGGCCTATACTTGTTTTGGATGGTGATCCTTATGGGTATGTGGGTCTAGTTTACATTAAGGAAATTTTCTCTTCAAAAGAAGAGTTTGTGTGAATCTCTTCTAAGAAATTGTGCAGAAAAAGAAAGAACTAATCTAATCACTATTCTAAAACTACACTATTCTTACTAGAATCCAAAAATAGTTCACAGTATTCTAGTGAGAAGCAAGAAGAAGTTTGAAGATGGATATGAGATAGAAATGAGTTATCAGGTAACAAAAATAGTTCAAATAACTTGACAAGTGTTAACATCGATGTATCTTAGTTTTAAATTAGTAAATAGTTACCAGGAAAAATACCAATTGAAATATTCATATTCATTAATGTAAATTAAACATGAGACCAGGATGAACTGTCAAATTACAGGAAAAAGATCTTATAGCAAAAACACTAGTATGGACTTATGCATATAAGCAACAAGTAGAGAAAATAGTTAGTCAATAGGCATTAATATACAAACTCATGTTCAATTGCACCTTATCTATGATCAAATTCATTTAAGAATGAACAATAATATTTTCTCAAAATTTTAACAAGAGTGCAGAAACCAAAAACATAAAACATGCATTCATAAATAAACCTGACAAAAGAGAGGACTTGTTTTCAAAATAAACATTCCATTAGTGTTGAATAACAATACTAAAACCATTAAAACATCATAGAATTGTTTCCATTTCCAGGTCCACAAAACTCAAAAGATTAAGGATTTTACAACAGTGCACATAGCCTTTTCTCTAGAAATTCCAATCACATTTTTCTGTACAAAATTACAATAAATAGGAGAGAAGATGCAAAATTCTATAACTACTTCCTCCCTTGGATGGAATCAATAGGCCCAGATATTTGAAATTGATTTGATAGGTGATATCAAGAAGATATATTCTGTTGAACTCTGGTAACACATGTGATTATTTTTTCCCCTTGCATTTGTCCCTGATTTTTCCACAAGGAAACTTGTTCTAATATGGTTGCAACTAACAGAGGCTGGGAAATTTCCTTGTTTAATTTACATCGATAAATCTTCTTAACAATTTCTTCTCGTTTGGTTGAAAACTTGGATAAGAAACTATCAATTGTTTTTTAACATTTTACTACAGGATTGAGAAGTTGTTGAACACTTTCCAGAATCTAGAAATTCAAAATGTTGATATTGTTTTTCCTTGAGTCTACACGTTGATACACATCTATAAGACAATTTGATAATGGAAATGATTTTCCAAGAAATTTCACATGAGGAAATTTGTATTCTCCAATGATATATACTATTGAATCAATGAAATTCTGTGAAAACAAACAAATTGCTTGTTAATAATCAAGTGAAGCTTGTATTTGCATTTTTTCTTCTTCAGACATTTTGGTGTATCCTGGTGGAAAATTGGTTATCTGTGCCTCCCATATTTTCAAATTATCAAAAACAACTTGGAGATCTTGTTTCTTTTTAGATTGTAACATAGACTCAACAGGAAACTCCAGGATTTGTTCATGTTGTTCTCTAATGACAAACAACCTTGAATAGAACAATACTTGTTAAGATGATCATTTAGCATTAAGCTTTATTGCTTCTTTTCTTAGGATTTTTGAACTCTCATTTCTTATTTCCACTTCTTCTAGTTAAGTAGTCAAGGTATCTATATGCTTGTCGTAATATTTGCTGATTTTTTTTCTTTTTATGCAAGAAATGTGACTACCTATCTGTCATGTTCAATTTTAATTGCATCAAATTTTTTTGTCAACTATGCAATGATATTCTGAGAAATATTGTTTTCTTTTGTGACAGCTTTGAATTGAGATTCATGTTTCTGTGACCAACTATATTCTTGTATCCTCTGTTATTCTAGTATCTCTTTACTTTGTTCTTCTCTTTCTTTAGCTTGTTGGTTAATCTGCTAACAGACCATTTATTTGCATTGGCAAATGCTCCTAAGGAATCAACAAATTCCTCTACAAATTCTTCATCCTCCAAATGTTCAACATTCCATAATTGAGTTACTTCTTATGCGGTTTCTTCATGATGGGTCATTTTCCTCATTTTGGACTTTCTCTTTTCTATAATTTTGGTTTTGTCATCAAAGACAAAATTGTCTAAACACATAATAGTATCTTCTACAGGTGAAACGTTATCAAGTTCAAAAGTAGTGGTGACTAGCCTTCCTGGAATTGAGGTTATGGGAGTAGTATTGATAGGATCAATAATCTGATCAAGTGTTGTGGGGGAAACCTCCATGTCTATGTTGGTGTTCAACGATGTGTTTGCCTCGTTCAGTTTGGTAGGAGTCTGGGTATTTTCTATGCTTGAATATTCTTTTCTTGTTACAAATTTCTCTTGTGAAGATTTGTCTACTTGTGTTTCTTTTGAAGAAGCATTGTCACCTGGTTCTGTTTCATTTCTATATTCTTCTTCATCTTCCTCAATTTCTAAAATGTTTTGTATTATTTTCCTTAAGAAAATATTTCTTCCTCTTAACTTGTCATTCAATAAAGTTCAAGAAATTAGCATTATCTTTTGTGGCATCAACTCTTTCAAATACTACATGGAAGTTCATGGCTCTCTGGAAAACAAGGTCAAAAGGATTGTCTTCATGAACCTATGTTTTGCTTTTGACTGTAGCACAATGTTTTTTGACAACCTATGTTGGATCATGTCTCTTAAAATCTCCTTGGGCAAGATAGATTCCATCTTGTAAGTCAACCTCTTTTTGAGCATGTTTTATATTTGACAAGGTATAAATACCTACTGAAATTGGGAAATTGTGCCATTGTTTTTTCTGATTTCTAGCCAAAGTGATTGCAATGCTGACACTGAAAATATGATATGCAATTTCTATTAATGCTAGCATGTCTGGGACATACCTGAGAAAGAGATGAGGAGGCCCTTCACAACCAAAGATCCTGATGTATGAAAATTATTTATCTATAAACTAATCATCAATTTCTTTTATGGCATCTGTAGCCTCTTGATTAAATCTTAGGGCTGGCATATTTTTCAAAAGCAAATGAAATGGACTCATGAAAAAATTATAGATGTCATAGAAATAATTTTTGCAATTGATTACCCACTTTTTAGAACAATATAAATGAATTTCTTCCTCGAAGGGAGACCAGCTCCAAGCTATGCCCCACAGAACTCTTGTGGAACATCATACATATAAAAATTAATAGAGAATTACATTCTGCGAATACACAATTTAATGTGGAATAACAGTAAGCCTACACATACAGCATATACAGGAAATAATCCTCAATATAAAACATGTACAAATACACAACATGTAAATGAACATATAAATGGCACTTATCTTTTTATAGATGACCACCCACTGTGTGCAGACCTTCCACGAACCTCCCATCCTTAGACCACACTTCTCATCACTCTCAGCAGTGGGTCACCCCTGAGTTGGGTCTAAACTCCACCCGGGTAAAGGGATTCCTAAGCTGGGTTGAGACAATAGGAAGTTTCAAAAACAACAGGAAGGATTTCGTCCAAAGAGCCAACTCACACTAACAGCCTACATCCTCTCATTCCCCACATGCCTGTCCCACCCCAAGTAGTGTGCCCCTTCTCTGATCAAAATTCCTCTGGCTACCCCACTTCCCTTCTAGGGCTTTAGCAACATGCAGGACAAGAATTTTCAAAGAATTATAGCTGCAGTTGAGTTCCCTCCAGAAAAATCACTTCCCTAGAAACCTCTCTCACCTGGAGAGAGTTTCTCACAGGCCTGACAACCTGCTTCTCCTTTCCCAACAAACTCTCTCACCTATAGAGAGTTGCTCATAGGCCTAACAATCTGCTTCTTCAATCCACAATCCTAACAACCCGCCTCTTCACTCCTGCTCCTAGTCAACCAGCAATAGGCTCGGGTGAAGGCAGCAATCAAAAACGGTTAAGGACACAGAATATGGCAGCAATCCATGCTCATCCAAGGAATTGCATTGGCAGCAACAGCCAATCATTAAGGAACGGTATGGGTTCAGGAAAATTACAGTGCATTGTGCTTCACGGGAAAAGTACGAGATATCTCAATATGTCTGCAGGTTTCATAGGTGCGTCCATGATCAGAGGTCAACAATGGAGGTAATGGCTCCCTATGTGCATGCGTGAGTGCATGGGAATCCTGGAAAGAATGGATGAGAACCCCCCCCAAAAAAAAAATGAACTTATTTCCCCACATATAAATGCATGTGCCAAGATTGACACATGGCTCTCTTGGAGCTCATTCCTCTCCACTTAGAGTTTGTTCCTTTCCCAAAGGAACTTAGGATAACATGAGTTATTTCCCAAACCCTAGTCTTTTAGGAAATATATTATAATATTCCCTTAGAGATAAGCCCTCAATATTAGCCCTTTTTCCTAGGCTCTTAGCCCCTTTCCTTTCCCTACCTAGTGGAGCTTAGTCTCTGATTCTATTTTATCATGGTCAGTCTAAACGCAGTGATGTATTTATATTAATGATATGAGTATTTACATATACAAAAATAGGCTCATTGGCCTTTAGCATTTAGGCTCTCTGGCCTAATCAACACATAAGCCTCCAAGCTTATAATAACTTGGCTCACCAACCTACAAAACATATTTACATTCCCAATTACAACTGGGGCTTGGTCTACAATCCCCTCCCCTTATTTTTGCACTGTCCTCAGTGCAACTTGTTTATACATGTACAATTCAAATTCTTCAAAAAGCTCCAAGATTTAGCTATTCAAATCTTGTTATCCATCTGGTGCTCTGCTTTCCAGCACCAATTTTGGTATTCATACTGCAGCTGGAAGTCAATTTCTCTATTCCATAGAGCTTCTTCCAAAAATAATTCAGCTCACTATTCCATTTGACACACCCTCCTTATGACAACTACAATGCCATAAGAAACTTTAAGTTACCTCTTCCTTGTTGCACTCACCCTTCCAAGATCATGCATCCCTTCATTGCTACGCATTCCTTCAGTGATCCATCTTACCAAGGCTTTCACACACAAGGAGAGCGTTAACCCATTACCAGAACCCCACCAAGGTTCTACAATTATAGGGCTTTAGTGTCCTCAACAGTATTTGTTCTTTCCTAGCATTCCAACTTTAATCAATATTATCTCATCTGCATCACACACATGTTGTCATCATGGGAGAATATAAAAGAAGTCATTTAGAACTCAAATTTATTTCATAAGTAATTCAACTTTTCCTCAAAATATGAAATTATGTTTCATAATTTTTCATTGTTGTTGCAATAATAGGATGTAGTCTTCCTTCTGGCTTTCAGCGAGCACCATGTTGAATACCATTTTTCTTGCAATGCTTTTGATTAGCTTATAATGGTAGAAGCTCTCATGCCTCTTTATCAGTCTTATAATCAACATTCCATATTTTTTTTTCTTCCTTCCATATGCAGTAACATCATCAGAAACACTTACAAACATGCAAGAATTCTCCCTTTCTATGTATGGTTGTCCAACAATCCATAACGTAATTGTTGCTACAGTCATCGCAACAACCTCTTTCTTCCTATATCACTTTTCTTTGTTGATCCCAGAAGTCTTCAATTATTCCCGGATTCCTGAATCTTCTTGTGTTGTCACTATAACCACTATACATGTTTATTTATGTCCTGAGCACTTTCTATCCAAATCACTCTTGGCTACCTTTTCATTTCCAGCCAAATACTAATGATGATATTAACCTTCATCATTCATTTATTTCCTAGATCCAACTAATCCAACTCATACTTCAATGAATTACAATTCCAAACATGTTGTCTTATAGACTTTGGGTCTTCAACATCCAGTTACTTTTCAGATGGAACTACTTCAACCCCTTCATGACTGAATACTTTAGTATTTGAGTTTTCTTGTACCCTTCTCTTCTCTTTTCCAACTAACCTCAAACTTGACTTGCATAGCCAATCTCTAGCATACTGTGAGGATGCACATATGCATCCTTCGCTAGCTGCATAGATTTAATTAAAAGTACTTAATATTGCTTTTAATTTACCATCATAATTTCAAGTGATACTTCCACCCCCAGGGAATGTCACTCATGGCTCTATGCCACTTGATATGGATTCTTGTCAAGCACCATCTATTTTTTCATTCAAAACCATGCGTAGAACCATTTTATTCTTCATGGTTCCCTATTGATTTCTCTTTAGAAATTCATTTCACTTTTAAGTTATTCTCAACTTGATATCTCCATGCTATTGTGGAAATACCTTCAACACCTTTGGAATGCATCAACAATCCTCTTTTATTCTTAATGTCCCTCCTGCTGTGTTGTCATGCATTCCTATTAGCTTGATATCTACCTCATGGTCTCTTCTTCCAGTGTCTTAGGATGTTCAAGGACTTGACTCCATCTAGGAATCTTTCCTTGTCTACTTTGCATACTTGCAACCACATATTATGCTGATATTAATTTTCAGCATTCCCCTATTACTTCAATCCCTCTAATCCAACTCCTACATGACCCAATTATATTTCTAGTCATGTTCATTGAGTAACCTTGGATATTTATCACCAATTTCTTTCTTGAAACAATTGATTTAGCATTTTCTTGATTGATTATATCAACACTTGGATTTGCTTGAAGAATTATTACTTTCTTTTGTCTTGACCCATATGGTTTCAATATGACATGCATAATCAATTTCTATCATGTCATAATGATGCCCTTCATACCATGCTTCCACTATGCACTTTGATAGCAATAATGGGGGTGCTATCTCCAAACTGTAGGAGTGATCTTTGGAGATGTTGTCACTCACTCCATGTATACACTATGTCTTTCTTTATCAGAAAAATAGCATCATAATATATCAATATATATAAATTAGGTCTTCCCACTATGTACTTATTTATCTTAACATTCTTCAGTCCTGACCTTCCATCCTCTAGTGGAATATTCTTGATGTAACATTATGTCCTTAAGTTCCTATGTTCCATCTTGATATCAGGTCCAAACTCTTTCATATTCCATAAAACTTTCCTTATTCCCATGTTTTTCATCTCCATATGAACCTATGGTTCATGCATTATCATGTATTGTAGATGGCTTTCCCCACCTATCATTCACATTTGATGTGAAAAAATTGTCACCTGGAATGTCTTCCCCGAACTTTCCAAGCTGCTTATTGAACCCAACATCTGATCCAATAACTTCTTAAAGATCTCAAGTGTAACATGAATAACTATATATGTCCATATTTTTTCTATCTGTAGATATCTCTAGCACTTTTTTTGTTTTAAATGTAATCATTACATCTGAAAATAGGCATACAACAAATTTTGTTAGCTAGAACCATAATATACCATTTTGGTAATATGTGCACAATTTTCCTTTTATGGTTACCACCATATTCTTTCTGACTTCCTATGATCTAAAATGCTCAATCCTTAATTACGGTTGAATACTCGGAATCCTATTTCCAAGACCTTTCCAATGACTGTTTCCTTGCTCAATTCTGAATCTTGACCTGAAATTTATGGACAATTGAAAATTGTCTTTTCTGTGATGTAATATTTGTACAGTTGTCCTCCTTTCTTAGAGGCAAATTGGCTCTTGGACCCTATCATAAGGTTCACCATCCTTATTACTTCTTTAGGTGCAGGTTCAAACAAATAAAAACCCCACGGGCTCCCTTTATAAGCCCCTTTTCTTCCTTAAAAACAAATCATTTTCGGGCACTAGCCCTTTTTCTTTGGCCCATAATCGCATGTGACCACGAGCTGTGACCAAGCGCTAAATGATAGGTGCTTATCTGGAGCTTCGAGACTTAGGGGCTCTAGAACTTCGGGTTTCAGAGGTTTCTTCTTCACCATCCATTATTTCCTCCAAGTGTCGAAGTGGCGAACTCACGGAGGGTACTTCTTCGGAGCTTCGGGGGTTCTGACTATAGCATCCATTATTTGGTCTGAACCGGTGAAGTTATCTGGAGCTTCATGCTTCGAAGGTTTTACCTTCGTATTATCATGTTTTCCCTGAATTGATGAACTCTCGGAGTCTCATCAGTATCCACACACCAGGGGGGTGCTACGTGGTAGAATTAAGGAAAGGACACGTAGCTCACTCCGATGGATGACACGCGTCATGTTCTAACTGGTACAAGCGACATGTGAAAAACATGAATCAGGATAACACGTGGTATGTCAAAAGTGAGTCCACATCACCCTAGGTGACATCATCATGCCGCGTCACATCCAGAGCTTCGAGACTGTTATCCCCGATTTTTAGGGATAGCTAGGAGATCATGTCTCAAGGCCCACAGGTCCCAGACATGGAGTACCGAGAGTAGGATTGACCTAAGCATGGCCCTGGAGGGCCCATCCTTTTCTTCTTTCATCAGACTCATCTTGTCAGCATAGCAACATCCATCACCTTTGGCTTGGTCTTGTATCAGAGGAGGCTCTTGATCCATGAGGTAATTGGTCAAGGTATCATGGTATGTATCACTTTTGATCATTAAAACCTTTAAATATATGCATCTAATTCCTTTTATCTCTAACAACTGCTTGGATATTACATTATCCCACTTGACCATGCTCTGGGAGATTGACAGGGTATCCTAGCAAGCATGTGCCCATAGGTCTGGGTTTTCCACTGGGGGGATTTCTAAAGAGCTATCGTCCACTCCCATCATACCACCACTTTTTCATCTTATCTCCCACTCATTTGTCCCATTCCCTTTGTTTGGGCATTGGGATGATCTATTTGTGGGGTTGCACCTTATCTCGTGGGAAGAACGTGCTAAAGGCCCAGAAGGTAAAAGAAGCTGGTAAAAGATAAAAGCCTAGAAATGAAACCTCGAGATGCCTTGCCCAGGGATCCCCGAGAAGGCAATAAAAAGCCTCTCAACAAGAAACAAGAGGGACCTAGAAAATAACAAACAAGACCTAGTCAAGAGGATAGGGGGTCTCATCACGAGCCAGCCTATTAGGTTCATGGGTACCTAACAGTGTGACATTCCCACCATCTGGTTACCACACTAGGGCAATGACCTTTGGTCGCATGACCAAGCGAAAGGGGGTCTCATCACGAGCCAGCCTTATCATCTCTATGAAAGTACTTGTGGGTAACACTGTCAGCTCTGGTAACCATGCCAAGGTAGTGTCCTCTGGTTAGCCCTTGAATAAAAATAAAAAAGAAGAAGAAGAAGCAAATAAAAGAAAATAATAAAGGCAAGAACAGGCTTGGAAAAATTGCATCCATGACAGGTACAGCTCACCTTCTACAAAGGCACCCACAGATAACATTATGCATCCCTAGCTCTCACTCTACCCACATGTCTGGACATCCCCTAGCCACATCATCTCATTTACATGGCTTGGATGAAACCTTCCTGGAGACTTCCCATTTCTTGTGGATACTAACCCAATAGGACATCTTGTCTTTTTCTCCATTCATGTATTATAGGTTTTTGTAATCTCTTTGAGCTATTGACTGATGTATTAGGGTCTTGTGCATATGTTTGATAATATTGATGATGAAACGTGATTAACATTGCTATGATCCCGGTGACTGATGAGCCCATGGAGGGCTTAGTTTTTTGTGTGCAGGACCATGCCCAACGGATAGGTACCATTTGGACCAGTACACATGGGGAGATGATCAATTTGGACCTCCATGGGGCTGAAGAGCCCATCAAATGGTTGTTGAGACCCTGTTAGAGGGGCAGAGACAGGACAGTGTTTGACCGAGGTTTTTCACTGGAGAAGAAGAGGAAGTTTCACCAAAGACACTTTGGTAGAGCCTGGACTAGGGGGAATGACCCCTTTTCAGTGGAACGCTAGCCTTGGAAGGCTCAGAACGTCCCCATCCTCACCATGACATCATCCAGCTTCATGGACATTTTGGAGGTAGACTGGGCAACAGTGGCACGTGTGGCATGTTGGAGAGGTCCCTGGGCGCTAACGTTTTTCTCCTGGATGTCTCATCTACCCTATAAGGGTTAGCACCTCCCTTGAAGGTGATTTTACCTTTTTTACAGCTCAGTTAAGGTTTTAATTTGACAATTTAATGTAAAAACAGTATTCTGGTCTTGTCGGCCATTTTTATGTCCTAAAATTAATTAAGGTCATTGATACACTATATATTGAGGAGTTTTAGCCTCATTTTGACATAACGTGTCACTCACTCATTAGTGAGGTCTGATTTTTGCGCCCTACTTGGGTAGTTTTGTTGATTTAGTTAGGCGCACTTGTTGAAGGAAGGCATTTCTTGGAATTTTTGGCATTTCTCTTGAAGGAAGGTTTACAACTAGGGTTTCCATGCTATTTCATGGTGATATGTAAGTGTTTTTTCTGCAAAAATTCTTGATTGAATGGTTGTAGTCTTATATTCTTGCATATATTTATAATTTGCTGATAAAAAACCCTAGGTGACAAGCACACAAGTAAGTCCTTGTTTCATGTCCCCTAAAAGACAAATTTTCAGCCATTGAAGAAGGAAGGAAGAGCCTAGCCATAGCTACACTCTTATTGCTTCTTCTCCCTAAGCTAGTCGTACTCTCTAAAGTCAAGAAGGAGGAGACATCCTAGGCCTAGTTTATCTACACCTAGGGTCGTCCTCCTTCTAGGGTTTGGTGATAGAGCCTTGCCTTAGCAACACTCTCCCTCACCACTCTCTCTAGTCTTGATTTATCTTTCATGTTAGCCGTTTTTTCCAAATTGACCTAACGAAGGAGGAGAGAGCATGAGGCCTTTCTTTAGCAACACTGGAGTGAGCCTCTCTCCCCTAGGGTTTTGATTCTGAGGCCCTACCATAGCAGCACTTCAGAACCCTTCTATCTAGTCCTTAGTTTCCTTCAACCTTTGCGTCCTCTTCTAAATTGACTCCATTAACACTTAGGCACTAATCTTGGACCTCCAGTGTTGAAGTGAAAGTGATCAAACAACTCTCAAAACCTTTTCTAAATTGAAACCCTAACTAACTACTAACCCTAAGAAGGTTGACGTCACACTTGGTTACTTCATCTTGATGCAACATTTTTCATTTTATAGGCAATTGAATGGTGTTTAAAGCATTTGTTGAATAAGGGATTGATTAGATACATTGATTGCTACATCATCTTGATATTTATTGGTGAAGTGAAATTATTTCATTGTTGTATTAAGAAACATTGACTTTGTCAATATTTATTGTTATAATTTCTTATATATTGATATCAGATAGTCTTATGAAGTACTAACCCATTGAATCATAGCTTGCATATAAATTGGTTTGTTGTTACTTTGTTCCAGGCAGGTGTTCTTCTTTGGGCCTACACTTCATTATTGGTTGTTTAGCCGGGACTATCTATTTTGGTGGTGACCTGTGAAGGGGGAACTTTACTTTGAATTTTAAATTTTTGTCTCTTCAAAACTCCAGGTTACCGGGGACATCTCCCCTGGGCCTAACCTCCCTAAAGAGAAAGAACCTCCCAATCGTGGTGACATTGGGTGGGATAGGTTCCTGTTACGCCAGTTTGGCCTTCTACTTCATAGCCATTTGACCTAGCTACAAACTGTGCGATAACATTTTGGCACTGTTGTTGGGGAACACTGAGTCAATTCTCCTCAAACGACACATATTTTCGGTAATCCTTGCCTCAGAGACCTTTCTTACAAGCTTACCTGGCGACTCCACTATGGTGTTTTTCCCTTTTTCTTTGGTAGTTTCAAGTAAACTATCTGGTGACTCAAAAAACTAAGAGGAGATTCAATAATCCTCCTTTATCTTTAAGAAGGAAGCCTCCCTTAAACTCTCCTATTGTCAAATCACTTTTCGGGAAGAGCCTTCCTTTAAGAATCATATCTAGCTCTCAGACCACTACAACGAACCCAGCCAGCAATCAAAGACAATGGTCATCTACTATTTTCAAGCCGTTAGACATGTTAGCCATACCTGGCTACCCTAGGCAAATGCCACCCAAGTATGAGAAGTGGTTGCCTAAATTTACCGGTACTGATGCAATCAGTGCCGAAGAGCATATGAGAAACTTTTGGGCATTCTTTCAGCTTCACCCCATTAGTGATGATGTTGAAGATCTAGTCATGAGGTTGTTCTCCACTACTCTTTATGATGCCTCAAGGCATTGGTACCTGAGCCTTTCCGATGGAAGCATCAAAACTATGGACAAACTTGAAGAGGCCTTTCTCAAAACATGGAGTGTCAAAGAAGACCCTAATGTGCTTCTCACATGACTAAATAACCTTGCCAAATATGAAAATCAGTCTATTCGGTAATTCCACACCAGATTCGAGACATTACTGCAAAGAATTCCCGCAAGCCATCATCCGAAAGATGACTACCTCATCCATTTTTACACCAGATCTTTCAATGGCCAACTAGGGTATCTTCTTAGAGACAAAAACCCCCTGTCCATTCAAGAAGCCCAAGAGCTCGCTACTAAACTAGAGGGAAACCTCCTTTCATCCAAGATCGAGCCTTTTGCTAACCCAAGGGGGAGAATAGACATTAAACCAAAGATAGTTCACAATGCTGAGCCTACTTCGGATCTATGTACCAGTATCGCCAAACTACAAGCTTCTATGGATGGTATCATAAATAATCAAGACGAAATTATGAGCAGGATCATCAAGTTGGAAACATCTCATACCCAGGCACCCAGGGCCCCGTACAAAGGGAAATTTCAGAAAGGGGGCCAATTTTATAAACCAAAGAATGAGCATGAAGTTATGAATACTTTAGCCACTGCAAACATTGTTGATGAAAATTCTTGGTGCCTGGAATGTAGCAAAGAACTTTGGGAACATGAATGCCCCTACACTAGTGGCCATCAACAAGTCAACAACATGGATTGTTTCATGGATTTTCCTCAAATAAATATCACAGATGTAGAACATCAGGAGGACATGAAAGAAGTAGCCAGATCAGCAAGGATGGCAGTAATAAACAACCTGGATCAAGAATCACAAGAAAATCTAAAGAAACAAGAGTTTTAGGTGTACAGAAGAAAGAATTTGAAACAACCAGCTATTGATCAAGCAAAGCCCCCACCCCTGGAAATGATTATTCCCAAGACATCCAAGGCTAACAAGGTTGATCTGAATTTTGACTTCGAAGGGGCATTATCAAAGATGCATGTAAACGTTCCCCTAAGGAAAGCAATCAAGATCCCATCCATTAAGAAAAGATTTGACTCTTTCTTTTCAGGGTCAGATGAGCCTATGGACCCCCCTATTATGTTGCAAGCTGATCACTTCAGGGTCCAATACGATGAAAAGCCTCCTTTCTTCATGACTTTGACAATGAATGGCAGAAATCTCAACAACTGCATGTTAGATACAGGTGTTGGTGCCAACATGATGTCACTCAAAGTCATGTGACAAGTGGGCTTGAAGGTCACACGGCCTTACAGAAATGTATGTGGTTTTGAATCTAAATCCATACGCACACATGGGGTGGTTGAGAATGTTGAAGTTCGCTTGAAGGAGTACCCTGAAAAGATGGTCCGCATTGACATTGTGGTGGTTGATGTCCCAGATGTGTGGGGAATGTTGTTATCTAGGAAGTTTGGTGAAATGTTAGGTGGTGCCCTTGAGATGGACCTCAAATTCTTACAATTGCCTTTGAAAAATGGAATGGTAGGTCGTCTACTCAATGTGTCGATAACTGGAGACCATGTGCAGGATATTATTCACCCTGTCAATAATGACAAAGCACAAAACGAGATGATACAAACTCTTCAAAAGTATTCTTTAGAAGACATGCCCTTTACAAAAGAGGAGGACTTTGATCAGATTGAATGGCCCAAGAGAGAAGAATACCAACAACTCCTAGATGAATTCAAGAACAAAGAAATCAGGACGGTGAAGATATTAAAGAAACATGAAGATGACATACAAATCAACCCGTCTCAACAAGAGGTTTTTATAGTAGAAGCCCACCCCCCTCCCTCAGCACAATACACCAGGGTTGTCCAAGGGACGACCAAATACAAAGTTAGAAAGTACAAGGAGGGAGACATGGTATGGATGTGGGATACCCAGAAAGAAGAGCCAACCAATGTAAAAGGAAGCATTCAGTCATGGCTTGGACCCTTCAAAGTTGGAATGGAATCAGTTAACGACTCATATTATCTATCCACTCTAGAGGGAAGAAGGCGCCCATTACCCATCAGCGGGCACCTCTTCAAACCCCACCAAGGTGGGGGGACCTAACTTCACAGGTAAATGTAGGTAAGTAGGCATTTTCGTGTATTATACCATTTTCATTTCATGTTAGTTTGCTTCCACATTTGCATTGTTGATTGTTTTATTTTCAGTATATGTATATATCTGTGTATGTAAGGGTGGCATTACTGCCCCATTTTTGTTACTGATGCCTCTATCAAGTTTGAGCAGGTCTGCAGGTTATGCCAGAGATGCTGAGGTTCTCATGAACCCTACAGTGAGCACATGTCCCCGAGTTGGAGCCAGATGTTATCCCCGATTTTTAGGGATAACTAGGAGATCATGTCTTGAGGCCCACAGGTCCTAGACATGGAATACCAAGAGAAGGATTGACCTAAGCATGGCCCTGGAGGGCCCATCTTTTTCTTCTTTCATTGAACTCGTCTTGTCAGCACAACAGCATCCATCACCTTCGGCTTGGTCTTGTATCAGAGGAGGCTCTTGCTCCATGAGGTAATTGGTCCAAGTATCATGGTATGTGTCACTTTTTATCATTAAAACCTTTAAATATATGCATCTGATTCCTTTTATCTCTAACAACTACTTGGATATTACATTAGCCCACTTGACCATGCTCTGGGAGATTGACAGGATATCCTAGCAAGCCTATGCCCATAGGTTTGGGTTTTCCACTGGGGGGATTTCTAAAGAGCCATCATCTGCTCCCATCATACCACCACTTTTTCATCTTATCTCCCGGTCATTTATCCCATTCCCCTTGTCCGGGCATTGGATTGACCTGTTTGTAGGGTTGCACCTTATCTCGTGGGAAGAAGGGGCTAAAGGCCCAGAAGGTAAAAGCAGTTGGTAAAAGATAAAAGCCTAGAAATTAAACCTCGAGATGCTTCACCCAGGGATCCCCGAGAAGGCAATAAAAAGCCTCTCAGCAAGAAACAATAGGTACCTAGAAAATAACAAACAAGACCTAGTCAAGAGGATAGGGGGTCTCATCACGAGCCATCCTATTAGGTTCATGGGTACCTAACAGTGTGACATTTCCACCATCTGGTTACCACGCCAAGGCAGTGACCTTTGGTCGCATGACCAAGGGAAAGGGGGTCTCATCATGAGCCAGCCTTATCATCTATGTGAAAGTATTTGTGGGTAACACTGTCAGCTCTGGTCACCATGCCAAGGCAATGTCCTCTGGTTAGCCCTTGAATAAAAAGAAAAAAGAAGAAGAAGAAGCAAATAAAAGAAAATAATAAAGGCAAGAACGGGCTTGGAAAAATAGAATCCATGATGGGTACAGCTCGCCTTCTACAAAGGCACCCACAGATAACATTATGCATCCCTAGCTCTCACTCTACCCACATGTCTGGACATCCCCTAGCCACATCATCTCATTTACATGGCTTGGATGAAACCTTCCTAGAGACTTCCTGTTTCTTGTGGATACTAGCCCAATAGGACGTCTTGTCTTTTTCTCCATTCATGTATTGTAGGTTTTTGTAATCTCTTTGAGCTATTGACTGATGTATTAGGGTCTTGTGCATATGTTTGATAATATTGATGATGAAACGTGATTAACATTGCTATGATCCTGGTGACTGATGAGCCCATGCAGGGCGTAGTTTTTGATGTGCATGACCATGCCCGATGGACAGGTACCATTTGGACCAGTACACATGGGGAAATGATCAATTCGGACCTCCATGGGGCTGAAGAGCCCATCATATGGTTGTTGAGACCCTATTAGAGGGGCAGAGACAAGACAGTGTTTGACCGAGGTTTTGCACCGGAGAAGAAGAGGACGTTTCACCAAAGGCACTTTGGCAGAGCCCAGCCTAGGGGGAATCACCCCTTTTCAGTGGAACACTATCCTTGGAAGGCTCAGAACATCCCCATCCTCACCATGATGTCATCCAGCTTCATGGACATTTTGGAGGCAGACTGGGCAGCAGTGGCACGTGTGGCATGTTGGAGAGGCCCCTGGGGGCTAACATTTTGGTCCTGGATGTCTCATCTACCCTAAAAGGGGCTAGTGCCTCCCTTTAAGGGGATTTTACCTTTTTTACAGCTCAGTAAGGTTTTATTTTGACAATTTAATGTAAAAATAGTATTCTAGTCTTGTCAGCCTTTTTATGACCTAAAATTAATTAAGGTCATTGATACACTATATATTGAGGAGTTTTAGCCTCATTTTGACATAACACATCACTCACTCATTAGTGAGGTCTGATTTCTGTGCCCTACTTGGGTAGTTTTGTTGATTTAGTGAGGCGCACTTGTTGAAGGAAGGCATTTCTTGGCATTTTTGGCATTTCTCTTGAAGGAAGGTGTACAACTAGGGTTTGCATGCTATTTCATGGTGATATGTGTGTGTTTTCTGCAAAAATTCTTGATTGAATGGTTGTAGTCTTATATTCTTGCATATGTTTATAATTTGTTGATAAAAAACCCTAGGTGACAAGCAGACAAGTAGGTCCTTATTTCATGTCCCCTAAAAGAGAAAATTTCAGTCATTGAAGAATGAAGGAAGAGCCTAGCCATAGCTACACTCTTATTGTTTCTTCTCCCTCAGCTAGACGTACTCTCTGAATTCAAGAAGGAGGAGACGTCCTAGGCCTAGGCTAACTATACCTAGGGTCATCCTACTTCTAGGATTTGGTGATAGAGCCTTGCCTTAGCAACACTCTCCCTCACAACTCTCTCTAGTCTTGATTTATCTTTCATGCTAGTTGTTTTTGCCAAGTTGACCTAAGGAAGGAGGAGAAAGGATGAGGCCTTGCTTTAGCAACACCGTAGTGAGCCTCTCTCCACTAGGGTTTTGATTCTAAGGCCCTGCCATAGCAGCACACTTCAGAACCCTTCCCTCTAGTCCTTAGTTTCCTTCAACCTTTGCGTCCTCTTCTAAATTGACTCCATTAACCCTTAGGCACTGATCTTGGACCTCTAGCGTTGAAGTGAAAGTGATCAAAAAACTCTCAAAACCTTTGCTAAATTGAAACCCTAACTAACTACTAACCCTAAGAAGGTTGACGTCACCCTTGGTCACTTCATCTTGACGCAACATTTTTCATTTTATATTCAATTGAATGGTGTTTAAAGCATTTGTTGAATAAGGGATTGATTGGATACATTGATTGCTACATCATCTTGATATTTATTGGAGAAGTGATATTATTTCATTGATGTATTAACAAACATTGACTTCGTCAATATTTATTGTTATAATTGCTTATATATTGATATCAGATAGTCTTATGAATCACTAACCCATTGAATCATAGCTTGCATATATATTGGTTTGTTGTTGCTTTGTTCTAGACAGGTGTTCTTCTTTGGGCCTACACTTCATTATTGGTTGTTTAGCCGGGACTATCTGTTTTGGTGGTGACCTGTGAAGGGGGAACTTTACTTTGACTTTTAAACTTTTGCCTCTTCAAAACTCCAGGTTACCGAGGACGTCTCCCCTGGGCATAACCTCCCTAAAGAGAAAGAACCTCCCCATCGTGGTGACATTGGGTGGGATAGGTTCCTATTACGCCAGTTTGGCTTTCTACTTCATAGCCATTTGACCTAGCTACAAACTATGCGATAACAAGGACTTCGTAACTTCGGGCTTCGAAGCATTTCACACCATCTAACTTTATAACACTTGAACGTCGAATTGGCGAACTTCTTAATCATCGCTAATCGGAGCGTTATTACTTTTGCACTCTGTATCTTCGAGATTCGAAGAACTTCATAGCAAAAGACAACAGCTCTCCCGAATGTCGAATTATCGATCCAGTCCATGTCACTCCACGTGACATCATCACATTGCATCACTCCAACGCTCTGGAACTTTAGAGAATCACACACCATATCACATCAAAACACTCTAACTTCAAACTTTCCAACTTCACTTAGTTATGTTGACAATCAATTAGGTGGTGACACGTGGCCCCAACGACAATTGACACATGTTAGGCCACAATTGGTACAAAATCCCTGTCAAAGGTATGAAACAAGATGATACATCGTAGGATTAGGGTAGGTCCATGCCACCTTAGGTGACGTCATCCTACCACGTCACATTGGCACTACGAGACTTTGGCACTTTGGGCTTCTAGAGATCCCACTCTAGCACACAATATAACTCTTGAATATCGAATTTTCGAACAGTTGTTTCCCGAAGCTTCGTGATACAGTCCACATCACTCCACATGATGTCATCACATTGCGTCACTCCAGCGCTCAAGGACTTCGGAGAACCACACACCATATCACACCAAAACACTCGAACTTCAAACTTTCCAAGTTCACTTAGTTATGCTGACAATCAATTAGGTGGTGACACGTGGCCCCACCGACAAGTGACACGTGTTAGGCCACAATTGGTACAAAAGCCCTGTCAAAGGTATGAAACAAGATGATACGTGGTAGGATTAGGGTAGGTCTGTGCCACCTTAGGTGACCTCATTCTGCCACGTCACATTGGTGCTACGGAACTTCGGCACTTTGAGCTTCGGGAGATCCCACTCCAGCACACAATATAAATCTCAAATGTCGAATTTCCAAACAGTTGTTTCCTTGAGATTTCAAAATTTGGGCTCTGGGACATCGAAGAATTCCTCGCCAGATCATATCAAAACATTCGAACGTCGAATTTTCGAACTCTTGTTTCCCGGGCTTCAGGATTTCAGGACTTTGAGGCTCCGGGACTTCAGAACTCCGGGCTTCGAAGGTTTTCGTTGTTGAACTGCACCCAACCCCCAAATTGTCGAATACCAAAATTTCGAACAGGATGATCTGCAGACACGTGTCTCCGATAATGGATGATCACGATTGGTTCTGGCCTTAGGGAATTCGAAGAAAACTCCAATCCATGCAATCTCAAATGAATTTCCTCAAATCGTTGAACTGTCAAGCCACTTGGGAAATCCAACTGTCTGCCTTCTCCAAATGATCTACGATGTATTTTTGCATCAGGATTTTGGAACTTCGGGGCTTTTACGACAAAGAACTTAAAACATCTGGAGTGGTGAAGACCTGAAGGAATTCGGTGCTTAACCACCATACTCCTTTTTCCAGATCTGACGGTTGTGAAGGGTCTGCCTTCTCCCAAACAGATCCAATGGCTCAAATATAGTTTTTTGGCCCATAAACATGGTTATTGTGGTTTCCTTCCTCTACTAGGTTTCTTGAACCGTGAAACTTCCATAGATTCTGAACATAGTCAAGGTGTTCCCTCAGCGCCCTCCTGGCACTCATGAATGCTCTGAAATTCAAATTTTGTCCATTTCGACAACAATTCATTATGAACTTTTGCTTCAATTTCCACTTGTACGGCCCATCCATGATCAGTGTTGAAATATGGAGCTCTAATACCATATTGTAACACCCCCAGCAACCCAGGTTGAGTCGTGCTACCTCGTAGAACCACTCGTTCTAAGTTATGATACTAATTTTGTAGCATACACAGCCATAGACCTGTTGAGCTATGCCCCACAGAACTCTTGCGGAACATCATACACATAAAAATTAACGGACAATTACATTATGTGAATACACAATTTAATGCAGAATAACAGTAAGTCTACACATACAGCATAAACAGGCAATACTCTTCAATATAAAACATGTACAAATACACAACATGTAAATGAACATATAAATGGTACTTATCTTTTTATAGATGACCACCAATTGCATGCAGACCTTCCACGAGCCTCCCAGCCTTGAACCACGTTGATCATCACTCTCAGCAGTGGGTCACCCCCAAGCTGGAACTAAACTCCACCCGGGTAAAGGGATTCCTAGGCTAGGTTGAGACAACAAGAAGTTGCATAGTCAAGAAGAAGGATTTCATCCCAGGAGCCAACTCGTACTAACAACCTACAGCCTCTCATTCCCCACATGCTTATCCCACCCCAAGAAGTGTGCTCCTTCTCTGATCAACAATCCTTCGTCTGCCCCACTTCCCTTCCAGGGCTTCAGCAACAAGGCAGGCATTATTTCTCATAGCACTATAGCTGCAGTTGAGCTCCCTCCAGGAAAATCATTTCCCCAGCAACCTCTCTCATCTAGAGAGAGTTGTTCATAGGCCTGACAACCTGCTTCTTCTTTCCCAACAAACTCTCTCACCTGAAGAGAGTTTCTCACAGGCCTAACAACCCACCTCTTCACTCCCTCTCCTATTCAACCAGCAACAGGCTCAGGTGAAGGAAGCAACCAAAAATTGGTACAGACATAGAAGATGGCAGCAATCCATGCTCATTCAAGGAACTGTGTTGGTAGCAACAACCAATAGTTAAGGCACGGTATGGGTTCAACAAAAGTACACTGCGTTGTGCTTCATAGGAAAAGTACGGGATATCTCAAAATGTGTGTAGGTTTCATAGGTGTGTCCATGATCAGAGGTAAACAATGGAGGTAATGGCTCCCTGCATGCATACGTGAGTGCATGGGAAGCCTGGAAAGAATAGAAGAGAACCCCCCCCACAAAAAAACAAACAGATTTCCCCACATATCATTGCATGTGCCAAGATTGGCACATGGATCTCTTGGAGCTCATTCCTCTCCACTTGGAGTTCAATACATTTCCCAAAGGAACTTAGGGTAACATGAGTTATTTCCCAAACCTCAGTCTTTTAGGAAATATATTATAATATTCCCTTAGAGATAATCCCTCAAGCTTATCCCTTTTTCCTAGCCTCTTAGCCCCTTCCCTTTCCCTACCTAGTGGAGCTTAGTCCCCCATTCTCTTTTATCATGGTCAGTCTACATGCGGCGATGTATTTATATTAATTATCTGAGTATTTACATATACAAAAATAGGTTCATTGGCCTTTAGCATCTCGGCTCTCCGGCCTAATCATCGCATAAGCATCCTAGCTTATAATCACTTGGCTCACCATCCTACAAAACATATTTGCATTCCCAATTACAACTAGGGCTCGATCTTGGGATATTACAATAACTGCAAAGATGGAATCTACCAAATAAGCAGACATAAAAAAATCCTATATAGTGTCCTAGAGGAGCTTCCAGAGACTTTTGCAGTTCTTGTTTAAGATTGGCAGAAAGTATATGAGCATAATTAAAAATATCCCTGCCAGATCTTGGCAGATGAGAGGGACCCAACTTAACATGAATTTGGAGGGATTTTTCTCACCATATAGTAGACAAATCATTATGGAAACTAACATAGGGGATTTCTTAAATTTAGATACAGGATTGATCATGTTGCCTATGACTTTGAATGAATCGGGGCTAAACCACCATTCTTTAATCAAGTGAGCCATTTTCATTTCCTCTTTTTCAACTTTTTCCTTTATAAATTCCTTAATGAAATTGTCATCAAGCTTGATTGTGGGTGGGCTTAACTTATACATATTATTAACATCTTCAGGACTAAAGGAACCAACAACTTGGCATGATGAATTAACAATAGTGCATGTAGAGATATCAGTATGGGAAATAATCCATCGTACCATGTCATAATAGGGTAAAATAGATGGTGTGGAAGAAATTTTGTGAAGTTTGTATGCTTTAATATCAACCAAATCATCGACATATGATTCATATTTGTCATTGAAATCCCCTTGTTGCAAGAATTCGTAAATTTGGCTCCACTCTATACTATGCTCATGCATGTCTTGAATGTAGTATTAGAGAAAAATGACGAATTGGGATTCTTTTCAATGTCGTCTTCATCGTCATTTTGTTGTTTTGATTTACTTCTCCAAGTCATTTTGTCTATGCGAATTCATGCAAGTAAACGACAAAGTGTAAGTTTTATTTAAAAGAAACAACTAACAACTTTATGTAAAATTAGAAAGAATCTCTAATACTAACCAGTTAAAGGATACTTCACAGAAAATGATCTGAATTAAGACTTTTGGATTGAAGCAATCAAGATTTCTTAACAATATGGAACCTTCCTTAGCATGTTTATGCCAAAATTTGAGAGGATTAATGTGTTAAATCTTCACACTCAAACCTTCATTAATTGTCATTAAATGTTCATAAATTCGTACCAAAGTTGCAATGGAGGACAAGACAGCTATGGCTATTTTAAATTTGCAAGGGAAAGTACATTATTGGAGTATCAAATCATTCAGAGTTTCAACGGGCTAGGATTATATCTTTGAGAAGCAAATGTCAATTCGATACAACACTATGATCATCGGGATATCGGAAGATCAGGAAACCAGGGTATTGATGACTTGTTTAACTCAGTTATCCATTATTCGAAGATTCTTTTGAATGACAATCATTAGATCTATGGTATGAGATATCTTGTCCGTTGATATTGTAACTAAGTTGAGGACATATTTTAGAGTCTAGAATATTAGAGTATTGGACCCCAGAAGGTTGTCGTGTATGCATTCCATTTGGGAGAGTCTCGATGTGTCACTTCCCCAGTGGCTAGGTACCATGATGGGGAATGGTTCCAAGGAAAGTTTATCTTCGCTTTTCCTAGGTAGCTTCATGAAATAAGGTGTTTACACCATGTGCAACTTACGTAGACGTAACATGTCATGTCAGTGTACCAGTTAGAGTGTCATGTGGATCACAAGTGTTAGTGTCTGGTTTGTGGGTGACTAGTGTGTGGGTCTATGGTCAGGGTCATGCCTTGGGATATGAAAGCTTCGCACATAATGCTTCAATAATTTTCATTAAATGATCAAAAATTTGCACTCGGGTTTAATAACACTATGACTGTATCTACTAAAGGAAATAAGTGATAATCTATGCCCGAGAGAAAACTACAGAAATAATTCACACAATTAAACTCATAGAACATAGCTAAATTTCAAACACATTCACCAGAATCACATGTCTCCAAAATGTCTTTTGTTATTTATTCAAATGAAAGTAGTAATACCATCTCAATTGTAAAAGCATAAAAGTCCTCTATCCTTTACATTCATCTCTTTTATAGAATACAAAGAGAAACTTTACGTGTTTATCTAACTGTCAATTGTCAAAGGACTGAGACGATGCTTTAGTTCTCTTTCCCGATTAGGGTATTACAATAATTACAAAAATATGATTCTACTGCAAAATTTGGTTACAATATAATAATCAAGTGGGCCTTGGCAGTTGCATCTTGTCTATGAAGCTTTTCCATATCTTGAAGTCCTCGAGTATAGTATCCACTCTGCATAGTTGTGTCCTTTCAAGATCTATTTCATTGTTGCAGATGGGGATAATAATTTCAATCTTAAATGTATGCTCCACATGTTGCAAGGAATCTTCAGTTAGCGAAATTAACCTGGAGAGATGTATTAACCTTGTCTCTACAAATTCTGCATTAACTTCACGGATGACTTCAATCAACTTCATGCTGAGGTTTCTCCTGTTTTCCACATATTCTACCATTGTTTGAGTTGATGATTCTTTTTCTAAATCTCTCAAGGGATCCATTCGGAATTGTATGAGTAGGTTGTCAGAAGACTTCCACATTTCTTTGCTTGTTATATTGACCCGATCCTGGGTGTTCTTAATATTTTTGATCGTTTCCATCCATGAATCCAAGAGTTGAAGATCTTTGATTCTTTGCTTATCTAAATATAAGGTAGAGTTTCAGGAGAGTTATGATGAATATCCTTCCTTTCAATAACTCCGGTGTAGGCCTCTTGGGCCTTTTGGTATTTTTCTTGTATATCCTTCACTTGTAGACTCAATTTCATTTGATCATATTTGGCCTTATGTATTTTTTTGAGTGTGTAGAAGAATTTTTTATGTGTGTCCCTGAGTCCTTCATTCATATTTATGGCTTCTTATTTTATAATGTCTAGAACAATAGTCTGACTTTGGTTCTCTTCTACAATTTTATGTTATAAAAACAGGATCACGGAGCAATAAAATAAAATAAAAAATGCGTAAATAAAACATAGAAGATACACAATACAATAGAGACACATATATATGTGGTTCACCCAGTGTGTGCTACGTCCACCAGATAAATTTCTAGGTCCTTCCTTTATTATTATCCAGCAAATGACGAGATACAACCTACAACACACCCTTTGTAACTTTCTCTTCTTTCTCTCACAGTCTCCTCTCTCAAAATACAATATTCACAATGATACATAGCCACAATACATTTCCCTCATAAAAGAGGGTTGCCTTCTAGGGAAAAAAACCCTAACATAACTTCTACCATTAGATCTGCAACCTTATAATGAATGGTCTAGATTTACTATGAAATTACAATATACATTTACAAGGCAATTTTTCCTTCGGAGGGATAGCCCCCCTTGCACTCCCCCACATGGAGGGGTGTACAATCTTCATGGGGTATAAACACGGATGAAAACAAAGACCTCTGAATCAGGAAGATAATCAAGCTCGACAACCAACAATCTCCCACTTGGAGATTGATCTCAACAACTCCACCGTTGTTGTATCTATTGGAATATGATCCATCTTGGACCTGGAAAATTTCTCATCTTCATCTTCATGCTTGAATACCAACTGAAACCGATCAGGAACTCATTTTCTCCCTGGTTACTCCCTTTGTTAACATGATTGCAGGATTCTAGCTAGTGTGTATCTTTTCCAACTTCAAATGTCCATCTTCCAAGACAGATCATATGAAATGGTACTTGAGTTGTATATGCTTAGTCTTTAAATGGAAGGTTGAGTTCTTTTCAAGATGAATGGCACTCTCATTGTCACAGTAAAACCTGTTATTCTCTTGACTCTTTCCCAATTCCTCCATAAACCTCTATAACCAAATCATCTCTTTACTAGCCTTTGTAGCAGCAACATACTCTTCCTTTGTCATTGAAAGTGCAACAACCTTTTGCAGTTTCAAAATCCAACGTATTGTTGTTCCACCTACGGTAAAAGAATACCCTGTGGTGCTCCTCCTGTTATCTTTATCACCTGCCATATATGAATCAACATATATTTGTATAACAGTGTTTGAACCTCCAAAACATAATGCATGAGTAGAAGTACCTCTCAAATACCTGAGAATCCACTTTAATGCCTCCCAATGTTCTTTACCTGGATTGTTCATATACCTGCTCACAACTCCCACTGCATGTGCAATATCTGGTCTTGTGCAAACCATCGCATACATCAACTTGCCAATTGTTGATGAATAAGGGACCCTAGACATGTATTTTATCTCCTCCTGTGTCTTGGGAAACATTTCCTTAGTTAATTTGAAATGGTTGGCCAAAGTTGTACTAACTGGTTTTTCATTCTACATTCTAAACCTCTCCAACAACTTCTCTATGTACTCACCCTGAAACAATGTCAATTTGTGATTTTTCTTGTCTCTTGTTATTCTCATACCAAGGATCTTATTTGCAGCACCCAAATCCTTCATCGCAAATGAATTAGCTAATTTCTTCTTGAGCACATTTATATCTTGCATATTAGACCCTGCAACAAGCATCTCATCTACATACAATAGCAAGATAATATAGCTTCCATTTTCTAGCCTTTTAAAATAAACACAGTGATCAGAATGACATATACTATAACCTTTTTATGTCATAAACATGTCAAACTTCAAATACCATTGCCTTGGAGCTTGCTTTAGGCCATACAAGTTCTTCTTCAACATGCATACCAAATTCTCCTTCCCTTTGACCTCATACCCTTGTGGTTGTTGCATATAAATATCTTCCTCCAAATCTCCATGGAGAAAAGTTGTTTTTACATCTAACTATTCAAGATTCAAATATTCTACTACCACAAGACTTAAAATAGTCCTAATTGAAGTCATTTTAACGACAAGAGAAAATATTTCATCAAAATCTATACCTTTCTTTTGTGAAAACCTTTTTACAATAAGTCTAGCCTTGTATCGATTTTTTCCTCCATCTTCTTCCTTCAACTTGTAAACCCATTTATTCTGCAATGCTCTTTTTCCTACATGCAATTAAACCAAATCCCAATTCTATTTATTTACCAGGGAATCCATTTCCTCTTTCATACCTTGCTCCCACTTATTTTTGGTGTCTACCTGCATTGCCTCTTCATAACATTCTAGTTCACCATAATCAATCAACAATAAATAATACATTGAAGGAGAGTATCATTCAGGGGGTCTACTTAACCTGGTAGATATTCTAACAACACTTGCAGGAGTTTGAGGTACATGTTGCTCATGTTGTTGTACATTTTGATTTTCTGGTACCTTTGGAATTTCTTTTTCAGTGATATCATCAAGCACTGTGTATTCTAGTTTTTCTTTTTCTTGTTTCTTTCCCTGCAACTGATCTTTGTACATGACCCTCTCATTGAATATGACATCTCTACTCCTAATTATTTTGTGATTTTCATAATCCCATAAGTGATAACCAAAATCATTAACATCGTATCCAATAAAGGTACACTTCTTGGATTTTGCCCCAAGCGTTTTTTCTATTTTCTTTATCAATATGGACAAATGCTTCACAACCTAAAGTCTTCAAAAAAAAATAGTTTACCTTTTTACCTGTCCATGCCTCCTCTGGAATTCTACCATCCAAAGAGATTGAAGGTCCTTTGTTTATTAAGTAAATAGTAGTATCTACAACATCTGCCCAGAACTGTAAGGAAAACCAACATGCAATCTCATACTCTTTGCATGCTCCATGATTGTCTTGGTCATCCTTTCTGACACACCATTTTCTTGTGGTGTTCCTGGAACTGTCTTCTCTCTACGAATCCCATGGTATGAACAATAATCATCAAACTCCTTGTTGCAATATTCCATTGTCTAATCTGAGACACTTCAACCTTTTTTCTGTCTCATTCTCAACCAAAGATTTACATTTCTTAAAAGTATCAAAAACATCATATTGTTGTCGAATGCAATAAACCCAAGTCTTTCTAGTTGCATCATAAATAAAAGTAACATAATAACGAGAGCCACCAAGAGATGATACCTGAGTTGGTCCCCATACATCTGTATGCACAAGCTCTAACCTTTCACTCTTCTTTTCTTGTCCGACTCTGAGAAATCTGACTCTCTTATGTTTTCCATAAACACAATGCTCACAGAAATCCAAATCAGTTTGTTTAAGATTTGGCAACAAATTTCTTTTGTGAAGTATTTGCATCCCCTTCTCACTCATGTGTCCAAGCCTATGATTCCAAAGTGTTGTATCCAAACCTGTAGAAGCTAAAGAGATAGAAGAGTCAATATTACCTATACATAAATACAATGTACCTACCTTCTCTCCTTTTGCTATCACCGATGATCCTTTGGTGACCTTCTACACCTTATCTGTAAATATGGATATACAACCTTCACTTTCAAACTACCCTGTTGAAATTAGATTTTTCCATAGATATGGAACATGTCTTACCTCTTTCAACAACCATTGGTTTCCATTCCTTTTCTTTATTTTTACCTTTCCCATTCCAACAATTTTGCATGGTGCATCATCACCCAAATGAACCTGTCCAAAATCACCTTAAACATAATCTAGAAAATGTTTCCTATGGGGTGTGGCATGAAATGAAGCCTCTGAATCTACTACCCAAGACTCGGAAATATTATCTACATAAATAATCAAAGCATCTTGTAACACATCACCTGTTACATTTGCTTCTTGATTTTTCTCTTGTTGTCCATCTCTTTGTTTCTTTGTAGCTTTGTAGTCTTTCTTTAGATGTCCTTTCTTTCCAAAATTCCAACACTCTATCTTTCCAAGTCTGGATTTGTATATTCCCTTCCTAGAATTCTCGCGGTTCCCTGAGCCCTTTCCTCTATCCTTTTGTCTTCCCATGTTCTCCATGTTTAACGGATTATCTGATGTCTCGCCTGTGTTTTTTCGTCGCATTTTCTCACTAAGGATAACACCAACACCATCATCAAATTTTAGAGTGTTTGAACCAGAGACAGAGTTACTTACAGCCATGACCAAGTCATTCCAGCTTTCTGGTAATGAGCACAAGATTAGAAGATCCCTGGCCTCATCATCAAATTCCACTTTTACAGAAATTAGTTGATTAGTAATCGTATTAAATTAAGTTAAATGATTTGCAATAGGCCCACCTTTTGACATCTTTATATTAAATAATATCTTCATTAGAAATATATTATTGTATGTCGATGGTTTTTCTTACAGTTTATCCAATGCATCCATCAACTCCTTCTATGTCTTTTCTTTCAAAATATTGAAAGCCACCGACGCTGCCAGGCTCAACCGTATCATTCTTAGTGCCTTTATGTCAAGAACCTCCCATTCTTTTTCCTTCATGGTCGTTGGCTTCTTTTCTATTCCACCCAATGGTAGGAATAGATCCTTCCGATATAAATAATCTTCCATCTGCATCTTCCATAATTGGTAGTTTTGGCCATTAAATATCTTGAACCTAAAATTTCCATCTTCCGCCATTGCTCCCACTCGAACTAGGAACCCTCTTTTCCTACGAGTTACCTTTTGCTCTGATACCAATTGTTATAAAAACATGATCGTGGAGCAATAAAATAAAACAAATGTGGAAATAAGACACATAATATACAAAATACAATAGAGACACAGATATATGTGGTTCACCCAGTGTGGGCTACGTCCACCATAGAAATTTCCAGGTCCTTCCTTTATTATTATCCAGCAAATGAAGGGATACAACCTATAGCACATTCGTTGTAACTTACTCTTCTTTCTCTCACAGTCTCCTCTCTCAGAATACAATATTCGCAATGATGCATAGTTGCAATTCATTTCCCTCATAAAAGAGGGTTGCCTTCTAGGGAAAAAAAATCCTAACATAACTTCTACGGTCAGATCTACGACCTGATAATGAATGGTCCAGATTTACTATGAAATTACAATATACATTTTCATGGCAATTTTTCCTCCGGGGGTCCGCTTGTCCCCGGATCCCCCAACCAGGGGGATATCCCCCTCTGCACTCTCCCATGTGGAGGAGTGTATAGTATTCCAGGGTGTAAAGTATTCATGGGGTATAAACATGGCTGAAGACAAAGACCTCTTAATTAGGAAGATAACCAGGCTCCACAACCAACAATTTCCTTAGGAGATCATTATCCTACTGCAATCTTCTAACATGTTCTTCAATCTTTTCATTGTAAGTAATTATCTCATATTGTTCACCTTTGAGTCTTGTGACTTCTTGGGCATGTGTATCTTTGAGTCTTTCTCTTCATCCATATGTTCCTTCCGGTTGAGGGAAGTTGTCTTATTGAATTATGCTTTTAGTTTCTTTTCTTGGAACTAAAGTTGCTTATTATCTCATCTCTGTGGATATGTTTTATTTCTAGGGCCTCTTTTCTAGACTCACTTGCCATGGTATCTTTGATATTCTATAGGGATTCATCTAACTGAGTAACTCCGGCTTTTTCTGTATCAATAGCTTCTACAACTTCATGAACTGACACAATGTTTACACTGACAAAGGCACTAAGTGCTGAAGTTGCTTGTATTGCATTTTCTTTAGGGCATGGCCTTGTTTTGAACTTGATAATTCTTTCAGGAGTCTCATGACTTGTATCGAAATTATCTCTTATCCTTTTAGGTGTTCTTTTCTCATTGTCTCTCTTCTTATGGTTGTAGTAGTAATCACGAACAGCAACAATTGCACCATCAAAAACTAGTCCTACAGATGTGACTGATAAATTTCTTGGAATGGCTACCAATGAATTACATTCTTCTGTCGGGGTGTCGAGCAAGTTAGTGACAGGGCCTATTTTCACAATTGTGTTGTTGTGTGTTGGTATGTTCTCTAGAGATTTGGTATAATTATTCCTTTCTTCATCTTCCCTCTTCTTCCTTTCTTCTTTATGTGTTGCCAATGTTGCTTGCTTTGCACGTACTGCTTTTTCCTTCTATGTTTTTGTCCTTGTTGATTTATCCTATTTATTTATTTCAGACGAAATATCCTTAGCTTTGGTATTTTCCAACTCGACCTGTTTCTCTTTGGCCTCCTTCCTCTTTCTCTTTTGGTACCTTTCCTCAGCCTCATCATATTTTCTTGTTAGTTCTACTTCCTTTTCTCTCTTTTCTTATTCTTTAGTTTCCAATATTTCTTTATCTTTTAGGAGAAGGGTTTTAAACTATTCTAGTTTCAAGGTTCTATCATGGTCTTCTTATTTCCTCAATCTTTCTTGAGTTGTTTCAGTGGTGAGTCTTTCTATTGCCTCTTCAAAACTTAAGTCACCACAAAAAATATCCTATGTAAAATTGGATTCATGCACAATCTGTGGTGCCAATTTAACGACCCTTATATGCTCATATACTACATTTCAAGGGTCGTGAGCTTTTGATTTCCCAACATAGAAGCACAATTATTTTGGGGTTTTAGCCTCCTTTTCATCTTGTTTCTTTTTCTGTAGAGAAAATAGGCCTATGTTAAGAGGAAATATCGCCAATACCTTTGTTTTTCTCTGATAAATAAGTCATATCTCCCTTTTCTATTGTCCGATAGGCTATCTCTCTCGCTAGTAATTTATCGAGTACATATTTGGGTAACATATGTGGTGGCCCTGTGGCCCTGAATATTATGATGTAGGTATAATACATCTTCATGTATCAGTCCCTGGTCCCTTTCAGGGCTTTGATAGCTCCCAGGGATATCCTATGTGGGTAAGAACCAAAGATGGATTTGTGTAAGGGAGTGAGAAAATGATCACAAATATCATAAGAATGTTCTTTGCATTTAGCCTCCCATAACTGAGACCAATACACATGACCATGGCCTTTATCTGGGGTCCAATCCCAATTAAAAGCAAGGAAACAGTTGGCTACACAAATCGTGTCTAAAAGATAGGACGACATGTAGAAACCAATATTTCTCATACCTTTAGGGTCCATAACTCGATTTGTGATGTTGAATGATATTATTATTGCCTAATTGAAAGGTTGGTAGGCTTTAACCGTTGTGTAGTCCATAGGAAACTATTCCATCCTGAAATGGGTACTGGTTTATTCACCATAGAGTCTGCAAATCATAGAATTCAGAATTCTATAAGGGTTTTTTAAATACTATGTTGGGACATTTCTTTCTCCCTTTTTTGTTGTCCATTCTTCATCAACGAACCAATCTTCCATCAGGGTTTCAAAATCATTGTAATCGATCCCAAACTTGTCTAGGAATGATTTGTTCAATGCAATAGTGGGTTCTAGGGTTTTATACCGAACCTTGACATTTTTTGTCCTTAGAGAGGAAATTGAGAGGCCCGAAGCATTGAATATCAAGCCTGTGTATTTTTGTAGATGTGCAAAACACCACCTTGCATCATCATTGTAAGGAAAGAGTTTTGGGTGAGCAACTACCTTGTCGATATCACTTTTGAGGATATTTATGTATTCACCATTGTCTGGATCATCAAGCAAGAATCTTTGATTCTGTAACATGTTAAAAATCTCTCGATAATTGAGGTAATGATCCAACCCATCAAGGTTGTTTGTATTGGAGATATTGAAAGAATATGGAACTGTAGCCAAAATAGGCACGGCGGGTATTTGGAGTTTCCCTTTTTCTGGTTAGCATCCGAGACATTTTTCCACCTGCATAAACCATACAATTTAAACAAATAAGCGCACTTATCACAATTGTATAGGTAAAAGCTGTTAAATTTCCTTACGAAATACTTACCTATAAACCAGAGATAATAATCGACAGAGCAATCAACCAAACTTTTTCAATAGTAGTGTCTAATCCTTTTGGTGATAATACAGAAAAGTAAGGTAAATTAAATATCCAGAATGTTTTAAAACTTCTCAAATTCCCTCCAAATCCTTGTACAATTAATGAAGAAATGTGTTACAGCTCCGACTTGGTTAGAGTCGTACATGGTGCCATAAATATTTTTGCAGACAATACAGGGATGATGACCATTAATCATATCGTTGAAGGAGTGGAACTAATAAGGGGAAGGAATCATCAATAATCCGTTGTCAACGAAAGTTTGTAAGGATGAAGCCTATTTGATAAAGATTGTAGAGCCATCTTCTGAGTCCTGACGATGACACCTTTAAGTTTGTCATTATCCTCGAGGAAAGTGATAAAGGTTGGAAATAATATTACAAACTTATTAATTCAGTCACTTAAATAAATCCTCTCCATTGTTCTTGTGGCATTACATTAAGGTTCGATCATCGACGAACTTTTTAAGCAATTTTGTCATCAACATTTTGCAAAGGAAAGAACAGAGGCATAACCCTGAAGTATTTACCAACGACAAAAAGGTTTCACCGAAAAGAATCAACAACTATGAGCTTTCCACGTGTGGGTCTAAAGGTGGTATCATGAAGTGACGGGGAAATGGGGCCCAAGTATAGAATCATGTTAATGTGAGCTTAGGAACCAATCCTATCGTGCCCTTTGGACAATGACATGGCTTTATAAATAGGGGTGCTTCATCGTTGGGTTCGAGGAAAACTCACGAAGAAATATTTTCAATCACTTTTACCCGACAATGATTTTGGAGCTTGCGGATGAAAGTATGGAAGGCCTGAAAAGATGAACTTGAAGATTAACAAATAGCTTCTTCTCTCCGGCTTTGGTGACCATATGCAAACATTAATCTTGTAAGTGAATAAATAATCAGGTAGGTAAAGAGTAGTGCCTTGCCAAATTTTGGTAGAATGGATCCCCACCAAAACTATTAGTTTTGGTGGGGATTGTTTTGTGCTCTTACAACAAATGATGACTTGCATGGGAGAACCAGTTATCTCTGTTTCAAAATAACCACCAGATAATATTTATTAATTATTTGAATTTTCCACAAAAGTTACAGACTGACCAATATTATGGAACCCACAAAGACTGCTTTATAGAAAGGATAAGGGTACAATGATTATTCCTGGTGATCTTTAGCATAATTCAAGAGAGAACATTAAAAACGGGATTAGTTAATTTATTTAGAGAATCTCAGAGGAGTAGAATACCACATAGTCTCATACCTGACTATTTTAAGACCACAATGTATTCCTCATCTCTTTTTCTTGGCATTGCTTCACTGCCAGGGAGCGTCCATAGCCCCAATGAAGTTGCCTTGGTATCATACAAGCATAGACCCTCTGCTAATGAGCGTCCATAGCCATGATGGGTTTACTTATACTTCCCACACTAATGATAGTGCTTTCAACTTCCCTTTTATTTCATTAAATGTTCATCCTTTTAGATTTTATATATAGATATGCATATGCATGTAGGGTGTGAAGGAAGCGGGATGATACAAGAGTCATTTTAAAATGTAGTTCTCAGTCAATACTTTGCTTCATTGATTCTTCCCCAGCAAACTTCTATTAAACTTGTGAAGTTATAGGACATGGAGGCCTCATGAGAATTATCCAAAAGATACTTGGAGATGTTATTGTATCTTGTCTAAAGAACCATCAGCTTCCTATGAGAATAGTCACACAAGAAACCAATCTCCTATCAACTTCAACAACTCACACACATGTTATGCAAAATTGGTGGCTTCCTCAAACAAAGACTGGTGAATTCATCCCATAAAGTAAAACCATAAGTTGGATTTAATTTTTTAATACCAAACACAAGGCATTTCATCATTACAATGAGTACCTGACTATCTATTCTCATGCAAGGTGCTCGCTACGCCTAAAAAATAGTTTACAGTAATTCAAATGTGAAAGAGGTTAGCAAGGGATTTATTGTGGTAGAAAAAGAAAAGTTGTAAGATAAAAGCAAGAACAAAATTTTATTCGAAAGGGGTTCAAATAGCAAAGGGAGTCCTACTATGTACAATACTAAATCACCAGGGGTGATCAAGAGAAGTATAGTTTGACAATTTGACCATTGATAGGGAGCTCCTCATCATCTTCCTCCAATGTTCTGAGTTTGAACGTCCCAAGCATAATTTTCCGCTGAATTATATATGGGCCCAACCATAACTTTTGGAACTTTGTATGTTTCCCTTTAAGCTCATTTGCTTTGTCCCACTTAAGAACAAGATCCCCCTCCTAAAAATCTATGTGGCCAACAAATGACTTATCAAACCATTTTTTGTTTCCTTTTTGGAGTTGAATTAAGTTCATTTTGGATTTTTCCCTTTCTTCTTCCAGTTTTAATAACATATCTCACCTTTGTTGCATTACTGGGCATGTTTCATATTGAATAGATTGAGAAAGTTGTAATGAGGGAAAAAAGGTATGGGTAGGCAAAGTCGCTTCTTTTCCATAGACTAAAAATAAGGGAGAATTATCGATAGAGGACTTAGGTGTTACTATGTTGGACCCCAATGCGGTCAAGAGAGCCAGATGCCAGTTTCTTTCATGATCATTGACAGTTCTCTTGAGGATTTTGATTAGGTTTTTATTGGTTGACTCAACCAATCCATTCCCTTATGGATAATAGTTTGTTGAATATTTAACTTTAATGTTTCGTTCAAGGGCATATTCATTCAATCTTAGAGAAGAAAAATACTTGGCATTATCAAAAACCAAAGACTCGGGGACACAAAACTTAGTGATAGTATAAGATTCAAGGAAAGATATCACCTGATTTTCATTGATTGTCTTCAAGGGGATTGCTTTTGTCCATCTGGTGAAATAATTAGTAGTACTCAAGTTATATTTGTGTAGCTGAGAAGAGTTGGGATTAATTTCCCCAATCACGTCCAAATCCCATTGTTGAAAAGGTCTTTCTATAATAACATGTTGCAGGGGGATGCAATTTTATTTTCCATTCCAGCTGACCTTTGACATTCCTGACACTTTCATACATATGCGTGAGAGTCCTTGAACATAGTAGGCTAGTAATAACCAACTTTGAGGACCTTGTGAGCAGTTGTGTCACCTCCAAAATTCCCAACAATTGAGCCATCGTAAAGTTAAAAGAATACCTTGTTTGCATCTTTCTTTTCAAGGCATCTCAGGAAAACACCATCATAATTTTTTCTGCATAATATCCCTTGAATGAGTTGATATTGGGTTGATTTGAGATTGAGATCTCTCTTCTTCTTTGGTTCCATATAATGTGGAGCTGACCCATGGGTTAACTAGTATTTCATTTCATAGTACCATTGGTCAGAATTAACAAGAATGTAGAAAACTTATCTTTCGAAAAGGTTGTGATATTGATACAATGTATCTTCCTGTGCTTCATCACTTACTGATTCAGAAACTAGCTTACATAATCCCTAACCTTTCAAAATTTTAGCAGGTTTGATCTCCAGGTCGTATTCTTGTAAGGTTGTTATCCAATTAGCTCTTTTCTATCCTATATCCTTCTGCACTAAAAGGTTTCTTACAGAAGGATAAGGGACAATTACCTTAGTCTTTTATTTAATCAAGTAAGGCCTGAAATATTTTACAGCCTTAAATACAACATAAGTTTGTTTGTCCACTTCTAGATAATTCAATTCTTCTCATTTTAAACCTAAAATCATGAAATCAATAGGAAATTCATCTCCTTCCTGGTTCTTTTGTGTTAGGACAGCTGCAAAAGCAATGTCCGAAGCAAATGTGTAGAGGATAAATCCTCGACTGAAGTTTGGGCTCAGTAATGCATGGGATTGTACTATTTCTACTTTGATTCTCTCGAAATACTCTGTTTCTTTAGGTCCCCATTTGAACTATGCATTCTTTTTAATCATGTCTTGAAGAGGTTTCACCCTCTCAGCAAAGCTAGGGACGAATCTTCTTACAAAATTTATCTTCCCCATGCAGGACTGCATAGTTTTTTTGTTATAGGGAGGATGAATTTTAGAAATAGCTTCAATCCTATCAGGTTTGATTTTCATACCATGTTTGCAAACGATGAACCTTCAAAGTCTACCTTCATCAATTGCAAAAACATATTTTTTTGGATTGAGGGATATACCATACCTCCTGCACCTATTGAATACTCTTGTCAAATGGGTTATATGGTCATTTTTACCTTTGGAGAAGATAGTAACATCATCCAAATACACCACAACACAATCTCCAATTAGGCCTCTAAAAGTAATATCCAATGATCTTTGGAAGATTGCTCCAACATTGATCAAACTGAATGGCATTTTCATGTAAGCATAGGTTCCCCATTTAGTTCGGAAAGCATTCTTCAATTGGTCATCATGGGCAACCAAAACTTGGTTATAACTAGAGAAGTCATCCAATAAAGAGAGCATTTTTTAACCAGATACACATTGCAAGATTTTCTCCATATGAGGCACTAGATAGTTGTCTTTCTCAAAGGATCTGTTTGAATTCCTAAAATCAATGCAAAGAATTATGTCCCCATTCTTCTTCCTTACTAGTAAAAGGTTGGAAACCCACTGAGTATGTCTGACTAGGAATATAATATTAGTGACTAACAACTTGTTTAGCTCAGCTTTAACTTGTGGCTCAAGACTAGGGTGCATCTTTCTCAAAGTTTGTTAAAAAGGTTTTGCTTGAGGCTTCATTGGAATGACGTGATGTATGATCTTGCTCTCATAATTTTTGAGGTATTCACATGCACATGCAAAGATATATTTGTAATCCTTGAACAACTTGATGAAATATTGTCTTTCATCAGGAGAACAGTTCTTTCCTAGATTGATATTTTGAGGTGTGGTACTTGTTCCCAGATTTACTACTTCAAACTGCAATGATGAGTTGTTGGTTTGGCAGTTTGTTTCCCTCTTCAACTTATCTTGGAGATCGAAAAAATTATTTGGTCTCACCACATTCTTAGGTATGTTTTTAGGTGGACCAGGTTGATTTCTTTGTTGATCTTGATTGATGGCATCAAAGTTCATTGTTTGATCATGTTGACCTCCATCTATAATAGAGTCTTTGAAAGTCCCTTCAAGGTGCAGAAAGTTAATAATTTGTTGATCATCATTGAAGACTCTCCAATTGGTTATGTTTTCGGGAATTGAGGGCCTATACAAAAGTTCAATAGAAAAACTATCACGCATTAATCCCTTTGATGGTATCAATCTAGATGCAACATTAGCAAGTTATTCAGCATCACAATTCAACAAACAAGGAATAGGATTGATATTTAATGCATCGAAAAATTGAATTAGTTCCCATACCTCTCCCTGATAATGTTTAAGATAACTTGAAAGACAATGTATGGTATTCCTTACCTACCTTATAACAATTTATGAATTGTTGAATACCTTAATTTTATTTGCTTTCAAGTCTACTGTCTTTCTCAATCCTTGTAGCAAAGCTTCATATTCAGCAGTATTGTTTGTGCATTGGAACTCAATTCTACATGAAATTAACATTTTATTTCCTCATGGATATTTGAGTATGCAGCCATGTTCTGCACCTTCTAGAGACTTGGATCCATCAAGAAACAATGTCCACATATTAGGATCCCCTTTTTTTTGTTCAATAGCTGATTTGAATTTTTAATTTTTTTTTTAATTGTTGGGGTCTATGGAATTAGTGAGTATCTCTAATCTATCCTTGGATATTATGTTAGACTATACACTAGAAGTAATGTTAGTGTGATCTAGAATGTCACAATGTGGTTCAACAATCTGAGTGCAATCAAGGATTTAGAATTGTGCGGTCGATTCCACAAAAGAAGATATTTCATATGTGTAACTCCCAAAAAATGTATCATATGAATAATTTCTCAAAATTGAATTATTAAACATCATAGGTTCATTTGGGATTAGTAACCACATGCTTCATATGTATTTCTCTATCAATTCTAATCTGATTAAGTTTTCCATTGAAAGGAACCCATAAATGTGACCAATCAGTAGCGAAATATCCATTCAATGTACAAGGCCAATCTCTACTCAAAAGCATGCCATAATTATCAGGTATGTATACCACAACGATATCAATAGTATAATGAATTTTAGGGTTAGAAGACATTCTGATTAAAACATTCTTTAGTTCCCCAATTATTTTGACTCGATTTCTGTCTAACTACATAATTTGGATGTTAGATGCCTCAGGCTTGATATTAAGCTTCTCACATACTTTAAGAGGCATCACATTAGAGGAAGCTCCTATTAAAGATTTCAAAAGTAATTAGAAAAGGGGGAGTAGTATATCTTGACCTTTGTCTAGTTATGGATGCATTTGTGACCACTTGAATATTTGATTGAGTGTCATTGTTGGATAGGCTAGTTTTGGTTGTTCCCTTTTTTGTACATGTATTAACTTCTTTAGTGCCATTAGAAGTCTTTCCTATATGGTTTAAAAAAAAAAACTTGAATCTGAAGGAGTCTCATGAGTTTAAACAGAAAAATATTGGCTTTAGTTTTCTTCAAATATTCCAAGAAATCATATTCCAATTTTGTTGGGGAAAAGGAAGGAGCACTTGGCCTAGGCATTTGATCATTAGCTTTGTGGTTGGAGGGTGTCTTTTTAGAAACGTTGGGAGCATTCGGGTTGGTAGGAGACGAGGTTTGCTTGGTATTGGAAGCGGTAATTGTAGGAGGATTGGAAGTGTTTGGGGTATTAGATGAAGTGCTCTTGCTCTAACTTCTAGTCGTTACATCATTTTGGGACAGGTGTATTTCCTATGTTTCTTCTTCCTCTCCACCATAAGCGATATCCCAAAATGAATTTACCTATGGCTCTTATGTTCCTTGAGATTCCTAATATTGTTCTTGTTGTTCATGATTTTCCTCTCCTTCATCCTTGACCTTAGTCATATTTTTTGTAGCCCAAGTCTGTAAGGATTGAACAATATCTTCCATATTAATCCCATCTACCTGGGAAGGATGGGTTTTTGTTGGTCTTGGGAGTACTATTATCTTCCTTTGGGGGGGGGAACTGAAAATTTTCTTTGAGTTTAAAGATCCTTCTCCACCAATCATCTTCAAATCTATCAGTTCCTTGGAGAGTTTTTAAGGATTCTCTGGAAAGATTCCATATCCATGGAATCAGAATCATTCTTCTCTTCTGAGGGTTTGGACGCAGTTGTTTTGGTTTTACCTTTTTATTTGGATGTTTTTTCCCCAGGATTCCCTTTTAAACTCAACATGTTCTTTTCAACTTTAAGAGCTTCCTAAAAATATTCTTCGAGGGTGGCTTTCTCGGCATTCTTAACAAACATCACCCTGGACATGGGTAAACCAGAGGTATAGAATTCAATGGCAACGTTTAGATCTTTGTGGGATTCACTTAAATAGAGTAAGGAAATCCTTATTGTAGTCATTGACTAACTCCTTAGAATCCATTTTAATTCTTGACAGTTCTAGGACTAAAGTTGTTGGCATTTTGTTTTCCCCAAATTTCCTAAGAAAAATGATCTCAAAAGTTCTCCAACTAGTAATGGAGGATTCCTCCAAAGAGAAGAACCATGTCAAAGCTTTATTCTCAAGTGTAAAGGGGAACAACTGACAAAAAACATCTTCATTCCAAATATTTTGTGGTCGTGCATAAATCAAGAATTTCTTTATGTGGTCTTCAGCAAAATCCTTTTGGTCATGGTCAAACTTTGACAAGAATTTCTAAAGGTGTTTAGGCATGTCATGAAGTATCGCAGGTAGCGATTGCATAGAGAAAAATCCAAGGCTGATAGGAAAAGGAATTTTGATTCACATTAGCTCCGACCATATTTGGAGGGTGATACATGAACAACTTTAATGGGTTGTTTTCTAGTTCACTCTCGTGTTCTTCTTCCTCCTCAAAGTCCTCTCCCGACTCATTTCTTGGTGTATAAGGTGGGGATTCAGGGGGAGAGGGAGGTATACCATTGACACCACCAACAAGCAAGAAACATTCAAGTTCGAAATCGGAAGTCTCGTCAAAATATGTTGTATCTTGGGGTAGGTGATATTATGGGTTTCCGAGAGTAGGATTTTCTTGATATGCGAAAGGGTCGATAAAGAAAGGATCTTTGCTATGAGGATTCTCCTGAACTTGAGGTAGAGAATAGTCAGTGGGATAGTGACCTGTCTATCTGCTCCATTGTCTAGTTAGGACACAGTCTACATACTCTTGGGACTGCCTAAAAATGGTATCAATATGTGGGATGGTTAATATGTGGGTTTGAAGTGAAGAAAATGTACATTTGGAATGAGTGGAAACACATTGAATATTGGTCTGAGTCAGTGTGTTCACACCATAAGACGATGGAAGTGAAACTTGCTCGAAACGAAATTGATGGGAATCACTGGACAACGAAGTATTTACTTGAGAAATACAACAAGAAGACTTTGAGCCTTTATTTGTAGCCATTCAGTTCTATGGCCCTCCTTCTAGAGTTGTTTCTATTGACAAGCCCAAATGACCCGTTCAAATAGGTAAGGGAGAATGCCTGATGGCAGGTCCCAATTAGACCCACTCTTGCTCTAGATAGTGTTTCCAACCAGAATATTGGCATGGTTACCACACTAAATTAACTATTTAAATATGAATTTGAGAACCAAAGGTCCTCAGATGAATTAAAATCTAAAATTAAACTAACATTATTCTAGCTAAAACTAAACTAAGATGCAGATCTACATTAAATTAAACCTATCTTGATCATGAGCCAACTAACAGGGATTAAACACGATCAAGAATGATAACTTCTGAATAATAAAAAATTCAAACATTCAGATGATAATTAAAGTTGTTAAAAAAAAATTGTGCTCAGGTTTAATAACATTGATTGTATTTAATAAAGGAAACAAGTGATAATCTATGCCCGAGAGAAAACTGCAGAAATAGTTCACAAAAATAAATTCATAGAACATAGATAAATAGTAAAGTATTAATAAAAATCTCAAACACATTCACCAGAATCACATGTCTCCAAAATGCCTCTTGCTCTTTATTCAAAGGAAAGTAGTAATACCATCTGAATTGCAAAAGAACAAAAGTCCTCTATCATTTACATTCATCTTTTTTATAGAATACGAAGAGAAGATTTACATATTTCTCTAACTGTCGTAGCACTGAGGCGAGGCTTCAGTTCTCTTTCCTGATTAGGGTATTACAATAACTACAAAAATATGATTCTACTGCAAAATTCGATTACAATATAATATTCAAGTAGGCCTTGGCGGTTGCATCTTATCAATGAAGCTTTTCCATTTCTTGAAGTCCTCGAGTCTAGTATCCACTCCATCAAGATCTGTTTCATTGTTGCATACGGGGGTAATAATTTATGTCTTTAATTTATGCTCCACACGTTGCAAGGAATCTTCAGTTAGTGAAATTAACCTAGCGGGCCGTATTAACATTATCTCTACAACTTTTGCATTAACTTTGTTGATGACTTCAATGGAATTCATGATGAGGTTTCTCCTATTTTCCACATCTTACACCATTGTTTGAGTTGATGATGCATTTTCTAAATCTCTCATGGGATCAATTCTGAATTGTGTGAGTAGGCTTTCCTATGCCTTTCTTATGGCTTTCCTATGGCTTTCTTAATATCTTTGATCGTTGCCATCCCCGAATCCAAGAGTCGGAGATCTATGATTCTTTTCTTATCTGAATATACATGTAGAGTTTCGGGGGAGTTTTGATGAATATCCTTCCATTCAGTAACTCTGGTGTAGGCCTCTTGGACCTTTTTTTATTTTTCTTGCATATCCTTCACTTGCAGACTCAATTTCCTTTGATCATATTTGGCCTTATGTATTTTGTTGAGTGCGTAGAAGGATTTTTTCTGTGTGTCCATGAGTCTTTCATTCATATTGATGGATTCTTCTTTTATAATGTCTAGAAATACAGTCTGACTTTGGTTCTCTTCTACAATTGTTCTTAAGAGCTCATTATCCTGCTGCAATATTCTAACATGTTCTTCAATCTTTTCATTATAAGTGTGTATCTCATATTGTTCACCTTTGAGTCTTGTGAATTCTTGGGCATGTGTCGCTTTGATTCTTTCTATGTCATCCATATGCGCCTTCTGGTTGGGGGAAGTTGTCTTATTGAATTTTGTTTTTAGCTTCTTTTCTTCGATCTAAATTTGCTTATGTATCTAATCTCTATGGATCTGTTCTATTTCTAGGACCTCTTTTCTAGACTCACTTGCCATGGTATATTTGATATTCTCTAGGGATGCCTCTAACTCGGTAACTATGGATTTTGTTGTATCGAGAGCTCCTGTAACTTCATGAATTGACACAATGTTTACAACATCCAGGGCACTAAGTGTTGAAGTTGATTGTATTGCATATTCTTTAGGGTCTGGCCTTTCTTTCAACTTGATACTTCTTTCAGGAGTCTCGTGACTTGTATCGGCCTTCTCTCTTCTCCTTTTAGGTGTTCTTTTTTCAATGGATCTCGTCTTATGGTTGTAGTAGAAATCACCAACAACAACAAAACGCACCTTAAAAACCTATTCCTACAGATGTGAACGATAAACTTCATGCAATGGCAGCCAATGGAGTACATTCTTTTATCAAGGTGTCAAAAAAGTTAGTGTCAAGGCATGTTGTCACAATTGTGTTGTCATGTGTTAGTCTGTTCTCTAGAGATTTGGCATCATTATTCCTTTCTTCATCTTCCCTCTTCCTCCTTGCTTCTTTATGTGTTACCAATGTTGCCTGCTTTACAAATGTTGTTTTTTCCTTCTCTGTTTTTGTACATTTTTTATTTATTCTCATTATTTATTTCAAAGGAAAGATTTTTTTCTTTGGCCTTTTACAACTCAGTCTGTTTCTCTTAGGCCTCCTTCCTCTTTCGCTGTTGGTACCTTTACTTGGCCTCATCCTCTTTTCTTGCCATTTTTGCTTCCTTTTATCTATTTTCTTGTTCTTTAGTTTCCAATATTTCTTTATCATTTAGGAGCATGGTTTTAAATTGTTCCAGCCTCAAGGTTCTATCCTAGTCTTCTTCTTTCCTCAATCATTCTCGGGCTATTTCAGTGGTGAGTCTTTCTACATCCTCTTCAAAACTTAAGGCATCCCCAAAAATATCCTCTGGAAAATTGGATTCATGCACAGTCTGTGGTGCCAATTTAATGGCCCTCATATGCTCATATACTACACTTCGGGGGTCATGAGATTTTGATTCCCCAACACATAGGCACAATTCTATTAGTGTTTCATCCTCCTTTTTTGTTTGCCTCTTATTTTGTAAAGAAAATAGGCCTATGTGAAGTGAAAATATGGGCCAATACCTTTTGTTTTTCTCTGATAAATAAGTCATAACTCAATTTTCTATTGTTTGATAGGCTATCTCTCTCACAAGTAGTTTATCGGATACATATTTGGGTAACATATGTGGTGTCCCTGTGGCCTTGAATATTCTGATGTAGGTATAATACTTCTTTATGTACCAATCCTCGATCCCTTTCATGGATTTGATAGCTCTTGGGGATATCCTATGTGGGTAAGAACCAAAGATGGCTTTGTGAAAGGGAGCGAGAAAATGATCACAAATATCACAAAAATGTTCTTTACAGTTAGCCTCCCATAACTAAGAACAATACACATGGATAGGGCCTTGATCTGAATTCCAAGCCCAATTAAAAGTAGGGAAACAATTGGCCACATAAATCGCCTCTATAAGATAGGACGACATGTAGAAACCAGGATTTCTCATACCTTTAGTGTCCATAACTCGATTTATGATGTTGAAAGATAGGATGTTTTCCAATTTGAAAGGTTGGTCGAATTTAACCATTGTGTAAGCCATAGGAAACCATTCCATCCTGAAATGGGTATTGGTTTCTTCACCATAGAGTCTGCAAATCATAAAATTCAAAATTCAATAAGGGTTTTTTAAATACTATGTCAGGACATTTCTTTCTCCCTTTTTTGTTGGCCATTCTTCATCAATGAACCAATCTTCCATCAGGGTTAATAAATCATTGTGATCGATCGTGAACTTGTCCAGGAATGATTCATTCAACTTAACAGTGGGTTACATGTTTTTATACCAAGGTCTTATGTCTTCAGCGAGGAAATTGGGAGTCCCGAAGCATTGACTATCAACCTTTTGTCTTTCTGTAAATGTGAAAAACACCACCCTGCAATATCATTGTAAGGAAATCATTTCGGGTGAGAAACTACCATGTGGATGTCGCTTTTGAGGATATTTCTATATTCATCACTGTTTGGATCATCAAGCGAGAATCTTTCATTCTAGAACATGTCAAAGATCTCGGGATATATGAGGTAATGTTCCAACCCATCATGTTTGTTCATATCGAAGATATTGAAATAATTTGGAACTCTATCTGGAACATGCATGATAGCTATTTGGAGTTTCCCTTTTCTAGTTAGCATCCGAGACATTTTTCCACCTGCATAAATGATACAAATAAAACAAATAAGCGCACTTATCACAATGGTACAGGTAAAAGCTGCTAAATTGCCTTACAAAATACTTACCTATAAACCAAAGATAATAATCGGTAGAGCAATTGGCCAGACTTTTGCAAGAGTAGTGTTTACTACTTTTCGTGATAATACAGACAAGTAAGGTAAATTAAATCTCCACAATGTTTTAACACTTCTCAAATTCCCTCCAAATCCTTGTGCAATTAATCAAGAAATGTGTTACAACTCTGACTCAATCAGATTCGTACGTGGTGCCATAAATATTTTTGCAGACAGTCCAAGCATCATGATCGTTAATTGCATCGTTGGAGGAGTGGAACCAATAGGGGGAAGGCATAGTCGATAAGCCATCAACATTGGAAGTTTGTAAGGATGAAGCTTATTTAATGAATATTGTAGATCCATCTTCCGATGATGATACCTTTAAGTTTGTCATTGTCCTCAAGGAAAGTCCTAAAGTTTGGCAATAATTTTACAAACTTATTAATTCAATCACTTGAATAAATCCTCTCCATTATCGTTGTGGAATTACATTAAAATAGCCATGTGGGCCAGGTCAGGGGGCAGTGTAGTTTTAACGTCCAAGATGTAGTCAACGATTGCTAAACAGATTTCAGCAGTAGGATGGGATTAAGGTTCATTCGTCGGCGATATGTTTAAGTAGTGTCATCGTCGGCATTTTGCAAAGGCAAGAACAGAGGCATAACCTTGAAGTATTTACCAACAATGAAAAGGTTTTGTCGAAAAGAATCAGCGAGTAGGAGCTTGCCACGTGTGGGTCTAAAGGTGGTATCATGGAGTGACAAGGAAATAGGGCCCAAGTAAATAATCATGTTAATGTGGGTTTAGGAACCAATCCTATCGTGCCCTTTGGACGATTACATCGCTTTATAAATAGGGGCGCTTCATCGTTGGGTTCAAGGAAAACTCACTAAGAATTTTTTTCAACCACTTTTCCCCGATGATGACGTTATAAAGGCGTCATCGTGGGGATTTTGGTCTCGAGAGAGTTGAAAAGTGGGAATAAAAGTGACAATGAAAATATAAGGACCAAGGTCATATGAATCGAAAAGGGGGTGGGGGAGCTTTGTATTTTTTAATGGTTCACTTTTGAAAAGGTTTTGGAGCTTGCGGAGGAAAGTGTGGAAGGCATGAAAAGACAAAATTGAAGATTAACGAAGAGATTCTTCTCTCTAGCTTCGGTGACCATATGAAAACACTAAGCTTGTAAGTGAATAAATAATCAGGTAGGTATAGAGTAGTTCCTTGCCAAATTTTGGTAGTATGGGTCCCCACCAAAACTATTAGTTTTGGTGGGGGTTGTTGTGCTCTTACAACAGGAGGAAATCACTTGTGATCATTGCATTTGGAGAGAATTAGATCTCCATCGTTAAACCTTGTGAGTTGATGTCGGGCATATCGAGATGGCAGAGCCCATGAAAGTTAGCCAAGCTTCTATCAAATGTCTCGATACCTCGACAGCAGGGGAATTGTGCCACACGATGGTTGGTCTATGTGGAAAATGACAATTGGCCCATGTGCAAGGACCTAGGTTAGTACACGTGTTGAATGGATTTGGGGTTCTGCACAGAAATACATAGTAAATCAGATGACTTGGTGACGTCAACTGACACTTTCCATGCCACGTGTTCGAACGCATCATCAACCACATGTTGACACCATGATAGTGTGATCAACTTGTGTTGTGAGGTGTCATGCCAATAATATTCCATGTCAAGCCATGTGTCCAATGTGGGTCTGAATGGGTGTGGAGGCATGGGCTTAAAGTCCTTGAACGTCAGTCATTAGATCTAGAGGTCCAGAGATCTCAACCATGGATCTGTTGTGATAGGATTAGGAGGGAATCTTCCACCTTCAGTATACCGAGATATCGGAATCTTGGGCTATGGGAGTATCTGTCTACAAGTGTTTTGTTGGGAAGACCGATTTTGAATGGCTCAACACCCTTGTTGGTCGATATATCATTTCCCTAGTAGGCCAGCACTTAGGATATCAGTATTGGGGACTGTAAATTTTTGTCAAAGAGTGGAAATAGGGCACGGGAGCCCAATGACCTGATACGCTGATGGGTCAAGGTTCCCAGGTATGATTCCAACCTTCCCTCATACTCTTGGAACAACCGAGGATGAAAACATCCATCCAATACAAACACACATGTGTCAGTATCTGAATGGAGCAGTCATGTGTGGTGTGATGATGTGTATACCATGCCATTCCACGCGGAGGGTATTGCACATGTCATGGTAATTTTTCCCTTCAAGAGGGTGGTCCATGACGTTTATGGGAGACATGTTCCATCTAGTTGGAAGGAAATGATAAGGCCACATGTTATGCTATGTGGCATGTTGAAACAACACCACTTTTATGAGATGCTAGAGGGAAACTGGAACGAGTGTTGTTGTTTGGAGTTATAAGTACGTTGGTGGGGCGGTTTCCCGGTAGCCAGATTTCATTTCATGATTAAGTTAGGTTTCCAAACCATGGTCCCCATGGTGTTGACACATTAGGATATGTGTCATGCGAATAGATGTCAGTATCTGAATCGACAACTCATGTGGAGTGTGAGGATGTGTATACCATGTTAGTCCACATGGAGGGTAATGCATGTGTCATGGTAATTTGGCACTTCGAAGGTGTGGTCCACGATGATTATTAGTGACAGATGCCATCTAGCTAGCAAGCAACAACAAGCCCACATATTATTCAATGTGGCAGGTTTTGGCATCGCCACGTGTCTCGGGTGATAGTGGGGCCACCGGATCTGGTGTTGTTGTTCGAAGCTATAAGTATACCAATGGGTCGCTATTCCAGTAGCAACGTGTCATGCTATGGTTAGGCCGGGTTGGAAAATCATGGTCCTGATGTTATTAACGTAGTCAGGATACATGTCAGCATTGTATCAATTGTGGGGGGGTCATGTGTGGTTAGGTTAACCACAAGCATAGGGGGTTGCAATCCACCGATTTGTGACACTTCTTTAGAGGCTTAACTCTAGTTGAGTTTCATGGCCCCTCCCCCATCCATTAAACATAAAACATGTGGAGGGGGGCATGATGAGAGATAGACCGTCGATCTAGATGGAAGTTGATCTCCACCGCTCGTCTCTTGCCTCGATTTCCCACAAGAGGAGTCGTGGCTTTGGCCATATTGCTTGATTCCAAGTTGATCTACAAATTAGTATGCCACATTGCACTCAATGGTCACGCGTTAGTAGCATATCACATATGTACAGTGGCATGGATGCCACATGTCAGTAAGCTCGTCTTTGGCAAATGAAGGCTCTAAAACTTTTAAATGGCATAACTTTGGATCGAGAGCTTAGTTTTGAGAAAAATGATAATTGTTGGGAAACTTCCGACGAGCAGAAGACGATGGTGCGCTTGAAAAGAGGTCTAGAGATTATTTAGGAGAAGTGAAATTTTTATACCTCATTTCCTTAGAAGGTACTTAGGGGGTTGGGTGTCTTAGAATAACTTCAAATAAGATATCTTCTAGTATAGAAGAAAGTTTGAGCAGTGTTATGCTGAAAGGATCTCAAATTTCCCAATCATAATCTCCAGTCTTTACCCTACAAGATGATATATTTATTTTTTTTCCTTAACGATATGATAAAATGTAAGTCCTGTAAATTTAGGTATAATAATAAAAAAAATATACCCAACATACATAAAGTAAAATCAAATCCAGTCACAATGGAAAGCATAAGCTTTGTGCTATGGTCGGGCGAACAGTCGTAAGTCTGATCGCACGTAAGGGCAGGGTAGCTAGGTCCACAAAGTTATGAAGGTGCAACGCAATAGAACCTCGTATGTGTATTGATAAAAGCGATACCACAAACACCAAAACAAGCAAAGAGGGGTAATCTCCCTACTTGCCCCAATGCGACCTCATGATTGACTCCTATGTTTGAGGAGCTTTCCGACACACTGGTCGCAAGAATGTATTTTCACACTCTTTAATTACTTCTAGGTTGAGTTTGGTGGCCTTGGAGAGTTTTCTTTCCAATCTTAATCCAAGGCCCTAAGCCTAGCTAATGTTGGTTCACAATCAAAAGAAAGATGTCTAATTAATTTTAAATCAAATGCTTTTTTTTAATGGTTGTTGCTTAGGTCCAAAGGTAATGGATGAAACTTTGTATGATGTGAGGACTATTGACCCAACCAAACAATGCAATTATGCAAGTGAAAAATCTTTCGATTCAATGAAAGCTAGCTATGGGAAGGATAGAGGGTTTTCCTTTTTCTTTTCAATACTCAAAACAATCCTCAAACAAACCAATCAACCAATCAGACATAAAAGATCCAAGATAAACAAACGCTTCCGTCACACTCACAATACTAATGCTTCAAAAGCGGACTAAGCATGCAAGAGATGGTTTTTGATATTTTTCTTTTAATTTGCAATATATGACAATCTTGACTTCAACAAGACAGGCTAATGTAAACAAGAACACAACAAAAAACAACAAGCAAAAGCTTGTAGGATATCAAGAACAAGTCTATATCAACCTGCTCTAATGTCACTATAATGATCAAACTTAAAAACTTGCCTAGGAGAGGGGGAGATCTAGTGCTATAAAAAGGTCAAATGAAATCAGACTATAATGTTCATAACTCGGCTAGTCTAGGAAACACTGCTAAACTGTCAAATCCACTGTCTAATCTAATACTCTGGGGGTTTCTGGATGTGTTTGAGTTAATGTTTTAACATGCTTGGTGATTTTTGCATGTGTGTTTCATTCAATTAATGTTTAGGCAAAATATATTATGCATTAAGAGAAAGGAACAAACACCATAGCATTCATATGTATTGTGAGGGAAAAAGCAGGAAATACAATAATGTGTTGAAAACAAATGAAATCATCAGCTAGATGTCATGGATCGTCACTCGAATACAAGAAACTAATATAAAATAGTCGTGATCATAAGATGAAGGCAGATCTATGCATGCACAGATAGATTGACAAAAAGATGCAGTTCCAGAAACTCACGGCAACTAATGCAACTCTGGAAAACTCGCCATGGTGGCTATGCTCGACAGAATCACCTGGAAATTGTCCCAAACTGAGCGCCCTGGCGTCTAGGCTGCTACTGATGACTGACGGACTGAAGATAGAACCCTGGAAGCTCTCGATGTCATCCCCTGGGGGGTTGCACACCTCCTGGGCTCAATGAGTGCGCACTAATGATTCCACCGAATAAATATGTTGTTGTGTAACTCAAAATGTGAGCCATGGCCAATGTTGTACTAGGTCGGAAGGGTTTCCTTGAATCTTATCTGAAACTCCCTCTTGAAACCCAAATGTCCCTCCTCGAGAGTTGTGCACTATCTGGTTGTCTGCTGCGTACTGAGATTCCACCGTCAGAAACTGATAACTGGTGACTCAAAACATGCGCCCTGGCTAGTCCTCAACTGGGTCGAGAGGAATCTACAAGATAATCTCTGGCCTCGTACAGCTACACAAAACCCTCTCTAACCCTTGCACCCTAACTAACTGAGCTGCACAATCACTACAAACTAGATACCCTTGAATAATACAGTGAAATACCTGGATGGTATCTCTGATAGGCTAGGGTGTGTCTCTCAACACCGAAACCGATCAATGGTGGTGGTTTCCTCCAGAAATCCACAAAACAACAGAAGGTCGATTCTCCTCCTCCTCTGGAAACTCTCTCAACATCAAATCATAACATAATAATCAATTAGGTTGTTGTGCCCTTCCTTTATAGATTCTCGAAACCCTAATTCGTTGTTGACCTTTTCTCTCAAAGTGTCTTTTAATTTATTTTATTATTCCTTGATTAAATCACTTAATTAATTAATTAACCATTTTACCTCTAAAAAGGTGATTTATCCATCCTTATGGTTTCTCCAACCACTGAAGTCACTTTTCATCATCTTATCCTATAGTGTTCTTCCTCTCAGTTTCGATAAGCTATTACACTGATAGGTTTCTCCAAGTAATATGCCCATTATGACCTTCTTAGTGAATTTAATTAAAATATGACCCATAATAACTCAAAATTACGGAAATCGTCGAAATGCAACGGAACCAAAGCCAAGCTGTGTGGAATGGATCTCGATGATGAACGATGCAAGTTGGGCCCAATAAAATCCCTCAATATCTCATGAACTCATTGTCACCCCTATCTTGCTCCTCTGGTAGGCATAACACTCTGTAAGGTAATAATGTCCAAAAATGGGGACATTACACATACATGCAACCAATGGAATAAGCTTCTATATCTCATCATATCTAATGAATGTTGAGTTCAACTTCTGAGATCTGAGATCTGAAAATGGAAAGTTTAGAGAACAAAAAGGAGATTGTCCAACCAAATCAAAAATTTTCACACCAATCAACTCAACAATAACCTTGACAAATGATCAATGTGAGAACCTATTCTTATAGCAGGGATATCAACACACTGAGAGAGGTAATCACAAGGCTCTAAAAGCTCATAGGATGTCTCAACTTGGACAGACTTGGGCTTAGCACTGCAAAAATGCAGATCTGAAAGCTCCTCGTGGGACACGGGTAAATCCACAAGCGAGGGGTCCTCGCGGGATAGTAGTGTTGCAACAAGTGAGGACTATCAAAATTTATTTTTTAGAGGGAAGGAAATTTTCCATACCTCCATAATTGAACCAGATATTTCATATCTACTGGAATTAAGCCCTGAAACCCTTGATGGAAGACAACAAGACTCACACTTCAAAACAGAAACAAAGCAAGGCAAAGAGATTCAAATAGAATGGAGTTCTCCCCAGTATGGTCGTCAATCTATTATGGGAAAAATGCTCACAGGGATCTCATTAAGTAGATCAGTCAGATCTCCCTTGGATAAGCATAGATATCCTAGACAGGAGGGGTAGATTTCTTATGGTTCTCCTAGAGGCAAGCAATAAGATCATTACACAAGAAGATGGAAGAATGGCATACCTTTTCCTGAAGGTTTTCCTTAGTATATTCTTGGTTGTTACAGTCCTGAAGTTCGAGCTCCAGCTTCTACAACCTGCTCGTTGATTCTCTCCATCTCCTTGCCCAAGGATTGCCTTTGTTATATATCTCTTGGAGGAGGCTTGGGAGAGGCTTCTAGATCTTCTAGAGGCCACTATAAACTCGAATGATGTGAGTTTCTAGGTATTAGCCACTAATATCCAAATCATATCTCACCTCTTGCCTCGTAATCCGTCAATTCCAGAAACTTAACAGTGCCTCGCTTGTTGCACAACTAGTGTCAAGCGAGGCCCTCGCTTATAGTCCACTAGTTGTCCAACGAGGATGCCTAAAATTGGGTAAAAAAGGCTCCAAAAGGTGTGAAGCCCAAGGAAAAATATGCATTAGGGCCCTGATCCTATGATGACATCCTCTCTGGCATGTAGGGTGGAAATTGAGGCTATAACACTCTTGTATTTTTATTTGTGTGTTTACCACATCATTACTTGTTATTGACCTAACACTCGGTTCATTAAGTTGGTCCCCCGATTTGGATAACTTATTATATATCTCCTAATTTTCTTCATGAGTTATGGATGAGTTTTATGGAGGTTTACTTGGAAATAATGGAGCACTAGATAGTTACGTAGATAAACTCTCCTAGTATTTAATGTAGATCTTATTTTACTGGTGTTTGTTGTAACCGCCTAAGTAGAACCAATTCCTATATTATGATGTAATTTGTCTTCAATCAATAAGAGATTGTGAGCATAGTCTCACCTGTGTGGTTTTCTCATAATTCTAAGTTGGTATTAGAGCTGCGTTGGAGATCCGAGAGAACCAACTCCCTGAGGCGAGATCCAAGAGAAAGATCTCAAATCGATTTAGAAAAATCATCAGCGCCCCCTATGTAGTGTTAGAGAAGTGATGACGCTCTCACACTTGCGAAATTGAATTTTTCGGATGACCAACGCTCCCGTTGAATGTCTTCTAGAGCGTTAGGGCGTCGGCGCTCCCCCTTCCACACACAGAGAATGTTGTCAACTCTCACCAGCGCCCTCATCTCCATTGTACAAGAGCATTAGTTCTCCCCTTCCTTAGTCTGAGGAGCGTCGTCCGTTTGTGTTCTAGAGCGGGTGAGTTTTCTGGAGTGTTGAAAAAGGGGCATGCAGAGGTAAGTTTAAGGTCTATGCACTATTTCATGAATTCCTCCTCCTTGATTGCCATGTAAATGGGCTTGCTGGAATCGGATCCATTGTATCTTACCAGATCCTCTTCGGTGAACTCGGATTTCCTTGTCCATGGCCTTTTATTTTAAGAAGGGATTAGTGGATGCCATGATTTGCATGAGTTTGAAGCGTGAGTTTTCTTTTTATTAAAGTGGATGTATGTGTGAATGGCCAATGATTTAAAAGTGGATATTTTTTTGAGGTATAAACCTTTTATTAAAGTGGATATTTTTTGTGAGGTATAAACTTTAGAAAGTGGATATTAAAGTTTATTAAAGTGGATATGCATTTGTGAGGTTTATTGTGTGGACATTTTTGTTATGAAAACAAAATTTTGGGCATTCAAAAATCCAGCGCAGGCACCCAGACAAGAAGGGTGTGCTTGTTGAAATAATGTAACTGCGAAGAGCATTCTTATTATTATTTTATTATTGGATTAAATCCCCATTACGGATTAATCATGTAATTATTATTATTATTGGATTAATCCCCATTGTGGATTAATCATGTTGGTAATTGTATAAGGACCAAATCCCCTTTTGTGGATTGGTCATTGGACAATTACAAAGTGCAGAATAAGAAGTCGGCCCCAACAGTTATTATGGAAGACCCAGAATTAATTAAAGGTGGGTTTACCCACCCAAAGTGAGAGGTCGGCCTTGCCAGTTGTGACCTTTCACACGTGCCAGTCTTGTATAAATAAGAGGCTAGAGCCTCACTTCAAACACACAACTCACTTGCTCATTATCTTATGAGGCAAGCTGCAATTACCAGTTGGAGAGAGGAGAAGAAGAGCGGCGCATTTTTTGGAGAGGACTATCTGTATTGGTTTGAGTTATCTCTTGGACATTGTATTGGCAATTTATGATAAGGAAGTTTTTGCTGGGTTTTCTTCCCCTAGAGGGTTTCCCAGGATAAATGTTGTGTCTCTTGTGAATGTATATTTCTCAGTGATCTTGTTGTTATGTTGCTATTATCTATTGAAATGCAAAGAACTATAATAATGGCATAAACATTAACATGGTATCAGAGCCAACCTGAAGGAAGCACAATTTGCAAGAGGAAAAACATCATTGTTACCGTACCCTCAAATTAGGGTTTTGCAAAAGTGAGTATTTTTATCTCCCTAACACCCTAGGAAGGTGCGCCCTCCCCCAAGGATCATTTTGGCACTTAGAGCGCACCTTTTCAGTGGCTAGATCTCCCAAAAAGTGAAACCCTAGTTTCACAAAGTACCAGAAAACCAGAGTACCAGAAGTACCAGAAAACCAAAAGCACCAGTCCAGAAATCCGCAGATCAGATTTGAAGGGGTAAAATTTGGATTTTCGAAAATCTGACTGCACCAGCTAACTCGCCTCAGCTCAGCACATCTATCCCCTGGATCAGAATTTCAAAATTCGAAGTTTGAAAAATTAGGGTTTCCTCATAAAACCCTAAGTTGCAGTTGAGGTTGCAGTCTCAGAACCAGTTGCAATTGCAGAACCACTTGCAGTTGCAATACCAGTTGCAGTCTCAGAACCAGTTGCAATTGCAAAACCAGTTGCAGTTGCAATACCAGTTGCAGTTGCAGTTGCAGTTGCAGCTGTAGAACCAGTTGCAATCACTCTTGAAGTTTTTGAGTATTTGCAGGAGAAGGGATCTTTTGCCATAGATCCAGAAGGATCTCAAGATCCAACACATTCAGAGGAATGATGCAACCCAGGTGTGATTATTCTAGTATTTGTTATGAAATTATCTTGATCAGTGTTGCATGTTGAAGCTATGATCAAATCATTATAAGGATTAAAAGTTGATCATAGAGCTTATCCTCTAACCTAATCTTTTGTCAATATAACATATTGTCTTAGTACAACAGACAGGTTGAAGAAAGTACTCGTCACTTGAGTGAAGGAGACCTGGAAGAAAAGCAAGCACTCACTCTTGAGGACAAGGCTGTAGGTTTGATTAATCAAGATTCAAAGGTACACATGACAAGCTAATGACTTTAGTTGAGATAGAAATCGTCGTAAAGTATTATACTTGATAACATGAGAGAATACTTTGTTTGATATGACTAACACCTCCTCTAGGAGAAACCTCGTGTGTTAGTTTCAGATTGCCATTGAAGAATGCTTGGTCACAACACTAAGAATGCTTGGTCACAACACTAAGAGAGTGTTGACCCCATTTTGTATTGTATTCATTACCTTTAATCTTTGCTAAATTATAAGTAATAAGCTCTAAAGGAGCTACTATGATGATTGTTCGTGCTATTGCTTTATATTATCAAGAAGGATATTATTCTTGCTTGTTGTTCACATAAGGAAGCTATAGCAAAGGTTGCAAAAGGAAACATGCTAAAGAAGAAATCATAAATGAAGCAATCATTAGTGGAAAAGAAGAAGCTGGGTCACTCAGAAACTGCCATGACCCACGCTATTGAAGAATGCATGTGAACTCTAGAAGATTAGCTCACATCAACTACAAGGCGCTACCATACATATGCAAAGCTGTCACAGGTTTACCAGAACTCAAAGGTGACCGTGAAGGCGTATGCGATGGATGTGCACAAGGGAAGAACGTCAAGAATGCGTTTCTGAAGAGGGACGGCAAGGTAGAAGGAGTCCTAGAACTCATTCATTCAGATGTATGTGGCCCAATGCCATCATCCTCCAATAATGGGTATGTATACTATGTATCATTCATTAATGATTATTCTCGTAAAAGACCTGGATATATTTGAAGTATTCAACAAGATCAAGGAATTCAAAGCCTTGATAAGAGAAACCTTCTGTAAGGAACATTAGGATACTCAAGTCAGATAATGGAGGAGAATATACCTTGAAGGAGTTCATAAGCTTCTGCAGAGATGTCGGGATCAAGAGGGAACTAACTACTCCCTATAATCCCCAACAAAATGGTGTTGCTAAAAGGAAGAACAAAACGATTATGGAAGCTGTGAAGACCATGATTCACGATCAAGATCTTCCTATGTGCGTATGGGCAGAAGCAGTTATGGCAGTTGTTTATGTGCAGAACGGACTATCCCATAGTGCACTTGGGTTCAAGACCCCAAATGAAATGTTCACCGGGAAGAAGCCAGAGGTAAGCCATCTCAAAATATTTGGTTGTCCAGTGTTTATCCATATACCGAAAGAGAAAAGAAACAAGTTGGAACCCTCTGGAAAGAAGGGAATATTTGTGGGATACTGTGAGGTATCCAAAGCCTTCAAAATCTACATAGCTGGTCACCGCCATATTGAGATCAACAGGGACGTGACCTTTGATGAAGAAGCTACACTTAAGAAATCAAGAAGATGCCATCTTGAAGAAATGTATGAAGAGGAACCTGTAAATCCCAGGACAACAGAATCCGTGAGGGAAGTTCCCAGAGCTGCAAAACCTGTAAGGGAAGTCATAGCTTCCCTTGATGAGGAGACTCCTGAAGATCATGACATAACAGAAGTTCAAGAACCTCCTCAAATGACCTTCTCCCATAAAAGAAAGCCTGCTTGGGCAAGAGAGCTTATTCAAGATGGAGAGAAGTATGGTGTTCCAGAAGGAACCATGAGACAGGTGAAGAGACCAAAGCGATTCTCCAGTTACACGGCTTTGATGTGCAATCTACTTGATGGAGAACCCACATGCTTTGAAGAGGCCATCCAGAAGAAGGAATGGGCAGATGCCATGACAGAGGAATACCAATCCATAATAAAGAATGATGTATGGAAAATAGTTCCCAGACCAAAAAGTAAGGATGTGGTATCATCAAAATGGCTCTTCAAGATAAAGCATGCTGCTGATGGAAGTATTGAGAAATATAAAGCAAGATTCGTCGCTCATGGCTTTTCCCAGAAGGAAGGGATCGACTATGAAGATACATTTGCTCCTGTAGCCAGATACACTTCGATCAGAACCATTATAGCTCTTGCTGCCAAGATGAAATGGAAGCTGCACCAGATGGATGTGAA